>JBBMKD010000053.1:67141289-67210925 GCA_037834095.1 Argya squamiceps | reverse complement strand
GGTGTGTGACACCGCGGGTGTGTCACACCGCGGGTGTGTGACACTGCGGGTGTGTGACACTGCGGGTGTGTGACACTGCGGGTGTGTGACAGAGCAGGTGTGTGACACTGCGGGTGTGTGACACTGCGGGTGTGTGACACTGCGGGTGTGTGACACTCCAGGAGTGTGACACTGCGGGTGTGTGACACTGCGGGTGTGTGACACTGCGGGTGTGTCACACTGCGGGTGTGTCACACTGCGGGTGTGTGACACTGCGGGTGTGTGACACTGCGGGTGTGTGACACTGCAGGTGTGTGACACTCCGGGTGTGTGACACTGCGGGTGTGTGACAGTGCAGGTGTGTGACACTACAGGTGTGTGACACTGCGGGTGTGTCACACTGCAGGTGTGTCACACTCAGCAGGGCACACAGAGGGGCAGGATCACCCCATCCTGCTGGCACTGCTCTTCCCAAAGCACTCCAGGATACCTTTGGCCTTCCTGCCCTCCAGGACACACTGCTGGCTCATGGACAGCTTGTTGTCCTCCAGGACCTTCTCCTCAGAGCTGCTTTCCAGCAGGTTCCCACACCTTACCTCTGTTGAGCCTGGCTATGCCCCTATCCCACTTCAGCTCTAGTTTAAAGCCCTGAGTCCTGAGCTCAGATCCCTTTTCCCTTCTGATACAGGTGGAGCCCGTTTGCTGCCAGCAAACTCAGTGTTGTATAAACTGATCCATGATCAAAAACCACAAAATGCTGCTGTTTACACCAGCCTTGTAGCCAGGTGTTCATCTGCATGACTTTCCTGTTTCTTGCTCCATCATTCCCTGCAGCTGGCAGCACAGGAGGGAACACAGCTTGTGCTCCAGATCCCTTGGCCAGTTTTCCCAAGGCTCTGAGGGCCCTCCTCGTTGTCCTCATCCTTTTTGCTGGGATGTTGCTGCCAACTCAGAAAACCCTAAGAGGGTCACAATCAGTGGCTGTATCAGGATAAGTTTCGTGGTGATGTCCCTCACCCTGGATGGGTCTGGTCAGCAAAAAGCACAGAGTCCATCAGAGAGAATTCTGCAGTCAAACTGAAGAGGTTGTGTGTTCTGTCACAGATTCAAGTAGAACAACCCACTGTTAATACTGACAGCAGGTACTGAGAAGTGGCTGATGGAATTGGGCTGCTTTAGCCTCCTGAGAAAGAGGAGGCTTTGTTCCATTACTTGATAGGAGGAAATAGAGGACATGAAGCCCCATTGGAGGGGACAGGACAGGAGATGACAGATGTAAAATGGAACACAGGAAATTCTGATTAGAGAACAGGACAATTCTTTTCATGATGAGGTGCATCAAATGCCAGAAGAGGCTGCCAGGAGACTGTGGCACCTCCGTCCTTGAGGACACTGAAACTGCAGCTGCACAAGGCCTGGAGCAAGCTGCTCTAACTAGGGATGTTCTCAGCAGGAGGCTGGACACAGAGGTCTACTCCAACCTCAGATATGCTGTAATTCTTATTATTTGGAATTTTCATCAGATCATTTCAGAGTTTTCAAAGTTCAACTTTTCAGAAGAAGAAGAGGGAGACAAGTTCAAAATTCCTCCTACTTGCAAATAAGGTTTAGTTGCTTAGCTCCCTGCCAGCCCTTTGAACATTTAAACCCAGAGGAGTCTCTGCAGTGCCCTGATGATGACAAGTCTGTGGGATCAGTTCTAGAAGGGCATTTTCTGTGTTCCCCCTTTAATTCACCCTGACCTCCCAGTGCAGCTGCTGCTCATTTAAGTGTGCATGTTTGCGACAAGTCTTGGCAAGGAAATGCCAGAATCAGTATTGTGATTCCATCACAGGAACTAATTTATGCATATACTGTTGGAATTAGGCAAAAATCAAAAGATGGAAGAAAATGGCTTATTTCTTGATGGATATCACTAAGAATTATTTTCCAACATTTAAAGTCCAATCAGTGTTGCAAATAAAATATATAATATTATAATATTTTTACAGTTCTTTTTCTATCAAACATAGAAATAAAAAGCTCCTGCTTAGAACTGTACTACTAATGACAAACTTTTACTTAGAAATTTTAAAACTGCAAATACATGACCTGAGTTTCTCTCCTATTGCTCCTCCATGGGAAAAAAAGAAGTCCAAAAGGATGGAAATTTCTAGAGCAAATGGCTGCTGTAATGATTTAAAAACAAACGGTTTACTTTTCTGTGGGGAGCCACTCCAACATCCTGCAGTCCTGAGCTGGTTTGTCATGGTGCTATTATACAATCCTCTCCCACCTCAGGAGGTTATGGCTCAGATCCTAGGGCAAGCATTTCTACATCACTGTGAAAAGTATGAACAACAAAGTGGTTTAACCACGGGGTCCTGGGAGAAAATGAATGAGCAGTGCAGACAAATCAGTTGTGTCAGGAGTGCTTTTGTCTGAAACCTCCAGAGCTGCAAGCAGAACTAGCAATGATAGGAACCTGATGTCAGATTCAAATTTTGCTTAGAAAAAATACCATGTGCCCTGACAGGTACCTTCTTCATGCATGTGCAGAAAAAATCCTGGAGTGAAGGAAACTGGATAAAACTCCACAACCCAATAGGTCTTGGGATTTTTTTTTCCCCAGAAGGTACCTTCTATTCACGTTTTTTTTTTTGGACAGATTTCATAAAATTACTCCTGACCCTCCAATTATACCTTCCCCAAAGTCCCCAGAGCTTGTCAAAGCCCTTAACAACGCTCTTCTTTTCTTCCAAAAGTCACCATGCAAAAGACCAGCCCTAAACTCTTCAGACTGGTGTAAATCCTCCAAATGACTCCAGAGCCACCACACGCTCTCCAGCTCCTAACTGAAAGCCAGGAATCACTGTGGAGGCCTTGGCTCTGCAGACCAGAGTCTAAACTGGTCTAAATTGGAATTCAGAACTGCAGGTCTAAAGCAGAACATTTGTAAGGATACTGCATCTAAAAACCCTCAACTTCCCCATGTCATATATTGGACTTTACTCCAGAAATATCAGATCTCGCCCACCTCTCCCTTTCTGCACCCCAGAATTTCTGCAATAATCCTTTTGCCTCTTTGATACACTTACTGTTAATGCCTTTTTTACTTCCTGTCATTATTTGTGTCTTTCTTCTTCCCTACCCCTTGCTGCAGCAGGCAGTTGTATCAAAAGAAAAAAAAGCACCAGGAGAAAACACGAGATAAACCTGTTTTAATCACAAATGTGAATAATCAGCATCAGAACTTCTCCAAACGTGCTCTCTTTGGTTGTTTCATGGTCCTCCCACGATCTCACTGTATTTTCATTGCTTTTTATTTCCTGGGTACCACATAGTTCACTTCTGCCTGTATTCTATAATCACTAAATGGTAAATAAAGAAATTTCCAGGGTTAAACTGTTTCTAACATAACCAACACCTGAAAACTTTCATTGCAAACTGCACATGTACACTATTTTACCTGCCCAAACTGTAGCCAAAGTTAATTTTTAAAGAATAACTCAGTTCCTTGTTCATGGAGGCACTGCTTCAAAGCACCTGTAGGCTCCTAAAAGTAAGTTATTTGATGTTCACTGATGTTCACTGCAGCTTTCTTGTGCACCTCAGCACTAAAGACCAAATGAATAGGTTTTATCACAGTTAAATTATTACATGAGAAAAACCAGAACAGATGCTGATGCACAAAGTTTAGGGGAAAATCAGAGATTTACCCTGGAATACAGCTGGTAAAGCCTAGAGGAGCACTGCCCACGTCTGACAAACTCTTCATTGTGCAATCCCACATATAAATCTGAAACCCACACATTGAACTCCAGACATTGTTTATAATATATTTTACAGAATGTTTTTATTTGAAAGCTTGCACGAAGTTGTGTGTTCTAATGAGAGTTCATACCTTCCCTAAGCATTTCTGCAGGGCAGCTAATGCTCTGCTAACCATTACCCTGGAAAGCTTCTGAAACCACGTGCTGTTCACGGGGATCACACATTTCTGTATCTCTAGAGAAGACAGAGCTGTGATTTCTGTATCTCATCAGCTGTGCATTCTATTAATCCAGTCTGCTTCATTTGCTCATTGCACTAATTTACTCAAAGTTAGTAACATCAAGTCTGTTCCTCCACCATGAAACAGCACAAACCATGACATCAGTGACCACTCTCTCATTTTTTTTGAGAATATTTGCGTGGGGTAATTTTGGTTTTGCTAAAACGGTCTAAACAAGCTTTATTAATCCTTTAATGTAGAGTTAAAAAAAAAAACATGTTAAGTAAATATTAATATAATGACTGGATTGTGACAAATGAGTTTGTGGTGGAGGCAGAGGGCTGGTACATTAAAGGAGTTATCCCATTTTAATCTGAGTTCAATGTTTCACTGGAAGCACACGCAAAAGCAACACTTTAGAAACATTTTTGTCACTAATCACATAGAAATATAATTGAAAAGCTCAGGTGATTTTTCTTGCAAAGTGTGGGCCAAATTCAGTATCTCTGAAAATGATGCACTTGTGAAAGCTTTCAGATAGTTCTTTTCAACTTGTTAGAAACCCAGAAAGAATAATCCCTGTTATTACCTGTTATTAAATATGGTGTCCTGCATAACTACCTTGAGTATCTCCACACCTACCTTAAATATACTACCCTGAGTCTGTACCTACTCTGAATATACTGCCTTGAGTATATCTACACCTACCTAGAGCATTAGGACTGTGAAAGATTGTTTAAGTATTTAACTCAGTGCCCCTTTCCCACTCAGGGTATTTAATGAAATGGGAGACATTTCTCAAATTTGTAAAGAGATGGCACATGCTGAGTTGCCATCTTTGTTTGTAAGGTTTAAAAGACACATCATTAGGTAGGTTTGGCTTTCCTTTTGGCCAAGTTTAAGATTAGCAACTGAGATTTCTCTACTAGCAGCAAAGCAGCACAAATTTCAGCTGCACAGACATGAACCCATTCCTGTCACTGCATTTCTGTACATGCTGGAGCCTGTGTTTGTGTGAGCCCAGCACGTGCAGCTGCTGGGGTTTGTCAAAGCCTGCAGGACTTAGCACAGCTCTACCTGGGCTGCTGCCTTCTGCACTGGCTGCTGGCAGTGCTCCAACAATATTACTTTATTTTATAAAGGAACTTCATCAGCCCAGCTAATTTCTGTGTTTAGAGATGTCATTTCCCAGCTCATCTCCCCACAGGTGATAATTACTGAGAAGCTTCATCCTGAACAATTCATCCTCTACAAGGCTTTGAACTAAACTAAAGGAGGCAGATCATCTAGATATGCCATGCTCTGGGAGACTTGACACATGCAGACATATGTGGATGGGATTAAAAATAAACGTGGAACTGAAATTTTCCCTCTGCAGGAATGTGTCTCTGGGAACTCAGCTCCTCAGGAGATGAACAGACTAATCATGGAATTGCCCAGTGACAAAGTTTATTGAAATCTATTGCTCTGATTCCTGTATGAAGAAAACCAGTGACACACCAAAAATCCCAGTCAGATCTGTATTTGGGATTCCTTTTTGCATTCTACCATAGAATCATTACAGTGTATGTTCCTTTAGCTCTCTTTACCCTCTGTAGAGACACCTCAAGATGTGTTTAAGATCAGTGGTAACAGAACTGCCTTTCTGAATTACTTGTTCCACAAAAGATGGAACCTGCCCAGCCACAGGTTTAAAAGGAAACTAAAAATAAAAAATACCTCCTCTCAAGGTTAACTCCTTAGGAGTAAGCCAAGCATGTTATTTCTTTGGCATCTTTCCCCTGCATGTAAGGGACTTCAGCAGAAATACCATCAAGGTGTGTCTTCCTGCATCTCACTGAGCAAGTGCTGCAGTCTGAGGACATTTACAACCACACAGTAAAATTAATTTGGAGAGAAAGGGTGGGCTGTGCATCAAGAAACTGCATTCAGGCAGGATCAGCAGGACAAATGGTAACCAACAACATCCTCAAAGAATCCTGGAGCTCTCACACCACAGAGAACCCAAGAAATCATTGACTGAAATTGATTTGAAGACAGAACAGCAAAGAGAGTGAGCTGCTGTTTTAATTCTTATGGTAAAGTAAGAGAACTGGTTATGTTCACATTCCAGCTTTGAGCAGATAAAACCTCTTGGTTTAAAATAAGCAGGTGCTTTTTGTGTTATGAGCTGCCCTGTGGTGCAGTTTGTTAGGGCAAATCTGACCTTGACTCCGTGCCATGGAAGAGAAGGGTCTTGCTGCAGGACAAGATCAACATCTTTTGCTGCCACATACCCTTAAAACAGAAAAGTCTAATTGATTTAAATTAGCTTAACAACTGGTTTTTGTTAAATTATGCTGCTACATCCACTCCTGGACTGCTGTGATGTCCTCACGACTTCTTTAATCAGCAAAGAAGTGATTTCTTTTGCAGACAGCATGGCTACCCTTGAAGAGCATGTGAGTCAAACTTCGACATTGTTGATGGAACTCCTGTTTTGTTATGACCATTTGCCTGAAATTTTTCCTTCCCTTTTCACTTCTGCTTCACTCCACACCCTGCTCATCTTACCCTCAACTACCTTCCTCTGTCCCCCTTTCCTTTGTTATTCTGTTTGGTTCTCCTTTCCAAAATAAATCCACTCCCATACACTCAATTTCACAAAGCTGTCTGACAAAACCACTTCAGTCACTCTGCTTTCATCTCAGTCTTTCTCCTGGTCTGAAACAAGAAGTTTCTCAGTCCAGTGCTATCTGTGAACCCCAACTGGCAAAGTGTCATATAGGAATTTACACATCCTACTGCCAAATCTTAAAAGCTCCTCATGATGCTCTGGCTCACCAAAATCATTTGTGGGCCATCTGCTCATGTGCATCTACATACACCTTTCCTAGCTGAAGTGATTTGGAAGCCTTCCAATCTTTGTCTATTGTGACTGTGTTGTTACAATAAATATAGTAAAAGCATTCTCTCATCCAGCAATTTTTAATTTTGGGAAGTAAATGTCAGTGTTTTGACCACAGACTTTTTATTGTTACATATTTTTTATTGTTCTGTGACTCACCACTCTGACTGCATTTGCCTGCAGCTTCAAAGAGTTGTTAATGGCAACTCCCCCTCCCCTCTATACATGCTGTTCTTGGCAAAAAAAGGAGTTATGTACAGATACAAATTCCTGGATGCTCAAGTGATGTGAGCTGCTCAGTATCATCCCAGCACAGCCTGTCTGTGCCTGCCCAGAGCCCAGCTCTGGCTGTATACACCGATGGATCTGTGTCTACATGATATAAACACTGGTGATAGCAACTTTAAAAAAACACACAACCAAACCTCAGGACTATTTGAGCTTGCTCTGAAATTAATTTTAAAAGGTGGTGCATATAAAAGAAAAAGAAACCCAGAATTATTATTTTTGTGCCTTGCTTTCATCTTTGAATCCAGGCAAAATCCTGCGTGCTAACTGCTGGAGGGAAGAGTTGAAAGGGCATTTCCTTTGACAACCAGCAGAGCTTAGCTACCCCAAACTAAGGAAAAGTTCACAATTTTTCCTGTATGGCCAATTATTAGGTCTGACATGCACCTAGAAGTGCCCTGCCTCAGCAGCCACACAAACACAGACATCACATTCCTGTCTGTGCACAGCATCTGCGTGTGGTCTGCACACCCACAGGACTCCTGTCCATCCTCACTGTCCCTGTGCCTGCCCACAGAGGACTCCTGCCCCAGCACACAGGGCACGTGTGCACTACAGAGCTGCACAGATAATTCCTGCCCCTGCCCCTGCTCCTGCACCACACAGCCAAGGAGAACCACAATAAACCAACCCTTCTCTTTTTGTCTCTTGTCACTCCAGCAGAAGTTGACTTTTCCTATTAAATCTGCATCAAAGCTAAGGTACCAAGCTGGAGAGACTGAAAAAACATTCAGTTTTTCTACTGCATTTGTGCCAAAATTATTCAAGGAAAGAAATTGTCTTATTCTTATGAAATTCATGGCACACTGTGTGTAGAGATGTGCCAGCTTGGCCAGATGAATTCCTCTAAGGTGTCTGCATTCCAGCATTCCTGTCTTTGCCTGCTCTGTTCCTAATCTCTTGTCTTTCTGTGATTTACATTATATGATGCCATTACATATGAGTAGAGCCCACCCAATGGACACCATAAAGCACTCTGTAAAGCTTAGAAAAGAAAATCTCACAGAATTCTCTCTGCTACAGGACCACTAAAAGAAAAAGATCTGTGGAACAAGACGGGAAAAAGGGCAGTCGTACCTCTGGTGAGTTTTTCTTAACAATCCTTTTACTGCTAAGTCATTAAACTTAAGATAGGTGATTCCACTTGTTAAAGAGCCCTGACAAAGCAGAGGAGGAAACAGAAAAGAATGAATAGAAGGACAAGAGCAACCTTGACTGATTGATTTGCAATTAGCAGACCCAGGAGGAAACAAGGAAGCCTCCATATTTTTAAACCCTCTTTACATCACAAACCAGCTTTGTGGCTGACAATGGAGAAGGACAAGCTGGTTTTGGTCATCAGGAAAGGGGGCAAGTGAAAAATCTTTTTGTAATCTGATCGTGATGAAAAGGTCTAGGAAAACAAGGAATTAGTCTGCACTTCCCAGTCTGTGGGTCTTTCCCACCAAATCTGCGAATTTTGCATTTTTTAGTGCAGAAGAACCTACATCTTGCATGCCTCCATAGGAGATAGGGAAGACACTTGAAAGATGACTGAAGATCTGTACATATAAGTAAATATATTTCCCCTTAGGGAAAAGAACCAAAACAAAACAAAAAAATCAGGGAAAAACTAAAATGAGAAGGTACAGTCCTTAATATTTCCAGAGAGCAAATAAACTCGTGCAGGCTTCCAAGTTTTAAACAACCTGTGCGTGTGTGTGTTCTCAAGGATCACTAGATTGCTTTTATTATTTTTTCAGCACCATTACTGTCAGCAGCTGGCAGAGTTTGGGCTGCTGGCTGTAATAAAGGAGCTGAAGCCAAGGGTGCATCTACTGGTGTTCAGGGGATGGAGGACTGGCTTGGTGTCATAAATCATGGTAATGTTTCATGTTCAGAGGAAAACAGAGAGAAGAGTAACTTCTGAACTATTAAAAGGATTAAGAGGGGTAGAATGGTGAAACAGAATGTTTAAAAACATTAAGTTTCCCACCCCAAACAAAAATCCACTGTAAAAACAAGAGATACCCAGGTTGTTCAAACCCTGAGGAAAAACTTGCCTGGAGTCAGCTGTGAGACCTCCATTTACTTCTTGTTTACTCAGCTACAGGAAATATTTGTACTCACACTCAGACAGACAGGCATTGGTGGTAAACAAACAGAAAGAGAACAAAGGACTGGGTTCTGTGACTGTAAAATTGTACTCAAATAAAGAGAACAAAAGCCCCAATAAAATGGCTACCCAGGGTTATTCAACATAAAAGGCCACTGCCTCCTCCAGACACCAGTCCTGGGATGAGAGTTTAACACAAATTTGGGGAGAACAGCTTTACAGAAGTTGAGAGACTAACATTCACCTCTACTATTGATAATCTACAATTCTACAACAGGTAATTACAAAGGTAAATGACTTGTATTTGAAATTGGGGGTACATAATCAGCAAATTTTTCTTACATCCACATGATAAATGTTTGATTATGCCAGGTAAAATCAGACAGCAATCTTTTGATAGCTGAGTTTGAGACTTATTTTGTCTTCATGCAAAATCTTGGACTAATCCCTAACAGCACTTCTTGCTACTGCAAAGACTCCAAACCTTTGGTAACAAATTCAAGGCAAAAAAGGGCAGACAGAAGCTGTGCCTTTATTTTGTGTTCCATCCAGGTCTGCTCAGGGCCAGCTGAACACAACTGCCCCCAAGATGATCTGCCAAAATCACTAACTCACGTTTGACAGCACTGTCTCCAGACTGCCACTCAGGGAGGGACTGGAAGCACAACCTCCATCAGTATCAACTCTCCTCTTGGACCTTTTGGAGCTGGCAGCTGTTCCCAGACTCCTCACAGCTTCCAGGTTAGGAGACAGCAGAAAAATCTCCATCCCCTCCCTGCATTCACAAATGGCAAGTGGCATTTGTGAAAACCTAGGGAAAGTCTGCACACCTTTTCTTTTCTTCATCTTAGAAAAGGGCTGGAGCAAACAGCATGTGCTTATTAAGAAGTAAATACATCATTTGTTCTGCACCTAAACATGAACAGTAATTTTTTTAACACTTGGATTCTTCAGAACACAATATCATGAATTTTCCAGAAGAGAGGGCACTGCAGCCACCAGCCCCCCTCCATTTGCAGAAGCTGTCACAAGTAACTGATGTTTAATTTCATAAACCTGTGTCTCATTTTGACAAACCTGCTACAGTCTCCTATCAATTCCCGCAATAGGAATGTAAATGAATGAAGGAATCTTATCAGGAAACTACTCCTAATTGACAGCACCTTAGATTTCCAACTGCAAGATGAAACCAGCATTTTCCCCTGCCTTACCTACTCATTTTCCTGAGATATGGTGTTCTGGTATACCCAATCCAACAGTTTCAAAAAGGGAAATTATTTTCAGAATGTAATGAGCTTAATACAGTGGATGGGAAAAAAAAATCTGTAGACTGAGATATTTTAGTGCATAAGCTCAAAAACACCTGAGATCATCAAGAGTTCACTGTTTACTGAAGTTCATTCCATGCAGTTAAGACTACATTTTTTCCATTATCAATTTTTAAGATGGTGGGGATTAAAATTCTCTTTTACAGACTATGCATTTCTCTCTTTTTAAGAAAAAAAACCCCAGTGATTTATTATGTTACTCCCAAAATAACACAGCAAAATCACAAATATGCAATACATTCTATCTCATAGATCATTAATTTTCATTACATATTCTAGGTGCACAATTCTTCCCATCATTCAGTCCTCCTTCAGGTAAAGAACACATCACTAACACATTAAGTCATACAACTGTTAATCTGCTTGAAACCTTCTGCATATTTAGTTTATGAAGCCAATCAGTCACCTCATATCTCTGACTTCACCTTCTCCTTACAGCTTTTTGGAACACACCTTGAATCATCCATCACCTCACCAATTACTGGTTTTACACTAATTAAAACCAATACTAAAGCTGGGAAAATGCCTTTCAGCTTTTTGCCACTATGTTTTAAATGATTATCAATGTGTGAGTTGTTTTTTATATAATATAGTTCATGCCACTGGTTCATTGGGCTTTTCATCCGAAGACAGGTAACCACAAATAAAGTTTTACTTTCTAGTTTAGAATGAATCCATTCAGTGCTGTGTGTTCCCTGAGGAATAAGACCATCAAATACAGGAAGAGATAAGCAGAATGTACCAAGTTAACACATTTTGAATGGAGATTTGGTGAAGGAACATGTGTGTCTCCTAGACAATTGTCACTGTCAGAACAGCCCAGCTGAACAGGAATTATCTAGTACAGAAAAACCTGCATCCAATCAACGAAACACCTGAAAGGATACACACCCATCTTCACCAAGTTCAAGCAAGTAATTCAAAACCTTCCTGAATCTGAAATTTTGGTGTGAAATTTCTGTTTCTTCACAAAAAAAAAAAAATCTATTAGTGGCTTCATCTCATCAAGACTTTTTATGTGTTTAAGTGGAATTCTCCCTGTCACCAACACTTCAGAGCTCCCTAAACAATGGGTCTAAATGATACAACTTCAATGGAACCATAAACTCACTGTATTTTCTGCTCATCCTTCAGACATCATCAATTCAAACTGCCAGAGTGCTGCCCAACCAGGCCAGCCACAAGGACCTATGGTTGGAAAGTCTCAAATATTTTTCCCGAGGCACATCCTGGCCAACATTCAGGAGCAGCAGCACATGGCTCCTTCCCAGCACCCCACAGCCCAGGGAAGTGAAGCAAAGGAAGATGTACCATAATTACATTCCCTCAATGAACAACATGGGCAATCCTGAGCTGTTCTAACCCACATTCTGACATTCCCCATCATCTCATGATTCAGCAGCTAAGACAAATATTGGCAGGAACTGTGCTCAATATAGTATTTGTAGCAAAGAGATAAAAAGAATTCCATAATTACTCTGTTGAATGTATGTGTCATGGAGAGCTGCTCTAACATATTCTCTTTATTTCACTGAAAACCTCTGTGCAGACCAGTGCTTTGGGCTAATGCAGGAAACCACCATATGGTGATGTCAAAGGACAGTGACTATTTTTACATTGCACCAATGTCCAGCAGGACTACTCACAGACCAAGGAATGATTATTTTCCAGGCCCAAATTAGATTTTCTAGTGCATCCTCCTGAGGAAGCCCAGGTGAGCATTCTCACCTCTTTCACAGTGCAACAAGCCTGGTTCTCCCAGGGCAGGCCCAACAATTTTCCTGATATCCAACACCATCAAGGTCAGGAATGGGATACAGGGTCTCTCAACTCTAACCCAGACTTGTCCAGCCATCCTGATTTTCTAGAGAGAGGAAACTTTGCTTAAATAACTTCCCATAGGAGTTCATAAGCCTTGAATGAGAGCTAGTGTATATGAGGCATTAAATGCTGTTGGTAATTACCCAATTAATTGAAATTTACTTGTGTGAATTTTCAGTCAATAAAAAACCTGTGAAACTAGAATATGAAAATCTTAATACATTAACTAAATGGAGGAATATTTCTAATTGAATGAAACAGGTTTTCATGCTCCTACAGGCACAAGAACAGATCCTGACACTGCCAGCAGCTCCCTGCCCTGGCATGGTGCAGCCAGCCACAGCCAGGGCTGCCTTGAATATATATTTTTATTTAGTCATGCAAGAGGCAAAGGGTGAAGGTAAGGGAGGAGGGAGAGGGGAAAGAGTGTAAGCAATACCAGGGAAAGATGAAATGCTGCCCCAGAGCAGACTGCTGACACTGCACTGAGTGCTGTTGCTCTGCTAATAGATGATTAAAAATGATGGGAAAAAAGTCTGGAAGGCATGGCAGGGAAGGTGCTTGCCTTTAAGCTGTGAGGGCTCCTGGTGCTGTGCTGCAGGACACAGTGCTCATGACAGAGCCCTGCATTCTGTGCCTGCTCACTGCTGTCAGGGGTCTGCTCCTGGCAGGCATTTCCCCCTTGACAGAAACAATTACTGAGGAGCAAAGGCTGGCAGAGCCAGCAGGGCTGTGATGGATAATCTGGGGGCTTTACAAGCCTCAACAAAAGCCAGGGTGCTTCAATTTGACAGCTGGCAATGCTTGATGAGAGCCAATTAGTGCATACATGTTCATTTCAGCCAGAAGTTTCTTCTGTTTCAGGTCCAACAGCCTCCTGTGCAGGAAGTGTACAGAGTGATTTCTGCCCGCTCACATCTATGCCAGCTAAAGCTAAGAATATACTGTAAGAACTCTGTATTTTGGCACCTTTGTGTATTAAAGCCAGTAACTGAAAAGCTGCAGTGACCCTCCAGACATTTGGTGGTACAAGAACCTGATAAAGGTGATTTTGCTTTGACTCTACAGTCCATGCAGGGACAGGTGAGGCTGAGCCTGCACTGTGTTTTAACAAGGCCACTGCAAGTGACCACAGTCCTTGAAATGCTTCACTGTTCCTTGGAAAATGTCTGGCAAAGCACATTAATCTGTTTGTTCCTGCTTCAAACTGGTGAACCTGGCATTGAGAGAACAGCAGAACTCAGAGTACCTTCTGTTCTGCCCAGCTCATGAAGAAACCTCTGACACTGCACCTTCAAACTCCTCTGCCTGTTCTTTCTTATCACTAAAGTCTTCTTTCCCCACTTTCACACCTATTTGCACTCTATGGGCACCGTGGTAAAGAGATCAATGAACAGAGATGGATCCAAGTGCCCTGCATGTCATCACTCATTTCAAATAGTAACTTTCCTTCTTCAGCTATAAAGAAGCCACCACCACACTCAGAAAACTTACACCCACATCCCCAGACTTCCTAACTTCCCTCCTGACAGTGGTTTGAGAGATGTCTCCCCTCTCTGAACTCTGGACTGCTGGAACCTTCCAGAGAACACCAGGGGTTCTGTCACAAACCAGCACCACCTTCAGCAATTCCCTGCAGTGACTGGATCCATGGCACTGAGGGAGAAATTCTCTTGCTAACAGGGATAATCACTCTCATCAGCCATAGTTTCAATCCAGGGCAGCTAAGGTAAAGCAAAGACCAACTGCACACCCCCACAATCTGCATTATTTCATCAGGGAGGTAACTAAATCTGCCAGAAGTGTGGTCATGCTGATCCAGCTCCACAGCAGCAAGAGGAAAACATTTGCCTGTCAGTCTCCTCTGACCTGTTTTACATTCTCTTGTTATAAACAGAAATGACTCCAGCCAGTGGAACTTCAGCTTGGAAAAGTTCACAGCAGAGGAGTGTCAGGTGTCAGTGTGCAGGGTTTCCAGGGAAACAAGTAACAGTGGAAAAATATAATTTTGGGGGTGAGAAGCTACTCTGGAATCTACAATTCTTTCCTTTTTCTCATGATCCCATGAACCACATTTACTCGGGAAATCAGTCCTTGCAGTAACTTGGCCTCATAAAGAAAACCAGTCAAAATCTTCCAGGGAAGAGGCACAAAGTAGCCCAGAAAAAACACCCTTGGTACTTGCTTGCTTAGATGAAATGTATATTCAATATTGCATAAATACTATTATTACCAGTCAATTATTAGTCATTTGACCATTGCCAAATAATTCCTCTCCATTTGTGGGAATAAGTAACAGCCCCTCAGATTCATGCTGGCCCACAGAAGAAGGCACAGTCTTGATGAGGATACAGAAAGGTACAAAAGGCATTAAAGCTTCCTCTGGATGGCAAAGCTGACTCCAAACCCCACATTTACAATAGCATGGGGCTTCTTATCTCCCTTTATTAAAATAGAAAGGAGCTCTGTTTGAGTGAACAGCAAGACTGTCTACAGCAAGAACAGGACAGGTAGTAAATTTTTTTTTCTATGCCCCTGATGGAAAAAAATAGTAATGAGCTTAAATGACAGTAAGGGACATTACATATAATGATAAGGACAAATAAGATAACATATGTAGTAATAATCTAACCTGATTTCAAATGAAAATGTTGAGATCCTGCCATCAGTAACAGAGTCAAGCTAATTCCTGGTAACTTCTGCTTTAATAATAATTATGAAACATAATACAATAATAGAAGTATTAATAATATGGCTATTTACAAAAAATTAATTTGAATAATACTCCAAGCTGTCAGAAAACACTAATGCTGTTCAGAGTCTCCTAAAAATTTTAACACAATTACTTCACATTTCTGGCATGGCAGTGACAGAGATGCTGGTTGAGCCAGGCACCCACTGTGCCACACACTGCACAAATACAGAAAATGACAGTCTTTGCTACAGACAGCTCCCAGCAGAAAATCCAGGCTGGTTAAGAGTCAAACCCCACAGACAGGAAAACCTCAGCCCCTCCAGATCTGCCTTCCCTTCACCACTCCAAACTGTGGAGTGGTGCTTTGCTCTGTTACAATGAAAAGGAGCTGATATTAAAACCTATCTTGACAAGGAAAGGGATAAATGGCAAGCAGGCCATTTCCTAACAGCGAGCAGTGGCTGTGCTCCCTCCACTCAGCAGGCCAGTGTCCCTGTGACACCCAGCAGCCCTGTGTCCCTGTGACACCCAGCAGCCCTGTGTCCCTGTGTCCCTGTGACACCCAGCAGCCCTGTGAGCCCTGTGTCCCTGTGACACCCAGCAGCCCTGTGTCCCTGTGTCACCCAGCAGCCTTGTGTCCCTGTGACACCCAGCAGCCTTGTGTCCCTGTGACACCCAGCAGCCCTGTGAGCCCTGTGTCCCTGTGACACCCAGCAGCCCTGTGTCCCTGTGACACCCAGCAGGGCCCTCCCCATGCCACATCTGGACCTGCTCACACATCTGCAGCTCTCTGCTCTTGCATCAGCCCAGAGCAGCAGCCTCTGTGAGCTCCCCACGGAGACCCTGCCCTGGGAGGAATAAATTGGGAGCACATTCCCTGTGACCCTGGCCCTGCAGTGGCCCTGCCTGTCTGATGGCAGAGGAAATCCCTCATCCAAGCTGACAACCAATATGAACCAGGCAGCTGCACTGACTGCAGAGCCTGCTCAATGCCCAGCCCCTTACTAGGAAATGGGCTCTTATATTGAGGCACATTCCTGCAATTCAGAGCCTAGAAACCCTAAATTAAAACAACATTGATGCCATATCCTCTTTCCAAAATGCTTCTCTTCATCCAAACTTTAATGCACGTACTTAGAGAAGTTAAAGAAGTGAAATGTCTTTTGGCAGGACCCCTTCCCTCTCCTGTGCAGCAGTTCACCCTTCCCGTGTTAGCCACCAGTGCTGGCAAAGGAATGACAGCAGAGCCCTCCAGAGTCTGGATACCTTTCCCTGGATGAACCTCTGTGTCTTCACTGATATTTTTAAATAAATAAAAATCACAGGAAATCGTTGGAACAGGTTTTTGTTCTGTGAGAGTTGTACCTTTCTACACTTTAAGAAATGTCAATTAACAGCAAGTCAGGCAATGATAACCAGCACAAGCAAGGCAAAGTCAGGATCCAAATCCTGTTCTACACCCTTGGATCCATTCATACCCTGAGAAAGGTCAATTAATACCAAGTCAGGCAATGGTAACCAGCACAAGCAAGGCAAAGTCAGGATCCAAATCCTGTTCTACACCCTTGGATCCATTCACACTCACTCCTGCAGCACAGGCAGGAAGCTGCTCTCCTAAAGCCCCGTCAGCTCCTCCCAGCCCAGGGAGACTCAGCAGTGCTGGTACCCCAGCAAGCACAACTCTTGCCACAAAGCACCCTTCCCACATTGCTCAGCATTCCTGATCCATCCCACACCCCTGGGAATGGGGATCTGTGACTCAGCTCTGTCTGACCAGCTGAAAGAGCTGCTGTCCCACCACAAAGCCCAGACACTTCCTAGGAATGGGATGGGCTGAAATGCCAAATACTTATCAGGGAGCTCCACAGCTCTGAAACACCAGTGACTGAGGTCAGGATCCCAGCTCTGAAGCTGAAGGGTTGAATGAACTTTTTGAGTTCCACAACTGCATTTCAAAGTCTTCCAGAATATCCTGATTTGTGGCATCACCTGCCTTCCTTGAACAGCTGTGTTCAATACATCTGCAAGGCTCCAAGATTTTCCATTCACAATTTCTACTGCACATTTAAGAATTACAGCTCAACTTTTAGGAAGTTCCTGAAAGGTGACACGGTTCTGTGGAGCTGGCAAACACACATGGACCCTTGTTCTCAAGATGCAGAAAAGGGTCCATGTAGAGAAGCCTTAAACTGAGGAAGCAGCAGAGTTGTTTTGTTGGAAAATATGAGGCTGGTGACCTGGAACAACTGAAGAGCAGTGCAAGGGCCAAGTACACAGAATATTTGCAAAGCATGTAGAAAAATGAGATTCCCCTTGACTACATCAGTAATGAGGATCCTGTAAAATCTCACAGCCAATCTTCTGACCCATCTCCTATTTCTGGAGCTGTCAAAGTTGGTGTGATTTGAATTTATTCAGAAAAAGTACATACCAGAACTATTGGCACTGAAAAAGAAACAAATGGAATTTTAGATTCTCTGCAACTCATCGAGGTGGTGAGTAATATTCCCTATAATAAGCAACAAGGAGCTCTCTATCAATGTGTTGAAAGCTGAATACAAAAAAACCCCGGATATGAGATGACACATCCTTAAAACACAGGACAGAATTTAAGGAGGATGGGTCCAATCTCTGTTTGATCACATAAATATTTCTCAGGTGTGCTTTAAATATAGTTTAGATTGCTTATATGTAAACATTTATTCTGCCTTGGGGATTGTGGATGTACTGAAGAATACCTGTGATTTTATACTTATACTAGACATAAAACTTTTATTTATACTGCTCAGAGCACAGATGTGTTGAGGAGATTACTTTCTGCTTTCTTGGTTATTTTTGAGATTAAAATCTTAAACAATCTTAAGCCATGACAAGTCTTCATAGCTGAAGGCAGTTTTGGAACCAGAATGTTCAAAGGCATTTCAACAGCCCAATGAATTATTTGAAAAAGGACTATTGCTCTAACCTCAGATCATAATTGGTCTCATACATACCATGAACAATTTCAAATTAATCTCCTTTGCAATTTTTGTTTATTTGGGAAATCAAGTATCCCACACATACACAGAAAAGCACTTAGAGCTGCCATCCTTAAGGGAAATGGCCATGTCTTTTTAGGAAGAGTTTATGATACTGGAAGACTTACAACCACAACAATATTTTAAAAAATTATCTACTGAAACGTAAGCCATTACAGATGAGAACAATGTTAATATGTTAATTAAGTACACACAAATTTTCAGCAGAAAAAACTCACCACAAAACACTACAGATTGCTCCAGTTACAAAAGATTATCAGAAGGCATCTGGGAAGGGCAAGGGGCATGAAAGCACCTGAATTTATGCTTAGGACAACAAGAGCTAAGAAGAAGTGTTAATTTTGATTTCTCTTGGAGTGAGTGGTACCATAAATTACAGCTGCTGCATCAGCAATTACACAAACAAAACAAGTACTTGACTTTGCTACGAGCACTTCTGACTCCTGGTTTAGCAGATCACCTGCCTGACCAGTGACAGCAGCTACAACTGCTGCTCAAAGGTAAAAAACACAAGACTCTAATCTATACTTCTTGCTCATTCTGAAGCTGGTACATAAACCCCCTAAAATACTGTTCCTAAATTAAACCATAAATAATTCTCTCAAACAACGTGGCCAATAACCTGCTTGTCTTTGCTGAGGAAGAAGCACAGAAATCCCTTATCACAATGCCCTGGTTTTGTCTTATGTGCTCTGACAGCCCCAGAAATCATCTTGGCTGACAGAGGAAATGCTGCACATAAAACTTTATGAAGATGGAAATGGTGGCACTGAAGAAGTTGATACTGGGTTGGCAGCAGCATTTGTGCTATTACAAGGAATGTGGCAAGGGAATAACTCAGGAAAACCCAGCAGAAGTGCTGAAGTGAAAAATCTACACAGATTTTTTCAGATCCTAAATCTCTTACTGCCAGGGATGCCTTTTGCTTCCTCTGTGTTTGACTGGCAATGTACTTTTCACATTGCATTCAGTCCTGAAACATAATATTAAATGCTTGAACAGAAACACATTTTCCTAATTGTTATGCCAGCACAGAAAGATCTTAGAAATGGGAGAGGCCAGAAATAGGAAGGGACCAATCTCCTCACAAGCAGGAGACCTCCCAGAGTCTGTTCTAGGAGCTGGCATGTGGTGTTCCTGCTGCAATCAGACATCACAGGAGGGACTGTGTGGTGCAACATTCATATTTGAGCTCTAGGAGATAGGAGCTCAAATCCTTCTCAGGAGAAGTTTCTTCCAAACAGGCTTCTCCCCCAACAATGCAAATACAAACCCCAGAGAAGTATCACTGCTTTTCCCTGCATCTGTGACTATTTGTAGAGGAAAATAACCAATATCTTCTTCATTCCCAACTTCCTCTACATCCCATCACACATTTATCACTCAGGCAGTGACACAAAGAAACCTCCCTCAATGCTGAGTGCAGCAGTTTGAAATTGTTATTTCTGCACCTTCTGTCCTAACACACACCAGGGTTATACATTATTAGCTCCATAACTCAGGATAATAATCCCACACCAGATTATTCCCTGGATTTTCCCAGCCCTGCTGTACCCACCTGCTGCTTGAGCTGTTGCACCAGTCGGTCTTTCTCTCGTTTCAGGGCAGCCACTTCATCCTGAGTCTTCTTCTTAGAGGATGAAAGCTCCAGCAGAGCAATGTTGGCATCTTTTTCACTAATGGCAGCAAGAAGGGCTTCTTGTCTGAAAAAAACCCAAACAAATTACATTATTATCCTGCAAAACATACATGACTCCTCTACAAAGAGGACATACCATCAAAGATTTGAACATACCATCAATGCTGTACCAGTGCAACTCTGAAAAGCAGGAATAAATATTTTTGTCTGGGATATTTGTCTGTTGGTGGAACAGAAAGTCAAGGTCCACACACCTCCCCCTAAACAACTGTGCTGATCCCAAATTTCAGTTTACAGGGTAAGAAAAACACGTTATGTTCTGCATTCACCTTCTCAGTTTTTAATAACTACCATTCATTATTACTTTGGCTGAACATTTCACCATACTCCTTCCCTGTAGCAGAAAACTCTTACAACCAGAATTCAGAAACATTTTATACAGTCTGGGAAGAAAGGAGACAAAGATAATCACCCTAACTGTAAAACAGCAGCTCTCAAAGGAAGCCAAAGGATTGATTATCTTAGGGAAAGGAACCTTTTCTGTCCTTCAACCTTAATTCTCATCTTTAGCTGGTGATGTGCAACAGGATTTCAAAGAAAACCTTGGCCTTATTGCCCACCTCTCCTCACCTCACAAAGAAGGGATGAAATGAGGTCCTAAAGGTGTGGTGGTGTGAAAGATGGCATCGTGCAGGAGTGATGATGAAAGACAAACCAAATATTTCACATTTCTTATCTACATTTCATCTAAAAATAAAGTTGCAAATGTACTTAACGTTTTGGTACAGCACTCAGTATCAAGAAGTTTATTGTCAGGATCCCAACTGAAGCCACTGTCTCAAACACGTGAAAAATCATGTATTTCAAGAGGAAAAGGTGTGTTTCAAGAGACAAAACTGTTCACCATTTCACAGGACAGTGGACTCACACAACAGACTTTCTGTGGGTGGAATTTCTCCCTGGGTTTACACAGGTGTTTCTTGTGCAGTCCAAGAGAGTTAACTTGCTTTAACTGAACCACCAGCATATCAAAAATCTCACAGATCCAGTGCAGAGAGTACTTGGATCCTGCCTAGATCATATCTAGAAAAACATTACTGCTTCCCTTTCAAAATGTAATACCATAAAGTAAGGCAAATTTTTTTTTAGATACTTTAGGATAATCATAAAGAATTCTAAATACATCTGTGCTATGAAGAAATACAAATACTCTGGTGACTTAATGGAGGCAAAGAGTAGAGGAAAGGACAAGGTGCACATCAGATTCCCAGGTGCAGTGTCAGGATTGTAGGTGTGGGAACGATGGAGAATGGGCATGTTATTATTGCCATTTTGTTTCTGCTGCTTTTGCTTTATGGAAAAGTATCCAATTTTGGATGTCTGCCTGAAACATGAAAAATACCAATAGGGTGAAGTGACAGAACATGATCCATGACCTCTGCTTTTTTCCAGCTATGGGTATCCTGGGAAAGACAGGCTGCCTCGGAGCTCTGGTCATTTTCACTTTCTTTAGAGTAATCTGTTTTGATTATAAAGAAACACTTACTCTTTTAATAGTAAGCCCACAATCCTCGCTGATGATTCAGGAGCAGAGCCAACAATATCTCTGTAACTCTATCTGTGGAGCCATTACTCTGGTATGGAAATTGGGGGTGCCTCAGCAGCATGTGAGCCATCCACCTCCTGCAATCAAATCCTTTGCTGCCCATCTCTGCTTCTTAAAGGAAAACCCCAAGGCCAGGAAAATGAGATATGGATAGCAGCCCATTACTTTTCCTTTTTTTTTTGCTGAAATATCTCTGCCACCATGTCTTAGAAAAGAACTTCCTACTGGCCAAAACCTCAGTGCTGTGCTGTGAGGTGAGGGTGCTGGGCAAGAAGCAGGGTGAAAGCCATTGTGGCCTTCTGACTGTTTTCTGGAACTGAAACAAGGTGGAGTTTGAACAGAAGTAAGAAAAATACCCTGTGATAAGTGTATTGTAGCTGCATTTTTAACTTTAGCAAGCTAAACATAAACTGCTCCACGTGGGAGAAGTGCAGGTGACACTGTCAGCTCTGCAGGAAGGGACATGTCTGTAGTGACAAGCTCTTGTTCTCAGCAGAGCTTGCAACTGCCAAATGATGCCAAGCCCATAAAAAGGGCATGCTACCAAGCAAAAGACAAGGCTGCTGATTGAAGAGCACTCCAGAAGTGACTTATTTCCCTTCCTGAGAGCTCTGTCCCCAGGGAGGCCAGAGGAACATGCTGTGAGCCCGGGGATGTGGCAAGGAGGAGAAAAGGGGCTGCTGTGTGAATGGTGGTAGCAGCAGGTGAACAAACCCATCCATCAGCAGTGCTGCACTCAGTCCTGCAGGCCCAGGCACTGCTGCAGGCTTTTCTTCAGCAAAATGCTTCTCCTCAGCTCCCAACACTGCAGCTCCTGAAATGTTCCCACAGGCAGGCAAAACGTGCTGCACAACCCAAGGATGCTGATCCTTTTAACTGCTGGCCAGAGCCAGTGAACAGACACAGCTCACTGCAGTTAATTCAGGCATTTCAGTGCTGGAACCAGTGTAGCTGTGCCAACATCAGCTCAGCAGGGGCAAAGTGCCCATTTATCTCTCCACTGGAGCAGGCTCTGCAGCCTGAGCTTGCAGTGCCTCACAAGAGGCAAAGAGACTCTGTAACACACTGAGTGCTACCAAAGGAAACCTGAAATGGCAACAGTGCAGAAAAATCTACTGAAAACAGGTTCCAGTTTTACTCCAAATTGGACAAAAAAGGGAGATTAGTTTTTTCCTTCTGTTTATGCTGAAGTCTTTCACTGAGTGTGGATCATGATCAATAAAGACTGGAGTGGTATCAAGACCAGTAAGTTTAATTCTTAACAGACAATGGTGGATATAACCTCAAGATCAATATCAACATTATTTTCTGTGTTTGCAGTCTTCAAAAAATAATGCAAAGAAAGATGGGCTTGCCTTTTTAAAGTAGAGAACTACAGAATAGTTACAGGTCAGCAGAGCATAGAGATTTGACAACATACACAAAAATCTGTGTGCAAATGAATGTCTCCTTCAACTCTTGACTAGAAATGTCTGATTTGGGGAAGATAAATGGGTAATAGTGTACTATTACACTATTAATAATCACTAATGCAAATAAAATCAAGCTGTCTTCAAGGGGGTTTCTATGGCACATGGTTTCAGAAGACTACAGAATTCCTTCACAGCCCTTTCCCAGTAAAGGAGAAGAATCCTCTGGGTAAAACACAAGGGGAGGTGAACTTTAAAAAGCAGTCCTGTACTTTGCAGTACTGTTCCCAGGGTCACAGCACTAGAATATTTATCAGTTGTATAATTAGAAAGAATAACAGGCTGTAAACAGCTGAATTAATGATGCTTCGAAACATGAAAACTATCCATATGCATTAAATAATGTGTTTACATATGTCAGGGAGAGTACTTATTCCATATAGAAATGTTACAAATATATTGTTCTATCAAATTTTATGTCAAATTATGAAACTTCCTCCTATCTGCTATTTCTGAAAGCGTGTATGAGATAATATGAGAGCAATACTGATATCAGCAGCAGCTTTGATTTTAATGTCACAGAGGAACTGATGGGTAATTCCATCAGCCCTGGCTGCATTATAGGGATCAAACCTGTTTTCTTTCTGGCTGGCATTAAACAAAGTATTTGAAAGTCTGACACAGATTTGAAGAGCTCAGGTAGCTACAAGCTCAGAGTAATCCAGTCAGTTCCTTCAGCAGAGACTGCTGCACTTCCATGAGGGATGATTAAACATTTTCATCCTGGCTTTTTGAGATGAACTGTAACTATGGCTGGTGTGCCTTCAGTCCACAAGGGAAGATTCTCCTGTTTCATGAACTGGTCACTGATGGCGAGGGCACCACTCACCACAGAACCACAGAGCTGCCTCTCCTGCAGGACTGGTTTGGGTTGTCAGATTTTTGGCTTCTGCATTTCCTCCAGGCCTACAGAACATGCTGCTAAAAGCTTTTAATGTTTTCCTATCAGAGACACTTGTCAGACTTACCCTGGAGAATCACCAGCACAATAAGAACTGCATTATTTGCATATGAATAAAAAACCCTCCCGTGATGTGGCAACAAGAGATTTGGATCCAGCACTGAAGTGATATGAGAGCTCCACAGACAGGCAAGAGCTTGGAACATAAAAACACTGGGACATGGCATTCAGTAATTTCATGAGTTTAGCAAAGTGAAAGGGTTTGGGTGAGTCACACTCAATAAACTCTTATAAAGTAATTAGGAGTACAACACACCAAACCACTGACTGGATGGCCAGATCCCCTGACTCCAACATTGTCCTTTTCATCATAAACTCTGTCTACCACCACAGCATAGTTCTGAACTCCACATTCCTTCCTTGGTTTTTTTTTTGCTGGTTATAGGACATGTTCAGAAAATTAAGAAACTCTGACTTGCAGTACCTCACAGTCCTTGCAGAGCTCTGGGTATCAGGATTTGGTCCTTAAAAGTAACCTTGAAAAGGGCAATTTACCAGTGAATGACATTTCATGCTGCTAACACACGAGTAACTCACATAATGTGCAAGCTGCCAAATTCTGCACTGGCTGTAATTTCTGCAGCATTTAAGATGTAGCTCCAAGTATCCCAAAGTGAGCAAACTTTTATCCAAAAGAAACAGTGGCTACCTCTTACTGCAAGAGAGTGGGAAACAAATTTAACTTGGCAACACGTACTACCTGCTTTTTTTAATTACAGCTGGGGATAATCAAACCTCAGGCTGCAAATTAATTTCCAAAGCACAGCCTTAAACTTTCAGTCAAAAGGGATAACACCCCACTCCTTCCACTGCAGAGCTTGTTTCCTGAATCAGCACATCCCCTTTGCCTGCCCTGGCTGGCACAGCAGCAGCATTTCCAATCTCTGCTCTGGGCTCTTGCAGCTCCCAAAACACAAACTGACAATTCAAGCAAACCAAATGGGATGAAAACGAGAGGTTTTTGTCATCAGCAAATTGAAGATACCTGAATGGACAACTTTCCACTGGTCTCTTCAATGTCACTGCATACATGTGACCACAACTGGCAAACAAGATAAAAATACAAACTCTTGGCGAATACAGGTGTGTGTGGTCACAAAGGGATGTCCCTTTCATTTTCCATTATAAGGATGGCTTGATAACAATCAATGTGAATTCCATGACACAGGAAGCATTACCACTTGTACTGGCCTTCTGTAAAAAGAAGATACTGATAATATATTTAGACTTTCCTACACGTATTTTCTCCAACATCACAATTGTCTAGAATCACAGGACTCCTTACTAGGATCAATAAGCAATGCTTTTAAAAGTCCTTCCCCTCAAGATGACTGCTAAAGTTACAAGCAGTCCTATAAATATTTTATATTACCTTTGCTATCAATGTTTTAGCCCTTCTTGTGCTTAAGCTTTTCATCTTAATTTTATCACTTTCGCACCAGAGGTAAAAATTGGCAATTCCTTGTCCTGCTCATGTCTCAGCTCCGAGCACTGAGAATTGCAGTGCAGCCTTAGACTGTGTCTGCCAGTGTATCTAGGAAAAAACCTAGCACTTAAATAGAGAACTTTCAAACCCACTCCTAATTTCCTGAACTGTTTTTATTGATGAATACCTCAGTGAGAACCTGGCTGCAGCATATCCCAGCTGTTAAACTGATAGTCCATGAGCCTTGTCCAAGTGCCTGTGAAGAGGAAATTCCCCAGGATGGGACATTTCAGAGGGAACTTTCACTCCTGGCACTCAGTGTTATGTTATGGGATTGTGCCAACCTGGATGTGCCTCATCTAACTTTCTACTCCTTCTTCTCTGAGGCTTCTTTTGTACATCTCTTCAAGTTTCTCCTCCACAACCACTCTGTCTGATTTTTATAAAGAAATATCTTCTTCAAGGTCAGACCTTTTTATGTGAATTCTGCAAAAGATGTATTTGGGCTTTGGTGATGGTAACAAGAGCAGCACCAATGCTGATCTCTATTCCATCCTAAGCCCAACTATACCTGTATTTTTGTTTTCTCTGGTTGCTGCTGCCCCAGAGAGGGATTCCAAAAGGAGCACAAGAAATGCCAAGTGTCTGGGTAAGGACAGGAATAGCAGCATCAGGGGAAAAGAGGCTGGAAGCAGTTTCATTAAACACTGAGGCATCACTTTGCCTCCTGCTCCTGGTAGCTCCAACGACTGTGCCAAAAAAAAGGTGTTTCTAAGCAAGCAGGAGTTGTTGAAAGGCTTGAGGACAGAAATGGAGCAGGTGTCAGGGGCTATGGATAAAATTTGGATATATTTAGTTCTGTAATTGCAGCAGAAGGGGCCTGAGAGGTTTCATTTAATTTCCTTTCTCAGATCCGGGTCTGAAAGCAGGTGTAGCTACTTGCACTCCCTGAGTGCAGGAGGTTTGTTTGAATGGGCACTACAGCATTTGCTGCTGAATCCAGAAGATAACTTCCCAGATGCTTGAGGCAACTGGCATTCTACAGTAACAAAGGAGCATCCCACCACCTTCCTTCCTTTTTTCACCTCCATCCAGTGCCTGCTGCTCATGAGATGAAACAGTTCATGAGAGCTGCACATAAAGAGTTTAAGAGCCTGAGCATGTGTGCTCGGCTCCAGAACAAGCTCTGTTAAGCCTGACCTAAAGCATGCAAAGAGACCTTTGACAAGACTTTATCAAATCCCTGCTACACTCCTATTCAAAGCCCTTTTCATGGACAGATCTACAGAGTTTTATTGAAATAAAGAGAAGCTCAGCCACCTCAAAGGAAGCTGTTACTGCCTGATTTGTGATGAGACACAAGGTAGGTGAGGCTTAAGCAACACAGAAAGTGAGAGAGCAGGTCACTCATGTGTGAGGAAGTGGGAAAAAGCTCAATTTAGCACATTCCAGCAACCAACACCTTTTCAGGTGAGCAAATCTGAAGCTGTGCTTATGCTGTGGTTTAAACAAAAATCCCACCCAAACTGCCTTATTGAAGAAACATGATCACAGATAAAATTTACAGATGTAACTCTCAGCATCTTAGAAAAAGTAATAAACCTCCAATTTCAAGGCTATGAAACAGAACAAACAGATTTAAACCAGCCTGTATCACACAAGAAACGGTGTCATGAAAACCTGCCTATACTAGAGATAAATGAAAGTTCCCCTGCCTTCTTCTTGTTTATTTTGGTAAAGTTGACCTTTAATTGGTTGTACAATTGTTAAGAATTATCATTGGGTATCTACTTACTTACTAAGATATGTGGCAAGATTAATTTTTTGCAAAAATTTCTTGCTGAATTTTAAGATGTTTAAGTTTTATCTACTTTATTAAAAAAAAAAAGAAAGTAAATTAAAAATCAAGAGGCAGAAAATAACTGCAAGGCAGGGTGAACATGTGCGACATAGACAATTTTAAATCCTGACACTATCCCGAAGAAATAGGTATTTTGGACAACAATGAAAATTCTGAGCATTTTCTGAAGAGTACTAATGAATTTAAAAGAAAATGTCAGGATGCTGCACAAAGAAAAAATATTTCTGAAAAAAACTGAAAGACCAGCACCAAAGGGAAGTGCTAGATTTTAAAACTAACAACTGCCAAATGCAAAACATGCAAAGAAACAGTGTCCATTGAACAGAAACATGGCTTAGTGGAGTGAGAGTCAGGAGCCTCTCTTCACTCCTGCCATTTGTGATTCCACCAAAAGCACATCATTTAACTGCCCCAGAAATGCAAGAGCACATCTGGTAACATCTGTAAAACAGTGACATTCCAAGCTGAAAACACTCAGGTCTCTTGCTTTGTGTTGTTTATTGTTAGCTGAAAGGAAAAAGGGGATTACCAAAACTTTACACACTCCAAGGTGCCTTATTTCTGCCAGGAGCACCATGACTGCACTGAGATTTTTCATTTTTTCACACAGGAAACTACAAGGCCAAGAAAAAGGAGATTACCAAAACCTTACACACTCCAAGGTGCCTTATTTCTGCCAGGAGCACCACGACTGCACTGAGATTTTTTTATTTTCTCACACAGAAAACTACAAGGCCACGAAAAAGGGGATTACCAAAACCTTGCACACTCTAAGGTGCCTTATTTCTGCCAGGAGCACCCTGACTGCACAGAGACTTTTCATTTTTCCACTTCAAGGAACTAGGAAGGAAACACCTGAGCGGCAAGAGGATTCCCCAGCAGAGTGGGCAGGACGAGTGGCACAGGCAGAGCTCCCTGTGTGGATTTATGGCAGCCCAGTTGAAGCCCATCTGGCTGAAGGGGGAGGCTGGGAGGACCATGCTCCACGGACATTTTTGCCATTCCTGCTGCGGTACAGCGTGAATAAATCACAGGGCTGAGGTCACAACAGCCAGCCCAGAAAGTGATTCATGGGCCCAGCAGCACATTCCCCCAGGACTATGTACTTTATTACAGTAAACCTCAGAACAAGATACAATTTCCTGTCTCAGGGAGCAGCCTTTAAATCAGGACACCTGGACAGCCCTGCAGTGCTCACAGAACAATGGGGCTGAGCCTCTCCTGCTGCCTTCACCCAAACAGCCCCTTCAGAGATCCTCCCTGTGCTGCACCTCACTGTGGGGACACCACTGTGCAGAAACACACTGAAGTCATCCTGTTCTTCAGCCACAGCTCCCCACCCAACAAATAAATACTCTCCACATGTTGCTTTTTCACTCCATTTCAGCTGTTAGGTCTCTCCTGCACTGTCAAAATTTGACTCCAAACGTTAAGGGAACAGAGGAATTGAAAGGGAAATCATTGGTTTCTCTGTTTGCAGGCAGATCCTGCACTGGAAGGGTGCAGGATCCTTTCTTTGCAAGCTGAAGGATCTGACATGCAATTTAGGTTGTAATATGGATGTTCTCACTGTGACCAAGGGCTGTGATCTGAGTTTTGGGTTTGGCATCTGGAAAGAAACAGAGGTGGTGACAGAGCTGATGGTATTGTCAGACTCCTGAGAAATCCCCCTCCCTGCTGGGAGTGATGCTGCTCTTCCACCACAGGTCACGTTTCCAGGAGAAAGAAAAGAGAACTCATCTGAAGCCACGAGACAAAGCAGTGGGTGTTTTGCATTCTCAGTTTGCTGTGGAGCTTTATTTCCCTAAACATTCCCACCACACACACCTTGCCATGGCTGCCTTGTGTTCCAGCTGTCCCATGTGCTGGCTGCACTTCTCCTTGGAAGCAGCAGGACACTCTTCCCATATTCACACAGAACAGGAAAAGAAGGAAGCAAGAAAAACTTGCTTTGTCTCCTTCAGATCCATAATGGATCACCAAAACCAGAGCTAAACATGGGTGTATTTTTTTAGTATGCATCATTCATGATAATGAAAAGGGAAGGGAAGCTTCCCCTTGAGCATTTAAAGGCAAGATTTTCCTGCAGCTTTGATGACAGTAAGTAATTTTGTGCAGTGGAAAAAAATCCTGGTGATTTTTAATCTTCAAAGTTCTTTTGGATCTTAAAACTACATCCATAACAAGGTAACATGTCCCTGGGAAGCTGCTCCATGGAAAACAGACACACCTGAAAGGTGTTCAGAGGACAAAAGCATAAGAAAAAGTGATAGAGCAGAGGAAGTTTTGGGAAAATTGAGATGAGAATTCATCAAAAACTGTAAGTTAAGAATGCTATTGAACCAGTCAAACTAAAAACAAAAAAAACAGGTAAGGAAAGAGGAGAAGGAAAGGATTGATAAAACAGATGTAAGAAGCAATAAACCCATCAGATTTATCCAAGCCTGAACCTCTTGAAGCTATTTGTTTCACAATTACTTTTCCTACAAGTGAAAACAGTTGTGTGGAAAATAACTTCTGCCACCTGCTTATTTTATTTTGTTTTATGCTACTTAAAGGATCTCCTTGACTCCTGTGGATTGTTTCAGAGCTTACAGCAGGCAGAATGAAGGCTTATTGATTTTATCCACTCTGCTTTCCTGTACAGAGTAAATATTTACATTATACCCAGTTGCTCCCAACCATTTATTCTGGGGGGCTTAGGAAAAGGACATCCACTTGGGACTGAAAGCCAGGAGGAACTGGCTGCTGTCCCTGTGAGTTTGTCCCTGTGGTTAATAATTTCCACTGTCACAGGCTTATGTCTTTCTATTTCAAACCCTTCTGTTCTCAGTTTCTGGATAATGATCCTTGTTTTGACTGTCTCTGCTTGAATAAAGTGTTTTAATATTACTATTATTTGATTTTCTAGATATTAGGACTATACAGTGTCTTTTGACAACTGTACCAACTACCCTATAAAACAGAACTAAAATCCTCATTCTATTCATACTCATTAATCCTATTTTTATGTAGCCAAAGTCCTTCTGCTGCCAAAATCACACTTTTTTCCATAACATGGCCAAATCTTTTCCAAGTCACTCCCTTCCAAACAGTGCACAGTAGATTTCACATTGTTCTGATTTATATGCTTCATGTCCATGTGCACTTTGTGAAAATGGGTTTGCATTAAGAAGCAATTTAAATGGCCCTATATGCCTGCTCCCACCATCAGGGAACACCACACCATTTTCTGGATCACCTGCACTGTCATTTTAGACCTGCTTCCAGCTCACTGAGCAAATGATCACCAGCATCAAGCCCAGCACAAAATCTATCAAGCTCAAAAATAAGCATCACTTCAGTTTTATTTGTCCTGGGAAAATGCTGACAGGCAATGCTCACTTTAAGCATATTGTCCATACAGAGTTAACAGATAACATAAAGAGACTCTCCTCAAGGGCATGTCCTGAGAGCACAAGGGGTGATGCCTCCAAACTGACAGAGGGTGGAATTAGATCAGATATCAGGAAGAAATTCTTCACTGTGAGGATGGTGGGGGTGCCCAGAGCAGCTGTGGATGCCCCTGGAGCCCTGGCAGTGTCCCAGGCCAGGCTGGAGGGGACCAGGATGGAGCCTGCTCCAGGGGAAGGTTTGGAACTGGATGAGCTTTAAGGTTCCTTCCAACCCAAACTGGTCTGTGATAATGCTGGGAATTGGTTTTCAAGAGAACATTAATTATACTTAATAATGCAAAAAAGAAGATTGATTATACATTATAATGCAAAAAGTTACTTACATTAAACAAGGTCGGGGCTTTTTTTACCAAACTTTAGAGATAATCAAGGAAGTGTATCACATTTTTTGGACATTACACATCTTCCACAAAGTAATTGGGCTGGTATTAATGAAAAGTCTATTCTTTACGTTATCAGAATATTTTATCAGCTGATTCATCACTCTGCTCATGAATTGTAACAGTTAATCAATTCATGGCACGTTAGCCACCCTCTGCCTGTTACTCTGCAACACTTCCAGGACTTCAGCATTTCCATAACTTCTACAATTTCACCAGAATTCCAGGATTTATTAAACTTTCAAGGAGCCAAAACTCCCTTTAGCCAACTTCTCTAGTGTTCTGAGATACCAGAACCAGTGGTATGCCACCCCCAACACATGTGAAACTTCTTCAGCAGTTTCTTATGTTGGAAAGAGAAATATGGAATGCCACAGTGTCTGTCTAAGAAGAGAGGCAAAACCATTTCTGTTCAAGTCCTATGCGACCCAAATTAATAATGAAGGATGTTACAAACCAGTAAAGGAACATTTTAGGCATACTGAAAATACCTCAAGTGACCTAATAAACTGAAAAAAAATCTTTCTTGATTTTGTTTTTCTCAGTAATTCTAATTATGCTGGCTATTTTACTCTCAACAGAAAACAGCAGGTTTTTATAATTGAACAGGGTTTTTTGAATGCTGGCTTTAAGAAAAAAACAGAGGTCTTTCATCACTATAGCAAATACAAATGGTTTCCTCTCTGAAACCAAAGACAAAATTACCACTGACTTCATATAGTAAGAGCTTTATTAAGGGACCAGACTCTTACTTCCTTCCAAATGGCTTCAAATATTCAATGAAAGTTCCCAAAAAACTTTCAGCATTTCATCTATCTACTTAAAAAGACACATAAAATCATACTTAATAAAAAGCTCTGAATTTTTTAATGTTGTAAAGTGAAATTTGCAGACACTGAGAAATGTAATTTTAGTCCTACATGCTTGTGGGGATGCTTTATGCTGTCTCAGTCTGCTGTTAAATGAATGTATAAGGTTTGGCCAAAGGACTTGTCTTTCATTTCATCTTCAAGACCTTATTTACCTGAGATAGTTACACATTCAGGGACCATGGCAGGGCAGCACCTTCAGCTGCTTAGCAAAATCATCTTCAGACAGAACAGAGATTAGCACTGGCACATCCCTAAGAATTTTTTGGCTAATCACTTGTAGCAAAGTGGTTAACTGTGATACAGACTGGCTTCAAGGGTGGAGTGAAAAAGCAAGTTTTGATTTTTTAGGTTTTGTCTAGAATGTGTCATCCCCAATCCTATTTCAAAAAGATCTGACAGCTAACATTCTATTATTAACATGATTTCACTGCAAAACAAGGTAAGGAAGCAAAAGAAAATGCAAGGAGTTGGTTTTTTTTCTCTCACACATCTTGCTTTTTTACTTACTGGTGCAACAGGAACAGGGGAAAGATAAAAGTGACTAAATAGAATAAATATAGAAACATTATTAGAATATAATATATAATATAATTAATATAATATATAATATATAATATATAATAGAATATATAATAGAATATAATAGAATAAACATAGAAATATAGATGAGAAACATCTCTGTCCTCTCCTCTTGAAGGCAGTACCTTATGCAATCTCCTGTTTAAAGGTGACCTTCTCACAACTGTGTCCATAAGACATTTGTGGTCTCTGGACCCCAGAGCCCGTTTGTGCCACGTGCCAGGGATGCCATGAACAGCTGAGTGAGCTGCCAAACTCTGGCTGCTCCAGGTGCTGACTTTGGTTGCAGCAAACACCAAGGAACCCTTTTTCCCTGCCCTGCAGACAAGCACATCCTGTGAGAGCCTCAGCTGGGCGTGGTGAGCACAGGATTAACACCTCTGCCTCTGCTGTGGCCGCAGGGCTGTGTGTGCTGCAGCCTCCTCCTGCCACCGCGGGGACATGCTCCCAGCACAGGTCACTGAGGGGAGCGAGGCAATAACAGCCTGCCTGCAACAGACCCCTTCTTCACAGAAAACCCACTCATCTATGGCTTTGGTCCTGTATGCCTCACTGCCAAAGGTTTTGGAGAAGTTAATTTAAAAATAGAGCAGGAGAGTCAGCTCGAGAGGCAGAAATAAAGTACACACACTAAATATAACCTGTTCCAGCCTAGAGAAAATGCTTCTGAGAGTAATGGCTGAAAAGAGTCGCTGGGAAAAAGAATGTTTTAGAGCAAGGAGGCCATCACACCATCACAGCTTTACAACATCAAAGTCAATGGCTGTTTTTCATTAACATGGCCAGTCAATATTATTTTGTTTAAATTAGCATTTCACTATTTTTGATGTCTTGAATTAGATGCCTAGCTGTAGCCATTTTTTTTTCTCTTTTCCTCTAGTTGAGGTTGCTGAAAAGAGTGAAAGAATGCTACCTACAGAAGGATTTTTAGTTTCTTTCAAACCCTTTCAGAGCAAGAAGTGATGTTGGCATAAACCAAAGCAGCTGGCAGAAATGAAATGGCAGCTGAGAAGAGATCCCAGGCTCTCCAGGACAGTCTCTCATGGGTAGCAGAGGATGACTGTATGACCCCAGACATTGCTTCCTCAAAAAAATGTGATTTATGACTGGTGAGCAATGCAACCAGTATCAGACAATGTGCCTCCCCAAAGGACACAGACAAAAGCTGTGTTTAGATTAACATACTCTCCTGAATTTTCCACGTACTTGAATCACTCCAGGCCCTCAAATATTCTGCAATTATGAAAAAACAAATTAAAATCCAACAACTTCAAAGGAGTGTGTATGACACACACCCAGCTATGCATGGGACTTCAAACGAGCCCATCTGAACGAGACAGCAACTCTCCCTAAATCTAAATGGCATTTTCTTACAAAATGTGAGCATTTTTTGGGGTTCAGAATAAGTGAAGGAGGTACATCCACGGTGCTCAGTAATTCTGGGAGGGTGTGGGTAGAAGAGAAGGGGGTTTTCAGTGCAATTTGGTTACAAAGCTTGTTTGCACAGGGCTGTGCTGGCCTCAGGAGATCCCCAGAAGAGCTGTAAAGTCTGCCTAGAGCCAGGTGCTATAATTGCTGTCTGTCAAAACAGAGCTGTTTTCTCAGCAAACATTTCAGAATGCCCAATGCTAAGCTGATTAGTTAGTGGGTTTCTGGGGAGGAGGATAAGGATGATGGCTGAGAGACACAGCAAAATTGATGACTTGGAGACAAAACTTGGATTTCATTAAAACACTCCAGAGAGCGTTTAATTCCTCAAAGAGAATTCCTGCCATTGAAAGGGAAGCAGGTACTAGGAGTTATCACCAATAATGTCTAATTCCCACTGCAAGGAACACGAATCAGTTCAAGAACCAAAGAGAGAGGTGTTATCAGCACAGAATCAGCCCAGCTGCCCCCTGAGCAGGGCTGTTCCTACAGAAACACCATTCCCATGCCAGAGCTGTGTCCCTTTGAGCACACCCAGGGCTCTCCAGTGAGCACAGCAGCTCTGAGGGACCTGCACAGCAGTGACTGCCCCAGGCTGCACACTGCACGTGACAATGATGATGCCAGAGTGGGGACAGGGTGCTGAGCACCTCACTGGCAGCTTGTCCTGCAACAGGATCCAGGAACTGGGAGATGTTGTCTCAGAACTCCAAACCCACACTGTGGGGTTCCCACTGTAGTAACCAGGCCCTGTGATGTATTTTAGGGTGACTTGTCATTTCCTGTGCAGAAGGAAATATAAACCTGGGGCTCTTTACTGACAATACTCAACCAGGTTCTCACTTAATATTAAGCTATTTTAAGTATTTTCTTTTTTTATTGTCTTGATGTTGCACTTATAATCTTTATTTCATTAAACAAGCTCATACCAGGCTAACAAAATGCTTTCCACTTTAAGAGAGTGTAGACGACAATTTTGCATTTAAAAAAGGAAGAACAGGTGAACTCTGCAAAGTCTCCTCTGCACATCCAACCAAAGGTGGGGTTTAAAAGTTAATCCTCTGCACTCCAAAAACAAATGCATCAGATATAAGGAATTGCCACAGGAAATATTCTGTCCTTCAGGGTTATTTTCTAGATTAACCATTGGTTTATTGATTGATTCTTAAGGATTAAACCTTCAACTTCCCCATTCTGCTTCAAACCATAGTGACCACAAGTACACAACAGAAGGTGCTCCACCCAGAAGGATCCAGCTGCTCCTGTTCCAAGAGGATCAGGAAAGGCCTCTGAAACACCACAAATCTGAGCCTGGACTGCTGTGCTGACCAAAACCAAGCACTGCCAGAATTTGGAGCTAAAGCCACTGTAAAGAGGGAAGACCTGAAGAGCAGTCAAGTTATCAGTCAGTCCACTGGACTTTGTAAGTGCCAAAGGACATTTTTCAACAGGACAGGAGATTATGCAATGCAAATGCAACTTGATGGAAAAACTGGATCCAATTATAAATACAGAATTTTATTAGATAGTTTCTAGCACATGTTGAAGAACAATAGTCTAACTTGCTGATCTTTGTGCTAGAATTTGTTTTTCTTCCAGCCAAGTTGCATGCAGACATTCCTCTTTTGGAGCCAAGGGGCAACCACACTGCTAAAAATTATCATTCTGTCTCCTTTTACATCAAGTTCCCAAATCAACCAAGGTTACCAGGGTTGCACGTTCCATGATAATACCAATACATCTGAAATTGAGCCTAAGGCTGACTCCTGAACTGGCACAGGACCTGAGGGCTCCAGATTTAACTCAGCAGTGCTCCACAATCAAATACTTTTCTATAATGCAGACACACTGTTAGATCAAGACCTTATAGTACCTGCCAAGAAGTCACAATATTCAGGATTTTTGTGTCTCTCAGAAGAGACAAATAACAGAGTTCACGTGGCTCTTTCTGGATATCCTTTCAGTCACAGCTTAGGGCATAAAAAAGTGGACAATGTGAATTACTGAATTAACGTCCTGTCATCTAAATGGCTGCCACCCACACTGATCGTTCTGTCTAATCCTGTTTGAGCAGGGTCACCAAGTTCATTCCCTGGCAAACAAAGAGAACCAGCCATATAACCACTTGCAAGTGCACTACAGCTTCCTCTTCAACCACTGGCTACCAGATCTCCATAAATGACACTGGTCTCCTGTGTAATACCCCAGAATTCTAACCAGAACCAGACTGGTTTGGTTAGTTTCAGAGCTTGAATGGAGAAAGATTTGCTGAGGCTTGATGCACAAGACAGGATCCAGAACTACTCTCCCCAAGTCTCAATTTGTACTTAGGAAGGACATTTCCAGTTAGAGTCACATTATGCTGCAAGTTGTGGTAGCATCATACTTAACATGGGGAACAGAACTTTTCTTATGAATTTCCTTGAATAATCTGGATTCCTTTGTAGTGAAAAGGTAATAACCCCCCAAACACTCTAGAACTCTTAACTGGCATGCAAATGGAAATTCCTCCAGATGTTCAACAACTTCCAGTGAAAATTACACAGCTCAAAATATTATACACAGGAATCTGAAATACTGCAGGCAGCACCACTCAATTACTAAAATCAAATAGATGGAAGACTGGGCTCCAGTCATTTCTGTAGCCCCTCTGTATGATATAAATTCTCATGTTCTCCCATTTCAGCAGAAGAAAGGATCTCTGTGATAACCTTTCACAGCCTAAAGATGCTTGCTCTGGATAGAACTTGCATTGCCACTTGTATTGACACGAACAGTAGCAAACAGGATATGGTGGGGAAAGTTCACCCTGCACAAGCTGAGATGCCTCACTGCTACAGCCACAAGACAATAAAAGAGATTGCTTGAGATTTTTACAAGTTCTGACAGCCAATTCCACTACTGCTGGCTGGCTCATAGGATTTAAATATCTGCATCTCAAGTTTTATAACTTGCCTCCCTAAGGAATTACTAAGCTTCTTTCCAGAGACTGTTTAGAAGGGAAACCATTCACTTTGGAAAAGACAGGTCTAATGCCCTTTCTCTGCGGGCTCTGGTTTTGGCTTAGCCCCCTCTGTTCCCTGTCAGACACAACAAGAGTGAACCTGATTGCTGTGAGTCAACAATTTTAATCCATAAAGTTCAAACATCAGGATGCCAAGGACCAGGCTTCACTCACAGGCATTCCCGTGTCAGGCTCTTATTTCCTGAAATTGATGGAAAAATCTGAGGTAAAGCCAGATAAAGTTACAATAAGGAGGAATAAAAACGTGATTGCAATTGTAGCAAAAGGTAATCAGATAGATATTTCCATTAGAGGGAAACCTAATGCAAACTTAATTTTTAGGTTGCAAAGAATCCCTGTGATCAAGCTTCTCAAAAGCTGTTTGTAGGCACTTCTGAAAGAACTCCAAATCTGCTTCCTCCAATCAAGTCCTGCTGTTTCCAGCAGCAATCAGGGTAATTGAAGCTCCAGCTACCCACTTAGATCTGATCCACTCAGACACTTGATAATACACAGAAACATTGCAGAGAGAGGCATTCTTAAGAGAAACAGGATTAAAGCCATATGACAAAAATAGCTGTAGGTTCTTAGTGTTATACCACACCCACCTATGGGACAAACAGAATTCTGCTGCTTGACTTTTTAGGCAAAAGTCCATGATTTTCTCAGAATCTTCCTTGGACGATTCAAATTCATTTGGGCTCAGTGTTGTCTCCTTAATTTCAGTACTCTGTGCTCTACAGAATACATTTTGTCCTGTCAGCCTTTCAGCCCTCACTGCCATGCTTTTCTCTTGCCTGCATTTCTCCAGTTCTGTTAGAAGCTGTCACACAGCCTATTGGCCCAGTCACTCCTATTTTGCCAGCACTGAGAATTACACTTTTAAGGATATTATACAGCATATCCCTATCTGAGCTCATTCCAATGTCCACTTATGGACCTGTTGTCCAGGAATCTGTCCAAGGCACATTTGATCCTGCAGACATTGTCTCCACAGTGCAGATCTCTCTGTGGCCACACAGCCTCAGGACCTGCTGCATAAAGAAGTGTTTTCCCATTTTTAAAACATGTTTGACACTCAGCAGAAGGGTAGAGCCTCTCTGTGCAGCTCTGACCTCCTGTACCAGCAGCCTTGTCTAAATCTGTGCAAGAGTTAAAACCCAACATGGAAAATAAATTCCTTCTTCCCATGAAGAAAATCCTCTCTGTCACTCAGCAAGTGGCACGGTAGTGCATTAGTCAGCATTGTTACACTCTCCTAATTCCCCTGTAACAAAATCTTAAATATCATTTGATGCTCTATTGGGTGTCCATGACGAGGTGCTGGCAGCACAGGGATTGCAGGAGCCTGTGGGAGAGGAGCCAGGGCTGCCCTGTGCTGGACACTGCTGGTTCCTGATGGCTCCACTGCACACACTGCCCAGCCCAGCTGCTGCCACCCCTGGGAAAACGTGTTTTACACAGGGCAAAACCTGCCACACAGGCAAAGGGCCATGGGGGGAAAAGGTGAGAAACAGCACTGGAAGACCAAGGTCAGAGAAGGAAGAGGGGAAGGAGGTGCTCCAGGTACAAAGTGCCTGCATGGACAGCCCAGGGTGGAGCAGATGGCCACTGCTGCCCTCTTAGAGCCCACAGGAGAACAGATCCCTTCCTGAAGGACTGCAGCCCCATGGGGAGAGCCCACACTGCTGACAGGAAAGAGCTGGACAAGGCTCTCAGGGACAAGGGATGAAATACTGCAGCCTACTTTGCTTGCCCTGCTAGGTTTGGGGGAAAAGTCAGATTTGGTGAGACACTGGAACAAGGTTTCTCAGAGACGTTGGGGATGCCCAGGCCCTGGAACTGTTCAAGGCCAGGCTGGATGTGGCTTGGAGCAACCTGGGCTAGTGGAAGGTGTCCTTGCTCGTGGCAGGGGGGTTGGAACTAGGTGACCTTGAAGGTCCTTTCCAAACCACACCAGCTGATGGGCACTGGTACAGCCAACAAGGCACAGCAGTTTGCCAATTAAGGAGGGACACATCCAATCTGAATGTGGTTAGGTACTTGCACTAAATAACCAGAACTGTTTTCATTCCCATGTTTTCAAACACTGACAAAAGTCTATGTGAACAAGGCAGGTGAAGTAAGAAATTCTGAAATTCCTGAATTTCTGCCTCTGAACAGAAGGGTATATGGAGACATCAAATAAATTGTATGAAAATATTTACTCCAGCCTTTCTGACTGCTAACAATTAAACAGGCAAATTAGGGTTTTATAAGGTTTTTGACATGGTTCCCAACATCCCTCACATCCAATCCCACCCATTATACTTGTTGTCTTTTCTCAAGGCTGAACTTACTGCTTTTTTCCTTTTTGGATTGGTTTGTACCTACAAAATATATCCCTGCAATTGACATGGGCAAGCCCATGAATGCAGACATTGTTCCAGCCATATAGACACACTTCTGCACAGACAGCTTGGGCCTATGGGCTGAGAAAAAAGCTGCATCAATTTAAGTTATATTTATAATGACAAAATTGCATTCAGTCTAAGGGTCACGCTAACGATTGTGCTGAGTTAGCCCTTTCTGGTAGGATCAGAAGGGGGGTAAGGGGAAGAAACACCTTCTACCAAAATAGTTAAAATGCTATAAAAAAAAAGTCAGGCTATGCAGCCCAGGCCTTATAAGGAAGTGTTTTTAAACATTTATTTCTCCAAACACAAGGTTTCAATCAACAGCCACTGGAGACTCTGGGGTCACGATCTTCCCCCTCAACATTCTGCACAAAGGTCAGAGAGCTTTTCCCTCTATGAATGGAACTGCCTCCCAAACACTTCAGGAATAAACAGCTTCTAACCCAGCCTGCCAAACCCAGCATTGTTGTCTACAAAAAAGACAAAATCTCGCTAAGATATTTCACTATTTCACGCTCCTGCTCTCTGCAGACTCTTTACAAATTAAAGGCCTGTAAAATCTTGAACCTTTATTAAGTCTGTCAGCAACAAGTAAGTTGAGAAGAACACCATATGTCAATGTAAGAAGCCTGGTGAGTGCCTACACTGTATTCCTCAGAACCCAAGCAGCCTGAAGTGCTGCTTACACCTGGACATGGCAGTATATCCACCCTGTGTTAGCACAGACATGTAATGAACACTCAGCCTGGCATTAGCTGAGCTCGTGTCAAAAGTAAAACACTGGGAGGTTACAGCAACCTGGAATATGTTCTAATGAAAGACAGAGGTTTAAAGGAAAAGTAAAAAAAACCAAATGCTTTGCAGCATTTAAAGCAATGAAGGGAAAACACAAAGCAATGTAGGATGTATCTCAAATCCTGATTGGAATATGGCAAGGATCAATTGTTATGGTAAAAAATGTTAATAAGCACCACCAGAAGTCAGAACTAAAATGGAAGGGGTGTGTTCTGCACAACCTCAGATGGTATTTTAGAAGGAGTCATTGTGCATTTGATAAACACCCTTGTGGGTGCCACTAGCACAGTGCCTGACCCCCCAGAGTTGCCCTGGTGCCACTGTCACCGTGCGCGGTGAGAAGTCACGGCACTGAAACCCGCCCAGGAACGTATTCTTGTTAATTTTGCTTTAGATGGATTCCATTAAAACGTGAAAATCTTGGCAGGGACCGGGCTGAGACTTGCCCACTGTCTGGGTCCCTTTCCCACCCAGCCAACAGGGCAGACTTTTTAGTTCATTATCACCTCATCAGTGCTCCTGTCAGCTGCCAGCAGCGAGAACTGGACTAAGCCACTCACTAATTCCTGGCCCTCCTGCCTCCACTGAAGCAGCAGTAAATCCAGAACAGATGGATGCTCTTTAACCCTCTCAATCCAGACACTTACTTTAATCAGTCTAATCAACCCACCCAGCTCAGAAGGAGGAATGAGTGACAGATGCAGGGTGAGGGTGGGATGGAGCTGCTGCAGAAAACACCAGCCTGCATCGTGGGCACTGCTGGCCAAGGGCAGGGGCCCTCAGCTCAGGGGCAGGACAACCTTCTGGCAAGAGGGAAAGCTGGAAAGGGGTGGGTTATAAAGCAGGGCAAGTTTATTACACACACAGACCTAAGACCAGAGGGCAAGGGGTGGCTTTTGGTTTTGCAACTGAAATTGCAGTTCAGGCCACTCTTGCAGCTTGCTGTCAGTCATCTCCTTCCCATGATATGAGACATAAGTTTCAAACTTTGCTTTCTGTTGCCTGAGACTTATGGATTGCCATTTCAGTGCACTCAGCCAGCAGAAAACTAACTTCAGAAAAATGTGGATATTTTATTGCCATGTTAGTGTCCTAAATTAGTGCAGTGGAGTTGTGTTAGCTGCAGACACAGCACAAAGGAGGAGCTGGGAGAGGGGAGCAGGAGCAGATGGGTCTGCAGCTCAGCCTGCCCTGCAGTCAGCCCTCAGCTCCTCATGTTCCCAAAATTGTATTTTCAGTGTTGGCCTGCAGAGCACAGCTTCATTCACACAGCAGGGCAGAACCAGAAACTGCATGGGAAGTTTAAAATGCTTCTTAAAGGGGATTTTACTGTATCCTAACATTGAGAGGAACTCTGCTGTTTATTTTCACACTCATATATTTCAATAAGACCTAAACAATTGTGGAGAACATGGCTAAGTACAATACTAAGAAAAAATGGGGTTTTTTGATTCACTGTATGACTTTGTATTCCCTGGCCTGCTACAGAAGACACAAACAGGAAATCCAGTATCTGCATAAATCCAATGAGGATGTATCCAGGCATGGCCTGAAGTAAGGTGGAGCACCCAAAACAAGGGCACAGAAGGTATAAAGAGAGGTGCTGTCAGCTGTGGTGTGTGCAGAGATCCCTGACACCCAACTCCCCCCCAGGGAGAGCTATTCCCATGCTCTGTGTGGCCAAGGAGGCAGGAGCTCCTCAGCTGGGTCCCTTCCTGCAGGGACACCATCCCCAGGGGCTGTGCTGACCCCACATCCTGCTCTGCAGTCCTCAGGCTGCTCAAAGGGCTGTGCTGACCCCACATCCTGCTCTCTTGTCCACAGGCTGCTCCTGTTTGGGCACAGGCTGCCCCTGACCCTCTGCAGCTCAGCACCAAACACCCTGTCCATTCTCCAACACTTCATTTTCGTTTCTGCAGAAGTGCTGGTTTCTTCTGGCTCCAAAGACAGCCTCACCTGCAGAGTTTCATTTTCCTATTCCACACCTTGCTGTTGGTTTTCCCTTCCTGCACAAAAGAACTTGCTCCAGTGTCTCATTCACAACTGCTTCCTTGCAGTAAATGAAAGCCTTAATAATTGTATCTTGATAGTAGAGTGGATTCATTTTGACTTTGTTTAATTTGTGGCCTTTGCTGAGATCTCTGGGGCTGAGAATTAGAGAGCACACTGTCCCACTGTACTTTGGACATGGGGGGGTTGCCAATTTATTTCTTGCCTCATTTGTCACAAACCCAGCTTCATATTTTTAAGGCAAGGCAAAAATGTATTTGTTTTCCTTCTAAATTAACATCTCCTGGCTAAATTAATGTAGTTTTTCAAACTCAAAACCAGAGCCCTCACTAACAATGAGATTCTAGTGAGCAAGATAAATCCAAAGATCAGCTCAGCAAAACAGAACAGATTACAGCACTGAAGTGGGAAGAAATGCAAACTCAACCTTAGGTACAGACAAATAAAACAAAGAATGAGGATATACAAAGGATCTGTATAAGAACATGCTAGAAAAGGGAAATACATGAAGAACTTACATGCTCAACATTTTCCATGAAACATTTGTGCCTCAAACTGTTACAACATCAAAAACATCTACAAACCCAGTATCTTCAGATTTCAATTCCTGACATCACTGAAGTTCTGTGGCCATGGGTGAACAAGTCACTTCATGTTTTGCTTTTCAGTTTATTCCTTTGAGGAACAGCAAAGGCATTGCTCTGCTTTTATTTTAAAAGGTGATTTTGAAATGTAAAATCCTTCAGTGAAAAGAAGGAAACTGAAAAATGCTATTATTTATAGGTGCATTATTAATATTTTTGATGACAATGTGGCTAGATCAGATAAAGGCTTTTTTCTAACATAAGAAGATATCCCTGGCATTCTTTATAACCTAGTGAGTACTAACCCTTTCAGGTTTCCTGCCTGATGAGGGCCTGAAAGGCAGCAAAAGTTCTGCAGCTACCTTGAACAAATAAATTGAATTATTTTTACTCCTTCCAATTAAAAAAAAGAAGTTCCCTTTGCATGGAGAATACTCAACATGAATTACCTACAAAAGCAAAGTTTCTCTTTAGGAATTGAATCTGCCAGCCAAAGATGGTATTAACAGACAAACTGAGCCCACATCACATGAGGAACAAGCTCAGGCACACAGAACATTTTACAGGACACGTTTTTCATTCTTACAGACATTCAGTAAGGAAAGTTTATGACCTGTGCTGAAGAATCACAAAACCTGCAAGGTAGCAGTCTCCATCCTCAACCTCACCTGAAGTACCCCCAAAGCACCTTCAGCTGTATTTAAGCTATTTGTGACACGTTGATGTAAAAATCTTCCTGGAACCCCTCTTCACTTTACTAAGACCAGTTTGAATTCCCACCTTGTTCCCCACATCACCTGCACTCCCACCATGGCATTTTGGCAACACACCCCTCTGGCTTTGGCTTCAGCCCCTTCATTATGGACAATGTGAGCAGCAGCAGCCTCGGGACAGACCTCCAAGGACACCATGAAACAGGTTTCCAGTTCAACAGTAAACTACTGTTTACTGCAACGTGGCACATGGGGACACCTGGCTGATTTGTCATGATTTAGTCTCAACAAGTTAATTTCTCTGCTATTCAAAACTTCAGTATTTTCTAAACATTTACATGGATCTTTGACCATTTACTGCAATCCTTTTCTGATTAAATTCCTCACTGCTCAAAGCAACTTGCAGTTGTCATTTTTTCACAACAGTCTCAGTGGACTAAAATCTTTATTCATGAAATTAAACTAAATGACCAAACCACTTGATTGTATAGCAAATACAAACTATATAATTTAACCTCATATACAAAGCTTGATTCCTACATTACACAGTGGAAATAAACTAGTGTGATCCTACAGTTTTCAACTCAACATGAATTTTAAAGCTGTAGAATGCCAGCAGACTGAAAAAGAGCTCTAGGTCTAGGGAAAGCTACAGCCATATCTACCAGCCTGAAAAAGGGGTTTAGGCAACACCAAATGTAACTGTGACAAATGATTTTTCAGAATTCCCTATGTTCCTATGTGCACTAGCTCCTAGTACAGGAGCTCCTAGTTCTCTTTATCCTGTAATCTGCAGAAAACTATTATAAAACTATATATATTACATATTACATATTACATATTACATATTATATATAATATATTATATATTATATATTATATATTATATATTATATATTATATATTATAAACTGGGGAGAGCTGACTTAATAGCAGTGACAACATCATACCTCAAAGAAAAATACTTCCACAGTGCTTAGTGTCCTCTTTTAGGATTTCTGAATGAACAGTTCTGGTCAATTTTCATGTTTTTAATGCAGTTACATGAATCACTTTCACTGCACACAAAGTATCACCAGACAAATCCAAACCAACATTTCCTGAATCCTACCACTGTGGAGCTTTCTCAGAACTTCCACAGACCTGCAGACGATGCTTGTTTTGCCTAAAATCAAAATCAAATCAAAAGTATTGTTTGGGAAGGGAAGAAAACAAAAAAGGCATCATGGATATTCCCATACAGCATAAAGACAAAGACTGTGTGTACTGCCAACAACTTGACTCAGTTCTCCAACTTTCCTTACTCAACTCCCACTTGTCCTCCAGGACTGCAGGGAGGCAATTACTTGCTTCAGAGGTTATTTCTGTAATTAAAGCAAATTGACCTCACTTTTTTATAAAAAAGGCATTTCTGCTCCCCTGCAGAAAACAGACTGGAGTTAGACTCTGCCTTACCTCCACCCTGCAAAGCTCCAGTGTTATTTTAAAGGCAATAAAGAGTGACTTGCACATGCACAGTGACCATGTGAGCACATCACCCTCTGAGAGTTCCCTCCCTGTGTTTTACCTCTGTTGACCATGTCCGGATGGGATTTACAATTGCTCAAAGCTACTATTGTTCACACTACATTAAATCCACAATATATGCAATGAGATACCATAATATTTTCACTTGGAACTTCTATTAACCCGCAACTTGACTGTGTTTAATGAAATATGTAGTGCTCACAGAGTTGATTTATATGCATGACTATTTACAGTTCACATTTATAAAAGAGGAAAAAGCACCCTAAGGAACTCATGGTTCTTTTGACTGTAACAGAAAGTAAAAAGTGCCTGATTTGGTTTAGCTCAGTCACACCCCTGGAAGCCCCAGAATCTTACAGCTGGATTAGGGATGGCGACAGGAATCACTGATGCAGCTCAAACAGCCAGCAGAGGAAATCTACTTTTGCTATCAACCCTGAGCCAAAACACTCCTGCAGATTTTAAAACAAAAATCCCACTCATATTTATGCTTCTCGTGTATAGAATCATACACAAACTATGTCTTTGCATGCAGAAAACTTGGAAATGGACTTTGGTCAACTGTTGTTCTAGAACTGACGTGGAGAATTCACACTTCCAAGGGGAAATTACACAGATTCCCTTGAACAGATAAATTGTTACTTCTGAAGAACTTCTGAGTGCATTTAATCATACAAAAAGGCACAGAGAATAACTCAGCAGAAGGCAGTATATGGGTGCCCTTAGAGCTATCTTACAAGCAATCTGTTCCATACAGTAGTCAACATAAAACCATCACTCTGCTTATTCCTCTACCAATTTAACACTCAGTTATCTAGAAAAAAACATTTCTTTTTCTTTTAGAACATGATCTACATACAGGTTATGATAAAACCAAACTCTTACCAAAACGATTCCCTCTGGGCAGTAAAAAACATGAAATTTTCTTGTGCTGCACCTGTTCCCTAAGATAGTTTGCCATAATTATTAACAAAACTGAGAAAAGACAAGAAGGGCATTCATTCTCTAGGGTCAGGATTTTGTAAGCCTAAAAAACTCGTATATTTTAGTACTCTGTGTGTGTGTGTATATATATACATATGCCAAAATCTCTATAGATGAGATCTTTCAGAGCAATTTCTGTAAGCATGTTGCAATCTCTTAACAGAAAACAAAAGCATGACAAAACCTCTACATTTTTAACACTGAGGCTAGATGCTAAATTTTTCACATTCTCATTTGAAAGAGGTTGAATTTTCTTTCACCATCTAGAAAACTGAAGGGATCGCTTACACTAAACCCAGTCCCTGGAAAAATATATTCAGAAAAATAATCTCCCATGGAAAGGCATGGGAACAAGAGCATAGTGTAGCCAAATTCTCCAGAAGTTCATGACTGCACCTCTTTTCCTCAACTCCTCCCTACAACATCAATAGTCTCAGAAATTACTGAGTGGAGCAAAAAGCTTTAACACCACCTGGTGTAGTTTTCAGCAGTTGGTTTTGCTTCCAGGCCTGTCATGGCTCATTAAGATAGTACAGTACTTTCTGTCTGCAGGATTGTTCTTGGGGACCAGAGAATTCAAGATAAAATGAGATACAGAGGTTTTATCACAAGGCAGAACAGGACAGTGACATACTGTGCCAAGGTTTTAGTACCCGAAATGCTACAGAGGGAAAAAGTTTTCAAAACAGGTGAAAAGTAACAACAAACCAATTAGAAAAGGTAAATACATCTTCCCAATACTTAAAGAAACAGAGTTTCTTTAACTCTGTTAAAGACCACAACAATCTAATTCTGTGTGCACTCACATGGAGCATTTTGTCTGTACAGGCTTTGCTAAAGGTTCATGTCTCTGCTTTGCAGTTTTACCACTCTGTGACACTTCCAGATTCAGGATTCACTGGGGTGAAACATTTGATTGACCAGTTTAGTGCTGCTGACCAAAAATGGGTTAAACTCTTCTGCTTACTTCCATGGTTCAGGGCAGCTAGTGTGAGCTGCACTGGAAACAGCACGGCAGGCTGATTAGAATTGGATTATTTTTCATATTTCAGACTGTTTCAACTGAAGTAGTTACAATTTAATGGGGTGACAAGATAGAATTATAATAAACATATATGATTGAATATTTTATCCTTAAAAAGGACAAAACAAAATTGAGAAGGACAAAACAATGGTAACAGGACACTAGCAGGTTAATTTTCACCGTGTGCCCTGAAAAAGACATTTTACAAAGAAAATCCCAAAGGTAACAGAAGGAAAAGGGGACTGACAGGGATGCACTTGCTCAGCCTGGCCGCAGGCAGTGGATCCTGCAGACACAGAGTGCCCCCTGTGGGACTGCAGCTTGTTTGAGCACTAAAGGAACCACAGGAGAGGTTTGGGTACCAGGGCTGCCACCACAGCACAGTGTGACACTCACACACACACCACGGGAGCCCAGCCCCTGAGCCCAGCCTGCAAACCACACCTTGCTGGGATGTGCTGCTGCTTTGTGCACTGACAGCAAACACAGAGGGACCTCAAACTGCACAGACAGCTGCTCATCTGCTGCTAATCCATGTGCACAAACCAGAACTTCCTTAAAGACCAAAATGTTCCTTAACTTCCAAGAAGACAGGTGTGGATGAGCCCACAAGTTATTGTTGGATGGACATTGATACTTTCCTTTTTTTAGTTCTGCTCACCATGGGTGTACACAACCTGAAGTATTTTTGTTTGGTTAAACTGTTTGCAGGGCTTGAAATTACTTCGCACCTCATTTTGGATCAACTGATTTGACTTTTCGGGCAAATAAACTGTGTCAATTTATCAGTTTCTTTTGGATCACTTTCAACTTCAGCTTCATACTCATACCTCCAGACAATGCTGCTTTATTGCTGGGAGGATGAACTTTTCAGAAGATGAACAACCTCAGCTTCCACTGGCTTCATTTTCAGTTGAGAGAGTTCATGTGCATGCCTTGGTATTTTTCTTATCTGAGACCCAGAAAATGAAGATGGGGACTTTTCCATCTACCAAATATTTTTAAGCCATATCAAGCAGGGAAACTGTAGCAGAGTTATGGGTGAACAGTGTTCCTGCACAGCCCTGCCTAGGTTTTTGTTTTTATTTTTATGAGTAGCCCTCATGCAGCTCACACAACAAACAGCCTGGTTCATTTCTGATCCCTCTGTATCAAAGAAACACCATGTGGGATGAACTCATGTCATTAGGAACTACTGTGATAAATACTCAGAAGATCACTCATGTACAGTCAGACAAGAAATCAAAAAATGTCTTCTGACAGCTTGATTTTGAAACATAAATTATTTTCTGTGACAACAATTAATTCATCTGCAGTACCCTTGATTATTTTTCAAGGAACAGGAGGATAGTGAATGATTCTCAGACAAGTAGTAATCCTCCTGTTGTGAGCCAGCAGGATGAAAGCTCCAACTCTGACTTGCCAACTACATTCTGGAAGTCTGCATACCTTGAATTATAGGGCTAGCAGCAACTGCAATTAGCAGAGAAGGCATAATTCAGGAAAAGTCTATTGCAGAGTTTTCCAGGTCTGAAAGAACAGCCTGAGAAATGCCCCAACTGGGACTTTTCAATCCTGAATGACTGGGAAGACCCTTCTGGTCCTTGTGAGCACAGCAAAAGGCCTGGCTAGTAAAAAACCCTGCAGACACAGTGTCTGTTCCCCTCCCTGGAAGTGCAGGGCTCCACATTTGGCAATTGCATGAGAGCCTCAGATTAGACTGTTTGTGCTTGGTTATTTTCACACACTTGCCAAAATTTGCTGACAACACCAGGGAGAAAAAAAAGGAAAGTAAAACTGGTGATTTTCAACAGTTTATAACTCAGCTCAGCCTAAGCAGGTTTTTATGGGACAAAGAACAGAGATTTCTCTGTAGACAGCACTTTATTCCTGCCTAATTTAAACGATTTGCTGTGAATGATGGAAACATTAGAGCTCCTTACAGAAAACATAACAAAACAAAAATCCAGGCAGCTCACTAGTATTTCTCTACAGTAGATCAGGTTTGGTGATATAAATAGAGGCCATTATCTGCCTCTCTCATAATTATTCGCAATGAAGTTTTTTTAAAGAAAATGAAAATATTAGACTTAAAGGAAGAGGGCTTTAAAACCCCGAGTATTTCTTCAAGGAGTGAAATTTCTTGCTTGGAATAATTCACACTTGAGCTATTCTAGTGCCACACTGTTCCCTAAGGAGTGTGAAATGATCTTCTCAGGGTTAGAGAGTCAGCAGTAAACACAAGTTCTACTCTAAGAAACAATATTTTAAACATGTATTTTCACCAGCATTATATCTAACAACTTCCTATTAAAACCCGGAGATAACTTTCTGGAGTCCCCTTGTTGCTTTAACACTTTCTTTCCCTCCATATTTAGAATCTCCTAAAGCAGCATTTCCTCAGCTATTTTTCTTGGTGCTCCCCAGCCCCATTATCTGACTGCAGGGCCTGGGTTGGTAAATCCACACCTCTATCAAATCTCAAATTTAATCAGTGCTGGTTGTGAGCACCTCAAACTTTGCCCACTGAAGCATCCCCCAAAACTCAGGAAACAATATTGCTTCACCCTTTGAACACTATCTGTACAACAGTTTTTTCCTCCCTGAGAATTCCAAAAGCAGCTAATTGCTTCACAACACTGACCACTCATTCAATTACTGGGACTTTTCATTAAAATAGTAGTAAATACTTCAACAACATGAGAAATTTTCTGCAAAACTAGAGAACAAATGAGTGCTTTTCATAAAAGACATAGGCTGGGAAAGCAGGGCAGCACAGAATATACTGGAGTTTTTTTGCATAAAATAAGATTTAATTGACTGGGAGTCCTCAGTAGAGACTTGTTTGCAGTAGAGCCTCATGGTGAGGGTGAGTTTTTGAAGTTTGGATGCCTTTGGCAGCTTCAGAGCACTTTAAGACAGAGCAGCTATGACTCAAACAGGCTCAGCTAGTTAACTGTACACACGTAATGCTTTTTCCATCTCCCCCTCCATGTGCTGACAGCATTACCCTTCTCTCCAGTGTTCTTCTTCCTTCTGAGCTACAATGCATCTACCAGTTCCTGCAGCCCCTGATACCACATTTCAGTACAGAAACCTTCCAACAATAACTTACACAGCTAAGAGAGGTCATCATTTACAAGTGAGTGGTTATATGAAAGGATCTCCACAATTCCAAATCCATTTCAGGATACAGTGAACACTGCGTGTGGATTTTAATGAGAAGGTTTGGCAGAGCACTTTGGCAGAAGAAAGCCCTGTCAAGTGATTGGATATGGGATCCATCTCCAGTTGCTTTGGATTCCCACATCACCTAAGGAGCTATTCTTCCCATCCCCCCATACAGCAACTCTCAAGGCAGTCAAATTTATAGCTCAATAAATTTTTTTATTAAAAATAAAAAGTGTGGCTTTTAAGTACTGCAGCCTTCCAACATCCTCATGCCAGGTCTAGCTCAAACTGTTGTAGCTGAATATGAAGCTGGGGAGGCTTGGCCCACTTTATACAGCACTTCTAAGTTAAAGTTTCAAGATCTAAGCCACCTCTTTCCATTTTGTAACAGCTGTTTTTCTATCCTTTCATTAAAAAAAAAGGAAAGGAAAGAGACCAGTGTAGAATAGTTAAATAAATAAATAATGGCTCACAAAACCACAGCGGAGGAACCACTGCTAGTCCTGCCAATAAAAATGTTCCTTCTCTTCAGGGCTGGCTAAACAACTGAAAGTGTTTCTAATGAACTGCTGGCAGCACTATCCATCATTGCACTAAATGGATTCATGTCTCCCTAAACTAGGGATAACTATTTATCTCTAATGCACAGTCAGAAATTAGGAAGTATTTAAGCCTGAGAAGTCTAATCCCTCTCTTCTCCCCACCTCCTCAAAGCTTGGTTTTATCCAGGCTTCCTTGTGTAAGGATGATTTGAAAAGTTTGACTGATAGAGAACTTCAAACTGCTCCAGTGCTAATGAATCATCTGCAGGAATTGGAAAAATATTTGAGCAGATCAGACATCTGCAGTCTGATTTTAACATCACCAACACCTGACATTCTGTTTATCTTTTCCCTCTTTTTGTTGTCACTTGCTCCATTGCCTTGCACCTTACCTTGAAGTGGTTACAGGCTGCTCAAAGCAAGAGGGCACATTCTTTAGACAAAGAATAATTGAGTCCCAAGAGCTGCACAGGATCTTTGAAGATGCTATTGTGCAAATAAGAGAAATCTACTGTAAGCAATCAAAATAAGAAATGTTTTTGAGCTCCAGTGAAGTGTGAAAGTGATGTCAGTAACCCCAGTCAGAAGTCACCTCTGAAGGCTCCACTGCTTTCAGATAGCTGCTCTCTGCAGAGATGTGTCCATGCAGGGCTGTCTTTAGAACAACAAGGATCACAAAGGAATGCAGAGACATCAGTAAGACACACCTACAGATAATAAAAGAAGACACTCACTTCATTTCCAGGACCTCCTCCAAGTGTTTCCTTCTTTCAGCTCGCAGGTTGGTCAAATGGGTTTCCTTCTCAGCCAGAGACTGTTGTGTAGAGGACAACTTTGCCTTCATTGACTCCAGCTCCTGTTTGACCTTCTCCATAGCCATCATCAGCTCTTCTACCTAAAGCATTTGTGGAGAATACAGGAGGAGAGAAAAGATGATGAAGTGTGACCAGCTGGAACTTAGCAAATGTCACAATAAAGTGGAGCACAAAGGCCACAGGGCATGGATGCTCCTCAGCACTGCTGGGGCAGCTCCCAGAGCTGTGGACAGGATCTCTACCCTTGGCCACAGCAGCATTTACACCTTGGGAGTTTAGCTCAGTTTGGTCACTGCAGCACAACCATCACAAGACAAACCTTCAACTCTTCTGTGTTTGTGTTTTACAGAATGTACCACAGGGAAAAGAGGATGGCCAGAGAATGTGAACACTGGCCCACAAAAATGCAAACTATTAAATGAAACACATTGATAATATACCAAAAGGATAGAAACCTTTCACTGGAAACAATGCCTAAAGACAAACTACATGTGCACTTTAGGAACAAAGGGAATATTTCTGAAGCAGGGAGAGGAAGGGGTTCCCATGAAGATGAGAGGCTGCTTCCCCCAAAATACCATCTGAACAATGCTTGTAGGCACCTGCTGGGATTTAGCAACAAAAGACATTCAAAGAGGTGCTGATGGCAGAGCAGCACAGCACAACAATGCTCTTATCTTCAGCAAACTGCAAAGATCCACAATCAACATGATTATAAACTCTGCCATGTATTTTACACAACTGAAGACTCATTTTATTTTGCATTCAGAACAGGTTCTGTCTCAGGTAAGGTTTATCACTAATTAACATGCAAAATCACAATACATGCTTAAGTCTAGCTACACAGAGCATTCAAAAACCTCTGGATGTGCTTTAATAATTTCACAATACAGCTCAATGGCACACATTACTTTCACTGACTTCTTCCTTGTAGGTTTTCTCTTTCCATCACAACCAAGTGTTCATAAACAATTTTACAATGGGAGAAGATCAGATGTTACTGCTGCACAAAATCAAATATTTATATAAATTTATTATGCAAATACTCCACTACATTGCCTTTATATCCCTCCATAACAGTCAACCTGTGATCCATCCTGGAAGGGAATGATTGAATTCATGACAAGCTCAATTTCTGCTTACATGTTTTTACGAGGAGAGCTGAGTATGTCATTTGCCATACAGGAGCTGTAGGAGGGAAGTATGTAACATGCTTTAATAAATCCTGTTCTCCTAAGGGCAGAGCTAACAACTCAGGACAAACATGGATAATAAGCCTGGTTTTCATCCTCAATGGTGACAGAGCAAGAAGCATTGCAATTGAAAATTAGGAGATTTATAAAAATCCAGCACAGCATGGTGCAGTGTTTACTGCAGAAAGCCTTTCTAATTCCATTTAAATGCAGAACCCAAAAGGTGGTATTCTTATGCTTAGCAAACCAAATTAAAAAACTAAAATATGCAATTATCATAAACCATTCAAAATGTACAGCTAAGAATTCATCTAGTAATCAACAGACCAAAGGAGAACCTCAGTGACAAGTAGTCCAAACTGGCAAGCATGGATATAACAACCAAACTTTCCCTGTTTTATTAGAGTTTAGTGTGCAAAACAAGATTAAAAAGTCTGCCAATCTTTAAAACTAAGAGAAAAATCCATAAAATGAAATAGAGGTAATAAATCAGGAAAGAATGCAAAGAAGAACTGCAGAAATAATCAACAGCAAAAAAACTACTGGGATGGAAAGTGATTCTCAGAAAATGGTGGGGTAATGATGCAGTTGTGCATCAGCTGCTGGGATATCAGTTTCTGCTTCCTGCGGGTGGGTCAGAAATACCTACACAGACATTTCCCTATAATCTGAAAAGAGGCACCCCAACTCTAAACCCCTGGGCTTGAACAGAAATCCACCTCGCACCAACAATCCCCCAGCCAAGTGCAACAGCCACAGGGCCCATGTCAATCTGTCAGCTGCCAAGACAAAACAATCTCTGAAGCCACATCTTCTCCATGATCAGCTTTGAAACACCTCTGACAGGCCTCCTCCCAGTGCCAGGATCAGGTCTGTGATGCTGACACTGAGGGACCTGCAGTGTGGCAGGGCTGAGCTCTCTGGGAGGCAGGAGGAGACTGGAGCTGGTGCCTGGGCCAAGGCTCCTTGGAGAGGGGGCAAGGGCTGCCCCTGCAGAGCATCTCCTAGTGCTGCCTACTGCAGGGACTGATCTCTTTCTCATCCCTCTGTTTGATAACTGTTTCAGTTCTAAGGTTAGAGTTTGTGTTTTTGCAGGCCAACAGAAAATTGATCTAATCACATATCAGGAATGGCTGGAATGGGAGTAGCTTTTAAACTGTGCCAACAACTTGGTTTACAGACCTGTCATTACCTTCCAGGCTCTCCAGCAAGGGCCATTTGTCACACGATTTACTAAAGACAAAGGTCACCAAAATAGTGATGGCTGTATTCACAGTAAGGACTTCCCTCTCCAGATTCATCAGGCCGTAGATAGTCCATGGGTCTATCTCAATTAAACTTCTACCAAACAAAACATTTTATTTGGCAGCTTCTGGACCTTAGTGCAGACCTGTCCCAGTCAGCAGTGCTGTGAGAAATGATGGGGGAAGAGTCACCTGAAGCAAACTACTTGCAATGCACATCTAATTTAGACTATACAAAAAACTCCCCATCTACCCTTGAATTTTGTCCCCTGAGAGCAGCTAAATATATAATAAAGAAAGATGTTTGCCCAAACCAGAGCTCTTGGCACACTGAGACATTTTTTCAGAGACACTCTGTTGACATTTTCAATTTAGCTGTGGGTAAGCTTGTGCCCTGTCAGATGCTGCTAGAAAGTCTCCACCCATTTCAGAAGATGCAAACAGTGAACTCTTGCTCTCTTCTCTTTGCTCAAATGCCAGTACATAAAGCAAGGTGTATCTTTGACTGTCTAGGATTTAGCCATGATTCAGTTGTCTGCAGACATGCCAGAAAGGTCTTCATGTATTCTGAGCACAGAACTTAAATGGAAACTTATTTGTTCATTGTTTTTAGGCCTTAAGTGACCTGACCTGGTGACAGCTTATCTGTAAGGAGGAACATCAAGCTGAAATAAGTTTCCATTAGAGGAGAGACTGCCTGAGAGACTGAACAAACTGTGTGAAAGAAGGCAAAGAATGTCAATTAGATCAGGATGGGATTCAGAGCAGCGGAAAAGGGAAATGTCAAGATAGGACAAATAACTTTGCATAGTATTCCATCTCCTTCCCTAGGAAACAGGAAAGCAGGGTGCAGAGAAAGAGCAATACAACAGAAGTTGATCTATCATGTCAATGGCAGTCTGTGCAGAAATGATTTAATAACAGAAAAACCTGAAGCTGTTTTTAGGAGCCTGTCTACCATCCTAACCTCCCTGATCCTACAGACTGTTATTTCAGGCTCCTGAAACTGCAAATCAACCCCAGGCTTTTGCACAGATATAGAGATCTCACGTTATCTCCAAATATGCAGTGGTTCCAGTAAACCTTTCTGGCCATTGGGTAATGGGAAGTCAGGGACTTGCAAAGAACTTGGTCAAGTTCCCCCAAAAGCCAGTAAAAAGCCAGTAAAAAGCCAGCAAATTTGAGAAAGGGACTGCACATACAAAGTGATACTGAGGCTGGAAATCCTGCCAAGCCCTGTGAGAGCCCTTGGAGTGATTTCTGGTGAGCAGGACAGGGGAACTCCAGGTCCCTCACCTGTCACATGAGAACTACTGCACTGCTAAGAATTCCTGGGACACAGTTGGTATTTCAGGCCAGGAAGAATGCTTCTCTCAACTGATGTGGTTGTTACTGTTTGCCTCTTAAAAACAGAGCCCAAAGGCTCTAAGATCCCTACGCCTAAGCTGGAGATACAGGGCTTTAGGTCAAATGCAGGAAACACAGTTTAGTGTTTAATTACATACCTGGAATCAGAGCTGGTTTTGTGCCTCTGACTGAGGGAAAGAAAATTCTAGTTCTTTTAATACACATACAGACACAGCAGGCTATGGGATAGCTGTTTATACTCATTATTGTGTCTCAAAAGTTCCAGGCAGAATACAAAATGCTGAACTTTCAGAGGGCACAGGTACAAATACCAACCAAGCAAGTCAGTTCCCATGATCTGTGTATAAATCAATCACTAGAGATCTTTTCCAAACTACCTCAGCAGGCTAACAAATATATTTAAAATTATTTATTTCCTAAACATAGACCTGTTTTGTATAAACAAGAAATTAGCATTGCAACACAAAATGTAGTAAGAATCTGTACTTTTGCCCAAAATTAATTAGGCAAGCAAAACAAAAAGTCTTGCACTTTAATGTCAGTAGAAAGAGCATCAGAAGGACTGAAAAAAAAAATGAACATTTCTCAAAGTGTCACTCTCAGATGACAGTCTCCTATTTATCTACAGCTCTTGAGTTTTTAAAGTATTTTTTATCTCACTATGTCCACTGCTGAAATGATAAAGAGACTGCAAATTTCTGCATTATCTTTTAGCCAGTTGAACTGATTAGACTGCAGAGAAGGAAAAGAAATAGACACGAAAAGAAAGACAAAGACAAGAGATCTGGCTCCATGTAAACTTGTTTGGATCCCAGAAAAGTTTCCTAGAACAGATGTTAAGACATGGAAAAACACAGGCCAGACTTGGGACTTAGGCATGTAATTTAAGTGCCTCCAGTAACATATTACAGGGAGAAAGCACTGACTCTGACATAACTTGGATTGCCAGCAGGACCAGATGGTTTGCTTAAATCACAAGCTAATAAACCTTTACACAAAATAAGAGGGAAATGAATTATGGTTTCATCATAGCCCCATTTTTGTTGAAGCAGGAGGGTGGCTTTAAGGTACTCTTAAAGACTACATCCAAGACACTTAACTAAATTCTTGGCTATTCTGAATTAAGGGAACAAACTTCAAATTCCTGTAGATACTGGGAAAACTGTTAGGCATAGCTTTTTCAGAGCTGAAAATGTCAAAGGAAAAGGAGAGAAATCAGTAAACAATAACAAGAAAAACCTTCCTGTCCCTCAGTAAAATGATCCTGTGATGTCTGATGCGTAAGGTAAGGACAGCCCTGGAGCACAGAACAGCTGAAAGCTCTGCCCCAGCCCAGCAGAGGGGAGTAAAGCAGGATGGCTCTGCCCCATCTCACAGCCTGAGCTCTGTCCTGGAGCTCTGTCCTGCAGCTCTGTCCCATCACACAGCCTGAGCTCTGTCCCATCACACAGCCTGAGCTCTGTCCTGCAGCTCTGCCCCATCTCACAGCCTGAGCTCTGTCCTGGAGCTCTGTCCTGCAGCTCTGTCCCATCACACAGCCTGAGCTCTGTCCCATCACACAGCCTGAGCTCTGTCCTGCAGCTCTGTCCCATCACACAGCCTGAGCTCTGGCTTCAATTCAAGCCCCTCTCCTTCAGCACAGGCTGCAGTAATGAAGATGTTTCTATCCATCACTTCTACCTGCATCTCAAAAGGATGGCAGACATGCAGCAGCCTTTTGCCAAAGCCAGCTGTGTGCAGCATGGGAGGAGGGTGGCACTGCACATGGAGGAGGAATTCTGTGTGCAGTGAAGAGGGCAGCCAGTGCTGAAGCTGGGAAAATGCCTGCTGGATCACCAGCTCTCCAGAGAAAAAGCAGGGTATTTTGATCATCTGTAATACACAGCAGTGATTTTAGGGATGAACTTCGTCTTTCTTCATGTTACTGTGTGGCTTTCTTTAAGTCTTTGTTCCTTTGTTTTTTAGGTTGTTTGGATTTTGTACATTCAGCATCCCAGATAAAATAGAGTGGTGGCTTAACAGAACTGGTGCCACTGTTCTGTTCCTACCTTATTAAATAGGAAAAAGGAGAGGAGCAAGATAAAGAGAACAAAAGCCTATGGTCTGAAAACCTGCAGGATACTGCAGATAAATGCAATTTTTCTTATCACTGTGAAACTGAGATATTTAGACAGCTGAGGTCTCGTATTTCCATGAGCTGGTCTCCCAACAAAAACTTCATTATAAAAAGAGCATCTGATAATAAAGAGGAGTTAATGCTCTGTGCTGCTCCTCGCTGTCTGCACTGATGGCTGTGGCCAAGGAAGAGCACTCATGAGACTGACCAGACATCTGACATCACCACGGTCCTCCTGCAGAAGCCACAAAACATCAACAAAGAACTCCCTGTCAAAGGGTTTCTTACTTGAGTATTCATCAAGGGCATTTTGCTCATACTCTGAGAGGGCTGAGTTTTTGTACAAAGAGAGAGGAATCAGGATTCACAGATGTTTGGGAAAGAGAAAACTCAGCCTTGAGGGCTCAATAAGTCCCAGCTGTGTCCTGTTAGGAGGTTTGGAGGTAGCTTTGACAGTTTATCTCCTAAATGTGAGCTATAGCCTACATTCAATAAGTAACAGCTTCTGCTGGGACCAGAGCTCTTGAGCAGGAAACAATAATTGCCTCTGCTTAACACAAACAAAGTATTTGAGTCAAGCCTTGGAAAAGAAGTCAGTGAAAACTGAATTCTGATTTCTTCTGAGGAAATCTGTTTTAAGTCACTGGTATCTGAAGACTGTGACAAGTTACAATTCCATTTCCACATTTTCCTCAAGTGAAACCATTATCCAACGAAACATTCTCATTATGTTTTTTAATCCACATAAGCATATCAAAGCTGTCCTATTTTAGTTTACATGGACCTACAGTCTCAGGAAACTGTTTTGTGTTTATGTTCCATGGCTAGCAATCCCCAACCCTTGGGAATACAGCAGCACCCACCAGCAGTAACAATCCATCTTGAAAAACCCTGGATTTTGATCACCTTTTAAAAATCTCTGCAGAGGCATGCTGATTTCCATTTTGCTGCACTTTAGACACTTTCAGGTTAACTAGGCTATGTCACTGTGGTGGATAGTTCAGACCTAACTAAATAATATTCAAAGGAAATATTTAATGTTGTGCTACACAGCACAACAAAGGCCGTCAATTTATACAGCACAGATTGATTTTCCAAAGAGAAGAATTCTGGGATGATGTATTAACTCACTACAGGCAGTGAAAAACATTGTGCTGATTCCACATCCAACTTTAACACTTTTTTCCCAAAAGACATTAAGGCTGATGAACATAAATAAACGGAAGCACTGCCATGTGAAGGTTGAACATGTGGCAGACTGAAGAAGCACAGTCTCACTGGCAAGCTCAGGGAAGTTTCCACCTCTACAGACTTGTGCAAGCAGATCTGCAGCATTGTAGTTTACAGAAAGCAAACAGCAGAACCTAACTACAATAAATAAAAGAACTTCCACTCTTTGGCGCCAACTGAAATCAGGCTGAAATTCAGAGAAGGGCTTGAAGGAACCTGATGGTAAACAGCAGCACAGGAAAGTCTGGAAGCTTTTGTGTGAGTAGGAAATATTTCAAATAAAGAGGCACCCTCAATTTAATGAACCTCAAGCTTGTCACTCTTCTGTCCTTTTCTACATAGGAGAATGCTATGGGAGGGAAAACAATTTCTTTTCTTGCACTTCATGGATTTGGGGGAAAAAAATCAATTATGTCAGAAAAAAACCATATATTTTTCAATTTATCAATCTAATGTCCAAGCCTAATGAGCTTTTCTAATGCTTTAATCTACATATTATTGCATCACACTTGCATTTAACATCACACAGAATGAAACTGGAAAACAAATTTAAAATGAAAAAAGCACAAGACTGCCTTAAACAAATATTAACACAAGTATTTGCGTGGGTCTTCACACTTACAAGCAAGCATTAATGTAACTAAGACTGCAAGAATTTGATTTTCTCTTGAGCCACAACAAATAAAATGCTGTCTAGAGGTAGGTGCTTAAGAAAATAATTTAACAGACAGAGAGATGCCAAGATAGAAGAGCTTTGTCTGGAATACCTGACTTAGTAAAAGGCATCCTGTGAAATTGGTATTTATCTATTAAACAATAAAAAGGGATAAAAATACAGACAAAGTGATCTTAAAATCAGCACTTGTACCAAATTTGTATATAACAGTTTCCATCAGTATTTCTCATTTCATTAAATGTAAAGGTGAGTTATATGGAGAAATGCTCAATGTATATTTTGCACAGGGGTTTATTATCCTTTCAGTGCCCCCAATCCTCCTGAAAGCCATCAAATTTTGACTACTTTGCAACCTTAAATGAGAGCAACAAATTAAACAAAAACAAAGTCATCATCCCTGGAGGAATTTAAAAGACAGGTAGATGTGGTGCTTGGGGACATGGTTTAATGGTGGGCTTGGCAGTGTCAGGTTAATGGCTGGACCTGATGAACTTAAATGTCTTTTCCAACCTAAACAGTTCCATGATTCTAAAAGATTTAAAAGGTTTTTTGTCTATAATGTTAGAAAAAGATCCCTGCCTCAAAGTCATTAGGCATGATTTTCTATTCATCATTTCTCTCTCTATTCATTCTTCCCATCTGGAGGCAAAAAAACTCTCCCAAACCCCCAGCTCAGCACAACTGAACACAAGTAAGAGAAAAAATTCCACTCTTCCACCTCTTAGAAGGTGCATTACTGAATGCAGAGGGAATTACATCCCAAATTACCTCTCCCCAGCAGGGAGTGTGACTCAGTACAGAGCTGGGTATTTTTAAAGGAAAAGGTTATGTCACCCATTTCAATATCTGGGGAAAAGAAGTAACGTTAGGGAGAGGGAGAATTAACTAAAAATTAAACTAAACTAAACTAAGAATTAACTAAAAATTACTGCAAATATTTTCACTGACAGGGACACAGGGCAAGGTGAACTTCAGCCACCCAAAATGCTTTCTCTAACCAAAGCAGAACAATCAGACAGAGGAAAAAAGTAAAACTCTTGGAAAACAATGGTAAGATTATACTTAGGGCTGACACTGACTTCAAAAGCTCTTAAAATTTTTTATCAGTAAAACAAATTATAATATAATTTTTTAGTACAGAATTTTAGTTAATATGAACTAAGTATTTAAATGACTTTGCACATGTACGTATATACACACACTCAAAAGCCAGAATGATTTTGGCAGGCTTTTACAGAAAAGAGCTTTTCAGAAGATATTCAAGAGAAGTTCAGCCAAAGAAATGTAAACTCTCCAGAAAAATCTTAGAAAAAGCCTCCAGCACCTTCTCCCCCAAGCCATAGCCTGGATTACTGCCTTGATCTCCAATCTCCTAGTTTATCATATTTCTCATTAGGAGATACAGAAGAAGATTAAAAAAAAAATTGATTAAAAACAAACTGCCCAGTATGTATTACAGAGCAGTCTCTGACATTTCTGTAGTGCTCAGAAAACAGCCACAGGTAAAGTGGTTCCTGGAGGAAAGGAATGAGCATAAGAAAATACATCTAAACAATACATTACTTTTACAATATTCAGTCATTTGTTTCTTCCTCAGAAAGGAAAGCAGAACAATCTGCCCAGTGTAGGATAAGAAGACACAGTGTATGAACACAGATAAGCTATTTATAGGTCAACATACTTGACCTCATTTAAAATATCCCACTGAGAACCATAACTTCAAAAAAAGTTGATGGAAGGTGTCAAGATGAGACTGCCAACTTAAAAATTTCAGTTGAAGTAGCTACTTAAGGAAGGAAGGAAGGAATGACAAGGTGATGGCCATTATTTCATGCGTTTATTTGCCATTACATTTCAGGGTAAGGAGTTAAATGTTAGCTGAAACTGTACAGAGAGTGCACTGAAGCAGGAGTCGATATTCATGAGAGAACGGATGGGAACATGCACCAGGACACCGAAAGGCTTTTTCTTTTTCTTTCTCTTCTCAAAGAAAACCTGAACAGTTTTTCTTAGGGAGCAAAACTACTGCTGTATTTGTGAGCAGGGAAAAACTTCTATGGAATTCTTTTTTCCCACCCCAAAAAACATAATGAATGACAGCTTCTCTAAAATAAACTCAGATTTGGTTAATGCAGAATCCACAATGACCATCTCTAATAAAAATCCCTTGATGACAGAAGTGTTTATCTGCAAAATCCTCCCTTCAGCCTTATGGGAGTGCTTACAGAGAGGTCTGCACACACCTTCTGCCCTTCCACACAGAGGGCTGGACTGCTGGGCCCAGCCCCAGAACTGCACAACCCCACAGAACTGTGGAATTCCCAATGGCATTCACACTGAGGATTCTGCAGGTGCACCAGCAAAACTGGTGACTGTTAACAGAAAGAAAGGCTTGAAGAACTTTCAAGCCTTCCCATCTATGCAAGACTCCCTCATGTGCTTTCTGTATGGCAGAGATTTTGCTCTACACATCAGTGGGGATAATAAAACTCTGCCCAATTCAGTGGGGCACTGCTCCCAGCAGGAAATCCCTAGTTTTATTTTTGGGAAAGATGAAAGAAAGAACAGGTCTAAAATCCTGAAATAAATAGAAAGCTCTAGGCAGCAGGAGAGGTCTTGCATACACAGATTGTGTATTGACACAGTCACCCACCGTCCCAGCTGAGACACACTGGCAGGATGTTTTCAAACACTGCATTAAAGAGAGCAAGATTTCAATCTGTAACAGATATATGAGAACCACAAAATCCAGGGTGGCTACAAGTCTATAAAATACCACAACACCACACACCATGAGATGATGGAGGGCAGGATTGCACAAGACAAGGCCACAGTAACAACACTAAATATTGGGGCAGAGGCACACACAAAGAGATGTCCTCATACCTTGAACCACCTAAAGCCAAAATGGTTGACCTCATGCACTGATTCATTAAAAAGCTTCAGACAGGCAGTGAAGTGGCAGAATGGTAGAGAACAAGATAAACAAGAGAGGAAAGAAAAAGCATGCAATTAAAAGCAAATAACAAGCAGTTTGAACAACATTTTAAAAATCACACGCATCACTCACACTTGGTCTAAGAATATTCTTAACCTATTATATGGTTTGTGAAAATCAGTGGATTTGCCATTGATAGTATATGGAACATGGAGTCTTGCATTTTAAAACTCTAATATTATCTGTGTTTGTCTTTCAAAATTCTACAAAGAACTTCCACAGGACATAATAAAGAGTCATTCTTGAAAGTGAGTTCCATCAGACTGTCTAGGACCCTAAAATACAGCAACCAGAATTATCCTCAATACATCTATCAGCAAACAGCCGAGCTTGACTCGAGCTCACAGAGAAACAACTGCTATCTTCAAGAAAACTGTGACTCTTAGTTCTTTTTCATTAAAGCCTGTGATACAAGAATACATAAGAAATGCCTCTTAAAATGTTTTAAAGTGCACTTGGTCAGAAGTGTTGTTAAGTAAATAAAAAAGACAAGGAGATTCCTCCACTGAAATGCAACCAACCAAATGCTCCTGTTTGCTAATTACTGTCCTAAAGCACAGTGAAAAACACTGAAGATGCTCACAAAAAGTAAAAGTTTCAGCTAGTTTCAGCTACTGCTTCTCAAGCTTTATCCAAGTCTTTATCAAAATAAATGGATTTATTCATAACTTGAGGTATGCTGTCTTGATGATTACTTACCTGAGCTAAAATCAAGCATGTTCATGATTCTTCAGAGTTATCAGTGGCACAAAATCAATTAATCCATGAAAGTTTCTACTTGTGGCTTCAGTACAGGTGTTTATTTTCTGTGTGCATGCTTGGCTCAAGCCAAGGGATCTCTTTTTAACCAGTTGTTTTGCAAGTGCAAGGAGCTTGTTGTCCACAAACACAACCAGACTAATAAAAACCACTGTCTTTCAAATACATTCAATGAAGAAGCCAGTAAATCTAAGTGTACCTTACACACAGGAAGGCAGCTTTGACAGGCAAGACAGAGCAGAAGAGTTACTACTTAAACCAGTATTTCAAAAGCTCTGGATACCTTGTATTTTGGTTTTAATTTCAAGAAAATCTTACCTATGAAGTACAAGTTACTATGAAGACTTAGCAGGGTTTATGAGTTCTGTTAGCTAACAGTGGGACAGACACACAGCATCACCAAGGAAAGCCAGCTGTGCTTCACACAGGCAGCAAAGCAGGGAAATTAGTACTTGACTAATTAGTCTGGTTACTGTCCTAGGAGGGCTAGCAGTGACTTGACAAGATTGCAGACCTGTTTCTCAGCATTGATCCTGGCTGACTCCTCTTGTGCCAGCACCATTTCCCGCTCTGCAGTGATCTGGACACTCTCTCTGAGTGCCTCCTCCAGCTCCTCGATGCGATCGTCCTTTTTACGCAGGTTGTCCTGGAAAATGACGGGAGACCAGGTGAAGGGGACTTGTCTGGAAGCAAACAGGACTTGTTTTAACCAACCAAAAGGTGTTTCTCCCTCCCAAGGCACAAGTGCAGGCGAATAGTCTTCACACAGAGGAAGGAAAGATGAAGGGATGCAGGAGTCAGAGGAGGATGGCAGTAAAGAGGAGGAGGAAGCCAGAGAAGCAGGACCTCAAAGCAGGAGGGCTTGCCTGGTGTAGCTACAGCACAGCCCTGTCAGATTACACAGCACAGAGAAGGATTGTTGGGAAATCGGGATTAGTAAGCAGCTCTGAAGAAGCAGAGAGGCCAGAAGTGGCAGGAAGGCAGCAGGCAGGCAGAACTGCCCGTGTGCTCACACACTCAGCAGCAGGCATGGTAAGAAGGGAAACAGAGCTCTGCACTCTGGAATTCACCATTTCCAGGTTAAGTGGGAGAAAAGCAAACATTGATCCAACAGTTTTCCACTATTCAGACTAAGTCTTAAAGAAGTTTTACACCAAAGGCTCTCTAAGAAATACGAAGGATTCATCTGGGCTGTCTGAATCTCAGACATTCAAGGATCAGGACTCCCTAAAATCTTATTCTTTGGTTAAGAGCATCTTCACAGCTGTGAGTTCAGGTGTGCCTCATGTGTTCAGACCACTGAAAAAAACTTACTGCTCCTCAGAAAATATGTTTCATTGGTTTCTACAAGCAACATAACTTTAAAATGTATATATACAAAATAATGGTATTCTCTGTAAAGGAGACTCTCCTATCTTTAGTCTTGCAAGGAAAATAAATGTGTCTCTCCTGCTGCTGCAGAAGCAGCTTCACAGAAGGCTGCAAAGCAGCCTGTGCACACATGAATGCCCTGGACCATGGCTGCTCAACAAATCCACCACAAGGGAGCAGCTTGATGGAAGATTTCTGCATTTCCTGTCTTGCAGATTGGTTTAGATCACAGGGTTCCAATGAGATGTTAATGCATATTGAAGTTAATACAGGGCTTTTTAGCCATCTCAGTAGCAGTGGAAGAAATCAAAAATGCTTTTATTTGTTGGCATTTTGCTCTTTGTCAGATGTACCCCTTTGGCCTCTGTCCTTTTGTATTTAGGATTGTAATTTTCCACTTACACCAAAAGAGTTTTGTACCATATAAAGAATAAGGAAAAAAGAACTCTGATTTGGAAAAACATTGTCCTTGCAACCTTCATAATGAAACAATTAGTCACTGGAGTTTAACAAATTCCTTGATTCTAGGAATGCTTTCTAGGACCAAATCCCCAAAGAGAGTTGTATGGAAACCATTCCTGACACTCTCAGAACTGCCCCTTTCAGTGAGTGTTCAAGCAGAGATGCAAAGCTTTGTATCAGCCTGTGCAGGACATCAGGCAGCACTGCCCTGCTGAAGAGCAGGGCTGGTGCTCAGCCACAGGCAGCAGGAGCTGTTGGGCTCTGCAGGCAGAGCAGCTTTCTGCTGATGGTTACAGTCCAAGGTGGATTCACAGGACAAGTAATTGCTGTTTCCAAAAGGAACAAATGGAGAGATCTACATTTCAAAAATAGGAGTTGCTTAACATGTTTTCATATTTTCAGAATCTTTTAGGAACACTGATAACATCTTCCAAAACTACTTCATGGTTATGATAAGTGTAAATGAAGTCTCATCTAAAGATGAATAACAAGGTTACAAAAAGCTCTGCCAGCAATACTGACCATTTCAGATACAGGAAATATTTATTTGCCTATCTGCATTACAGAGTAATTATGAACTTTACTCCTTGATGTATCATTCATGGACAGCCAAGTGAACGTGTAGCTCTCTGTGTCAATTAACAGAAGTAGGAATTGTGCATTTGAACAGCAGCATCTCAAATGGAAACTCTTTTAAAATAAGAATGCAGAATAAAACATTCTAACCCACAGTCTATCCACTCTTCATTCCAGGCAAACATTGCAGAGGTGAATTCAACAGTGTTTATATTAAACATGACACTATAAAGTGCTCTATTCAGACAGGTGAACTCGTGAGGGACAGGAGGAAGAACAACTGGTGATACCAAAAATACAGTGCCACGTTATCTGCATTTGAAAAACCTATATTCATAAAAATTCCTTTTCCTAAAATAATACATAAAGTTTTACATATATGATAGAAGGTTACAAGGTAAAAATGCAGGCTGACTCAGAATGAATGCCTAGAAATGGTGAACTTTAATACTAATAACACACTCAGTAAGGAAAGACTTAAAGAAGGAGTAGAAGCTTTTCCTTTCTGTCTCAGTCAAACCTATTTAAAAGATGTGCAATTTTACCCTTCCAACAGTGTCAAAATGTGTGTAACCACCTGACAAAACCACACAAATGACTGGCAGGAGCAGCAGGTTGTTGCTTAGTCAGGTAGCACCTCCATTAGTGCAGCATAGTCTCAAAACACCCTTAAAGAATTATTTTTTTAGCTCCTTGATTTGTGACTGATTACTTATTTTCTAAATATTAGCTGCTGTCTTGTATTAGTAGATAAAATTGAAGTGAACCTTTTGACACACCAGGAATGTGTTTCCAACTGTTTGGCTCTGAACTCTAAAACATGACAGGCTCATGATGACCTGTGCTGCTGCTGCTGCTTTCCTCCATCTAATGACATGAAGTATTCTACCCTTATTGTGATAAGAATTAAACTCTGGGAAAAAATCTTCAATCAATTTTAACTACAGTTATACCATTTTTCCTACAGTGACTGTTCCTGTGAAGCAATCAAACCTTTGAGCATCACACCAATGGCAAACCTTCCTGTATTCTGATAAAACAGCAGAATGATGAACAGTGACAGCCTCTTTTCAGGAATCTTATACAGATGACTACTCAGAAAGAAAGAATTATTACCTACCTGTACAGTAAGTGCATTCTTCAAGGTGTTATTACCTACCCAAATACCTCAGTGGCCCTCCTGCACCCCCTGTGCATGAGATGGCACAGCAAAGATGGAATTAAACTGGGATAGAGGAGACAGCTCTGCCTTTATGCTCACTGGTGGCAGCACACAGAAAATGAAAAACCCATTCCACACCGTGGGAGTGCCAAGAGTTCAGGCACAATAAAGATTTTTGCTACCTGTGCTGTGATCCAGTTGCTGACTCACATGCAAAATGAATTCCACCCATGGCTGCGTGAAAGGCTGGAAGGAAAAGGAGGTGTGACTGACACACATTCCTGGGCTTCTCCTTTCACTTCAGGAAGGAAGTGCTGGGATGGCCAAGTGATGCATGCTAAAATGATGTACCAATTGAATCTCTCCTGCATTCATGTGATGTGTAATCTGCCATGAAGTTTTATGGAAGTGCATGAAATAGGATACATGCTTTCACCAAGGCATTTAGCTTCAATTAAATCTGAGGAACCCTGGCAAACTTCATAACCCTTGTCTTGAACTCACCAAGTGCTTTATGGCCTAATTTCACTCCTGGAATTAAGGTGGATTCTCTAGTCAGCTCTTGGGAAAGATTAGTTAACAGTTAGAGAAGGCAATGAAATGATTCTTTGAAAGTATTTCTAGGATTAGGGATCACCTAGGTAGGGAAAGAATGTTATCATATAACCCTGTAAATAATGCAATAGCACATTTTACCTGTGCACCTTCAGATGGGAAGAATGCAATACTGAAAGAGTTTTGCACTATGAAAGATGCTGTGCCAAATACCTGCTCTTCAGAAGAAGACAGCTGGTGAAAATCAATTAGTTAGTTAAACAATGTCTGCTTTTCTCTGAAAAATAGCTGTAAAAATCTGCATGTTTTCCTAAGAAGGTCCTGAAGCTCTAAGGGAATATAAATGTGGTACTACCAAAAGGAGACACTGCAGTTTAATTTGATTTCAGGAGCAAACAATCACAGGGCCTTAAAGCTCAGGTGAGCATGGTGGATCCCTCATTCAGTTCCACAGGCTGAACAATTCCTTCAAGTCTCTGAACAAGAAAAGCACACAGAATTGTCACTCCTAAATGGGGAAATACCTCTTACACTGATGAGATAATACTTTGACTTTTGGGGTTTTCAAGAATATCCATCAGGTAAATGCTGAAGGCCAGAACCCCACGGGACAAATCCCAAATGGCAGTTTATGACAGAGTCTAGCTGAAAAAGAGTGTTTGGGGTCGTTCTGCAACTCATCCAAAGCAACAGATGTCCACAAAAAATTGTTTAATTCATCACCATTTTCTGAAGAAAGTGGCAATATTAAAAAAAACCCCAAACCTCCAAAAACATATTTGCTTGAAAAGTGGAATGAAAGAAGAGTTTATAAACTCCTGAAGAAGGAAATACCTTTAGGGTAGTGAACAGCTTGGTACCAAGATGTAGAATAAATAAGTAATAAATAAACACAGATCCAACACTAAAGACGCTGTAAATAAAGTAACAAAGAGCCAACCACCCTGCAAAGCTGCTGCAATAAATATTGCTGGGCAGGAACCAGCAGTGGAGCTACAATAACCAGGGATGCTGAGGCTGCACACAGCTGTCCTGGGGCTCTCAGCTGGTAAAAGTGAAGACCCAATGCATTGGGGGTTATCTGGGATGGGGAAATCTCTGGCTCTTAGGCAGAAGCTGAGTATATCCAACATCAGGTTTAGATGAAGTCCCTGTTTCTCACAGAGTGAGATGAGGAGGGGTTTTGTAAGCACAGCAACAGCAGATGTAATTATCAGGAGCTGCTGGATGGAAGGAGCAGTCTGAGAGCTACAAGGCACAAACTGCCAAGCAGGAGCTCCTTGATGAACATTTTCTCCTCTGTGGAGATCAGACCTGAGACACACCACGGTGATGTCATTAGAACAACACAAGGCAGCATCTGGAGGGCTGGATCTGCCAAATAAGACACATGGATTGGAATTCAAGCCTGACAAGTTACACAAATACAGAAAAATAACTACAGGACACAAAAGGAGAAAGAAAGACTGCAGTAGAAGAATTTAATTCCAGTAGGAGTTGAGAGGGAAGTGCTGGCCACAGCACTGCATGCATGTGCTGTATTGAAAACATGAGGAACAGCAGAAGGTGGTGAGTACATTTCTCTGAGAATACCACAGTGCAAAAAAAGAATATGTGTACATCCAGTGGCTGTGTGCACTTGTGGATCATCAGTTCAGAAAGAACAAAAATATATTTACAGTAAAAAGAAAAAATGGATAAATATTATTTCTAGGCATGATAGGTTTAATATAACCAGCCCATTAAAATCAGCACGGTGAAAAAAAGAACTGTACAGAAGCCAACACTTTATGAGAAATGTCCAGTGAAATTTTCTTTTTAAATAGAAAGGTAGGAAATGGAGTGGCATTTCAAGTAAACTGTCCCTGGAGTATAGTTTCAACTATACTGTCCCTTGAAAATACTCCAGAGTGATGCAGGACTATGAATGATGCTGCCAACAAAATTCTGTGCTCTTCTGTACATGGGAAGGATGCACAGGAAGATACATTTACATGGGATAAACCCACCCAAACCCATGAAAGTTGGAAAAGAAATGTATCAGCTCTAGTGATAGAGTGCAATAGACAATAACCAGACAGATACAAATTACTATCAATGGAACTAATTCAAATGGAAAGGAGGTGAAATGGGAGGGAAAAAAATCCTAGTGAAAACTCAATGAAAAGAAAGGCTTAATCTTTCACATTGTTTTTTCTTAGATACACATAAAAGCCTTAATAAAACTCATGCATATTGCTATTATTGCTTGCCAATTGCTGAATTGTATATAAAAACATGTAAATAACTCCAGCCATCCACACTTTTTCCTTCCAAGATATTTCACCTCTTACCACCCAGGTGTGTTACTTTCAAAAAGCATTTCCAGAACGTGCAGCTCTTCTGTTCACCATCAGCAGCAAAGTGAAATACAGAGTCTGTGGTAAGGGTAAGAAAGGATCCTAATCAAGTTGAAGGAGGACAGAAAGAAGGAGAAGGAGAAGGAGAAGGAGGAGGAGAAGGAGAAGGAGAAAGGAGAAGGAGAAGGAGAAGGAGAAGGAGAAGGAGAAGGAGAAGGAGAAGGAGAAGGAGAAGGAGAAGG
>JBBMKD010000053.1:67105627-67141189 GCA_037834095.1 Argya squamiceps | reverse complement strand
GGAGGAGAAGGAGGAGAAGGAGGAGAAGGAGGAGAAGGAGGAGAAGAAGGAGAAGAAGAGTTCTGGACACTGTTCCAGGCCCAGAAAGGGAAAGGCAGCAGTGGTGACTCCTGTGGGAAGCTGGCAGTGTCCTTCCCTGCCAGCTGCCATCCCTGTGACACTCCTCTCCTGTTGCTGTAAGCTTGATGCTCCCAGCACAGCAATCACTTCTCAATTTGGGCCTTGCACAGGCACTTTTCATCAGCAACAGCCCAGACAGAGCAGAGCACCTTGCCAACACCAACACCAGGTTCAGCATTTAGCAGCTGCACGGGGTGCCAGCAGTTTGAACATTCTGCTCTGGCTGTTGCAAATTACCACGTTTGTAGCTTTTAAAACCTAGAGGGACAACATTTCTATCAAACCACAGCAGGTCACTGCACAGACTATTGAAATGGGACCCAAAGCTGACAGTACAGCTGTGAAAATGATCTGAAGTGAGCAAAAGCAAGAGATATCTCTAATTGTTATGGGGCTTTGTGGGTTTTTTTTGTTTATTTGGTTTGTCTTTCTTTTTTTGGGGATGTGTGGTGTTTTTTGGAGAGGCTAATTGGAGAAATGCTACTGTAAGATTTGTTCTTCTCTCATAAATCAGTACAATGACTCAAGGCTCCTAAATTGATCCAGGATTACAGAAAAAACCAGCAGCAGTTCTAACTGCACGATTAACACAAAGCTCAAAGCCATATGTTATTCCCTTGACACAGCCTTATTTGCCTGAACTCTCTCTGTAAATATCACTGCTGTCATCAGCATTGTACTGATATCTCACAAGTCACTGCCTTGCTTTGCTCATTTTCAACCCTGCAGCAGACAAGACCCTCAGAGCACCACACATGGACAGCTTTAAAAGAACATTTCTCTTGTTTTCCCTCTTTTTCATAGATGAATACAGGACAAAAATTGCTACTGATAAAATCACCACTGAGGAAATGCTTACTGAGCAGTTGATCCCATTGAATCTCTTCCACTCCCTCAAATTTGAAGGGAATTCCTTCAATCATCTCTGGGGTTTGATTTTAGCTCCTGATGCCTCTTTCTTGATGTGCATCATAGTAGAGCAGCTTTTGTATTTTGTGCTATGAACAGCTTCCTTTAAAGCAGCCATCCATCAAGATCCTATTGCTAACCCCCAAGCAAACTTCAATGTTTGAAGTGAATTTGTTGATGAATTTTACCTGACTACAGACATCTCCTAGAATGTTAATATCATCCTCCTTTAATCCTCAGTAACAGACTAAGTGATACCTTAGTATCACTAAGTTAAGGTGATATATAATTAATATATATCTGTTACAGTGAAGTTTTTCCCATGCCTGCATGGAGTCCTGAGTGCACATCAAACCTAATTCAGGAGATGAGAGGACTGGTGCTAACTTTCAGTGTGTTACAACCTGCTGTCAGTTCTGAACACAATTTGCAGCCTGTCTCATTTCCAGTTAATATTTGCACATCACAGTAAGAGCAGTTGTTCTGATACCTCCTAAGAATATGTAAATTTTAGACAAAGAGAAAAATTTAATAGGAAAAGTGATAATTAAAGAGAGAATAGACTGATTTCTATATAGAAAAAAAAAACAGTTTAAGGGTGACACAAATTTGGGCAAGCAAGATTAAAGAAAAAAGCTGATTTAGAATGAAATTAATTAGGTTTAGTGCTATTTGAAATAAATTAGAGGAAATATTTTTAAGGAAATGCTTGAGTATTTGTTCCCACTGTATAGAACTAAAAAACCAGATCCATGTCTATGATTTTTTAAAAATAAGTTCTGAATTATGTCTGAGGTCCCCATCATCATCACCCCATCTCTCTTTCTTTTTCTATTGTGCAAAAGAAGAATAAAACAGAATAGCAATTTTATTAAACAATGAGACTATGAAATGAACCATGGCAACTGGGCATTTTTATTCTTGGGGAGAGATGAGTTAGAAACCACTTTCAACACAGCACGTAAAAAAAAAGAACAATCTTATGAGAGAGACAGAAAAAAAATCAAGAAGGAGGAAAAAATGCAAATTTATTACCATTTCTCAGGCTCATGAAATAAGACACCAAAATGAAAAGAGAGCTGTTCTTCCCCTTCAGTGTGCTCCTATTGTTTTGCTTCAATCTGGCCCTCAATGTTTTGTGCTCTCAGGGGAGACCTCCTCACAGGAACCACACCATGTTGTCAACAGATCCATTAATCTCTCTGACAGCTCTTAGGAAAGCAGACTGAACTCAGATACTGATCTTGGGGAAAAAAGCCTGTACAAAAGCCATGCAGTGGTTAAGGCTGCTGGCACACACTCAGCCCTGCAGCCCTCACTGGACTCACTTTCTGGCCTTTCGTGAAGGTACCAACCCTTCCCTCTGCCAAAGAGGCCAGAGCACAAATAGCAGGTTTCATCTTCCACTGACACATCATGTTTCTGCACAAAGGCTGGGTGAAAGTATGTCTGGGGAATAATAGTCCTGATGGATCACAGAAAAATGCTGGGATGCAGGGAGTCTTCTTTCCTCTATTAAAACCTCTCAGGCCATATGATGGCTTCCTCTCACCACAGATCTCAATTTGCAGTTAGGGGAATACTGGGATAACTGGGAGACTGCCTAATGCTAGTTGTAAATAGTGACTTCCATGAATTTTTTCCAGCTGTCTGTTCAACACTGTAGAGCATTTTTACTTTACGTAGGAAGACAAAGATAAATGGCTCATCTTAAAGATGTGAAAGCAATGAATTCATCTAACCCAAACACAATAAATGTATGGTAAACTAAAGCAAACCATCAAGTGCAAACTGATAGAGCAGATGGCTGAGTGTCTGTCCAGGGAAATCTCCATTCCAACTGCCAGGCCCTTCAAGCCTCCTTTCTGTAAATGTTCTGGTACCAAGTGCTCTGAATGGAGCACTCCCTCCTGCTCAGACACAGGAGAAGGTGATGCCTTAACAAGGGACTGAATGTCATAAACTTCAATTATGTACAATGACAGACCCTGTCTCTGGAAGAACTGCTGTATCAAATTAAGAACAAGGTCATGTATTTATTCTGATACTCTAATATTTTAGACAGAAAAAAGCTGCACCGTCTTTTTATTTTTTATGTGTACTACTGTCTTGCTGGGATGGAAATCCAATAGTGCAACTTCTACATGAAAATATAATGTCACAATAGTGCTATTTCATATGATACACTGACTTCTAGCACTGTGCAGTGTTCCTCCACTGTCCAATGAACTTTTCAGTCCTGTTTCTGTGTTGTTGAACGATAAAAATGATTAAGGCACTAACTCTGTGAAAATGTCTAGACCTTTCTTCAGTTAGAGAGCATTACAAATGAAGAATAACTGAGTCTTGTCTATAATTACTGTATTATTTCACACATTTATAATGAAGTGAGGCTGTCTACTCATTTATGCATTATCTATGCTGTAAAAGTAGATGTATCCATAGGTGCTTAATTATGATTTTTAATTCCCAAAAAACAGCTACAATTCAAATTAATTCCTCCCCTCAAGAGACCTCCTTTTGCTCTAAGTGATGAAACGGGCAGATAAAAGATCATCATTTCTGAACTTCTCCCAGACATCCAGGAAAGGTAAGAAAAAGCTCTCCTGGCAGAGGGCTATGACATGATCAGAACAAGAGCTAGCTTTTCTCAAAGCATCTGCCAGGTTAAATATGTGCCTGTATCCACACTAACTGCAACACACTGTGCTGAAAATCACAATCCTCCAAATACTCATGGAATGAGAAGTTTGTGAACACTGCCTTTTCTGTAGTGTATTATAAAAGCTGATGGAAGTGAAAATTCCTCCTGGAATATTACATCACTAATGAATCATGATGCATATAGATGTCTCTCCTGCATATGTACATCCTGCTTTGTAATGGAAAGCCAGCTGTCACAGAATCTCTGAGAGAAAGAGCTGCAGGGTAAGCTGATCCCAAGACTAACTATTGGCTACCGCTGCCCAAGTAAAACAGGAGGAAAAATTTGCATACAATTATTTCAGTTAGATTTTTACGAGGTATAACTGATCTTTAGAGCCTGTATTTGTTCATACTCGCTGCATTTTCATTAAAAAAAGCCCCACACAACACTGAGAAGCAGACAGTGAAACCCTGATTCACATTACCTCAGAACCACATTGGGCTAAATCATTAAGAGCACGTAACAATATTAAGTTTCATCCTATTTGGCAACTGACATGAAAAACTCATCCCTTCAAAAAGTACTAAAAAATTCCTTTCAAAACGAATTGCAGAGTGAATTGGTATCCTTTCAGTGACTGATGTCCTGGAGGACAGCATGAGGATGATCTAGACCTGAAGGTGGCCCTGAGTGGAATCCCATCACTTGTGTAAGTGCTGATGGCACCACCCAGGCCCAGGGAGCACTGACACCTCCACGGCTGGGCTGCACAGGGAACTGTCCAGGGACAGCACGGCCAAACCGCTCCATGATGTCATTCGTGTCTGAAAAGGACTGGGAGAGGAGGAGAGGGAAAAAGAACATTTTGGTCTGAGTGATTCCCAGAGGTGGTTCTGAGCTCAGTGAGCAGATCCATGTCTGGAACAAACCCTGCAGAGGCAGGAGGGTTTTACAGAACAGATTTCTGCCAGGCTGAAGTGGAGCAGCTGACTGTGTTCTGGGCTGTGCACTGCACTCATCTGGCAGGCAAGGCTGGACTCTGATATGGCAGTGCTCTAGATGGAAGAGAAATAAGCCAGCAACTCACACTTTAAAGTCACTTGTCCCAGGAAAACACCTAACACATTTAACTGGCATAACCAATTTGCTTCAAATCTGATGGTGCCTAGAAAGTTTTCGAGAAGATCTTGAACTTTAAGCTTGGAAAGGTTTACTTTAACCATTTCTTCAGAAATTTTGTACTCATTGTCCAAAAGCAAGTTTAGAGATTAATTAGGAAAGCATTCATCTTGCTTTACCAATAGCCAAAGGAGAACATAACATAATTTTCATTATGGCATAGTATTACTGTCCAGAGATGAGATGAAGAACCTCCATCCACCCCACCTTTAAGATCCAATCATAGCCTATCAAGAGGAAACCCTTCAGTAATTTATGCTCAGCTGTACCGGGCTCCACTTGGGTTTTCAGGTTTCTGAGTGTTGGCACTGACTGTGCACATGCTGTGGTGCCTCATAACAGTGAACCACAATATTTCAGCTGGAAGGGACCTGCAGCAACCACCCAGCCCAACCTCCTGGCCAGTGCAGGGCTGGCAAAAGTTACAGCACGTTGTTGAGGGCATTGTCCAAATGCCTCTAAAACACCTGGCAGCCTTGGGGCACTGTGGCTGATATTTAATGAATTTAGAAGGTTCATTTGATGAGAAGGTATTTGTTTATCTATCCATTTCATTGAGCTTTGCCTGGATGACAGTAAAAAAATTACTGAACATAAAGCTGCATATTTGTTTAGATTAGAAATAGAGCTCTTTCCACTGGAAGGACAGGTTTTTCCAATATGATAAAAGAAATACACTATGACAAGAAACAAACAATATATACTTGCATCTGTGATTCCTGGATTAGAAATATACATTAAATTATCTACACTTGGGTGTGGGAAAAGAAGAAAGGAACTAATAAGTTTACTTGCTTTCTACAGTTGCTCACTGAAGCACTCAAACACATCTTACACATCATCTGCACACATAGTTTGTCAGCAGCAATTAGAGACTGATGGATACCTGCTGCAACACAGATTCAATAATACACACACTCACAGCACAGATATTCTGAAAACTCCAGAAGATGCCAGAGTGATAGAACAAGAAAATATGCGAACTTCCTTTCAGAAGCCTTTGAAGTATCCACTCAAATATACTGAAATTTCAGTAAATGTTACCTTTCTAGGACTAAACAGCACATCAGTTAGTTTTCACAATAGCCAAGCTTTAGTTAATTCAAGTAAAAATTTTCTACTCCAACCCAACAGTTTGTTTGTTTTTTTATCCTGTTTATAGACCAGACACTCATCAACCTCTCAGATCTCAGGAGAGTTGTGGCTTAAGGGAACCCAGGAGGAAAAGACAAATTTGGAAAGCCATCTATCCATCTCACTAGAATTGAGACATTATGGTTTCCATTCTTCCCCCACTCCCCAAAATACCCAATTTCCATCATCAGGGCTCTGTGAATAAATGACCATTTTGTGACTGGACTCAGGAAGAAAGAAACCACAGGCCTGTCAGGGACAGAGACGAGAGGAGGGCACTGTGTGTTGGGAGTGTGTTTATTTGCCTGCATTGCAGACAGTCAACCCCAGAACATGCAGATCATATATTTTTAAGCATTTCATAATGTCTTATTATTAATTCCAGCCAAAACCACCAAGACCAGAATTATCTGAAATTGGTGCTTGTGTGTCCTGACCCCAAAGCCAACAATGGTTTCATAAAAAAAAAGTCAAATATCTCCAGTCCTCTCAGGTTTAATTTTTTCAAACTGATTACAAGGCAGGGCCCTTTAAGAGTCTAGAGAGAAGACAGGTCTCCACAACCAACCAGCTGAAATGTGGCCCTGGGTAAATTTGACTTCCAGGAAACCAAAACCTTGCAGTCCTTCAGAGAGGGAGGCTGTAAGCAGAGGGCTCTTCTAAAGGAAGGAGCTTTTATTGAACCTGTCACTTGTCATTAAACACTCCATATTTTACCTTAGCCTGATATTTTCATTAGAGCATACAGAGCTTTTTCATCTGTGAATGAAAGCATTCCCTTCAGCCTTGTGCTGAATATGAGGAAAGGCTCTCTCAAATCCAGCCCACCCAAACAGGACAATTATGTCCACAAAAGCAGGAAAAGCACTAGGGAAAATCAGGTCACATTAATACCATGATAACCTGCACACTTCAGTGTTGACTATCACATCACACTTCAATCTTAAATTATTTATTGCATTGAATAATTTCTATTTTTAATGTCAGGAAAAACTTGCATATAATTATACAGAAAGCACAGACACCAGTGCAGAATAAAACACAACATAAGCAAAGTGCAAAAAATCATGTGCTGCTCTACAGAGAGCTCTAGTTGGAAAACCTGAATGGGAAAAGGTAAAGATATCCATGCTATTCACATTTTTATATCTGTGATCTCTCAACTGTTTAAAACACTTTAAAGAATTGGATAAGAAATTGCAATACATTGCTATACACATTCTTAAAGAACTCTGATACAGAGCAGCACCTTTTTTTTCTATGCAAAATCTGCATCACTGCTACCACCAAAGCTGTATCATCTCCTTGATGTACCAGAAAGTGGTGCTAAATAGTTTTAACAGGACTAAAGTTCTCAGTAACTGAAATATCATTCTTTGTTCATTGCTATGTAGTACAAATATTTTACATAATTTACTCTTTCTTAAAAAGAAAAAAAAGTGGTTGCAGTATGCAAATAGAAGCTGAGATAAACCAAATTTCAGGTTTTTTTCAGTGTATTACATATGTGTAGAAGATAGAAAAATGAAAAGGGAAAGAATAATTGTGGGGGGAGAGCCAGACAAGGAAGCCATCCCTTGTAAAATGTGGAAGTGCTACATGAAATCAAGGATGCTGGTCAGATGGAATGGTGTCATTCCATAAGCACACCATCCACGTAATTGCAAGGCAAATGTCAAGCACCAGCTGTCCTTTCAGACTTGAAATATAGATTGACTCAAATGCAGATCAGAAATCCAACCAAATACTGTAGTAGCTTCAGGAATTTTTAAAGACATTTCACTAATACCAGGAGGATTGTGTTATTTAAATGGAGCTGCCACATAACAGGAGCCTTGTGAATTGCCACAGCATTACAGCCACAAACCCCACTGGCAGATGGAAAAATCCCACATTCCTGCCTTTCAGAAAGGTCTCCAGTTATGAAATCATTTTCATGCCCTTGGAACTTAACTGTTTCAGCTCTCTCTACACTGGAGCTGATGGAGAAAACCACAAAATGGTGCATCTGAGAGCCTTCCCCATGGACACAGCACACCATGTTTCTGTGGTTCTTTCAAAGTTTGAGCTGCAAACATCCCCCCAACACCCCACAGAACAGAGTGAAAGATGTTTGAAATAAGGAGAGAATTTATCTTTACTAGAGAACCCTCAGGATGTATTCTGTGTCTTCACTGCAGATGTATTAAGATCTGTGGCTGGTAAAAAGAAACAGGATTTCACCCAGGATAACAAAGGAAAACACCAAAGAAAGGCTTGCTCTTTAAAGATTTACAAAATGAAAGTCCATGTTTATTTTCACTCACCAAAAAGGAAGTTATTTTTGTAAATTAAAGAAAACACAGTCAAAATGTCTATGATCTCCACACTTACCATCATGGTATCTTTGCTGTACTCCACACCAGGAGTTTAATATTTTTATGGCAGCAATTGAAAACTTACCATTTGATAAAGCTCCTGCAGCTAATCTCAACACACAGAACACTGAGAAATACTTGACTTGCTTTTACACCAGTGACTTTCTTGTGTCTGGGCAGATTTGAGGTAACCAGATAACTCTGTGGGGCAGCAGCATGACCATTTCAGAAATAAAGCCAACTGACCAGTGAGCACACCAAGAATTCATGAGGTAAACAAGGATGACTACACATAGAAAACATGGGTCCTCCAGTTAACCCACACCAATTCCAGCTTTCACTAAGAATACTTACTTGGTTATATTTCATTTACTGAACAAAGGACACCAGTAAAAGGTAAAACCAGCTGGAAAAACACACAAAACAGCTAAAGGAAAAGGTTGTTAGAAAAGCAAAGAAAGAAATCTCACACCAATCTCAATACAGAATTGATATAATTATTTCAACGATGCACTTCATAACCAAGTTGACATTAAAAGTGTATTTTCGTCTTATGAAAATTGAGTAAGATATGAATGCAATTGAGAGAGGCAGCTTTCGTTGCAATGCTGTAGAGGATAGATGTGTCCTGTTAAACAACCAGTAGCAAAGCTGTTAGGTAAGAGCTCTGGAAACAGATCAGGAGGGAGAGTGGAGGGCCAGGCAGGTAAGCCTGTGCATTATCCCACTTGCTGTGATTCAATGCCCATGTTACCTGCAGCTGCTGGGAGCTGTCATTAAGGTTATCCTCTCGTCTCCTGGCCTCCTCCAGCATCTGTGCACTCTTCTTTTTCTCCACTTGTTCTTTGTGCTTCAGGTTTGCTACTTTCTTATTTTGATCTTTAACTTGCCTGCAAAAGAGAGGAGCACTCAGAGCATGGTCCAGAGACACTTTTATCAGCCAGGGAACAGTGGGACCATCAGGTGCCACCACTTCCTCTGCACAAGGTCACCAGTCCCAAACTCATCCCCAAGCATTGCCCTCAGCTGTTCATTCAGCCAAAAGAAGTTTCATTTTGCTCATTACTATTAACATGAACTAGAAAATTTCTGAAACAAAAGGCATTATTTATTATTTGGTAAAAACTATTAAACAAAAGATGCACCTGTCCTCTTCTGACTTTGGGGAAGAAAACTCCTCTGTTCACACAGACACACTCATGTACACATAAAACCACAGACATCTAATAACCTATTTTGCTTTTGTAAAAATAATAACCTATTTTGTACCACTGTGTCTAATGTGAGGAAAACAGGAGCAGGGAAAGGAAAAACTACTGAAACATGACTTGAATACAAAGGATTACCTACAAGAATTAGGCATTCTGTTTCCAGAAGTAAAACAATTTCTTTTCAACCTCAAGATCTACTTGTTTTCATGGTATTTTGAGGGATTTCCTATCCTTTCTTTTTATACAAACAAGACACAACAAGTAAGAACAAACTATTTGAGAAAGCATGCAGAATTTCCTTTCCACTTGCATCTCTGGACTATTTTTGATGATCCTGGCAGCTGCCATTGCCTGCAGACAGGGTTTGGCCTTTCAGGGCATTAAGACACACGGAGTATTGAATCTAATTACAGGCCCTTTAATCTCAGCCTCCTGACCACAGAGAACTTAAGTCTAAACTTTTAGTCCAATCAAAACAAAACAGGCCAGCTTTGCTTCCTCAGCCTTTTTCCCCATAATTATATCTGGACTTTGGATCTTGGAATTAAAGACAGATTCTTTGGTTGCAAGATTTCCCCAAAACATCATGCAAGTAGTAGAGACAGCTCTTTAATTTACTGTTTAGAAAACAGAATGGTAATACCAGCTTCAGATCTGGTATGTCACCCACACAGACAGGGAAGAATGTTCCTTCTGTATTTCAGAAATACTTTTAGAACAGATCACAAACAACCCTTCTTTAATATTTTCTTCAGAACTCATAACAAAAGTGTGATCAAGGATGCATCTCTTTGTGATGTATTTATGTTCAAATTACATGGCATGTGACCACTCAGTGTTTTGAGTTCCTCCAAAAACACGTAGGTTCAACTCTGAGTCTGCTTTTTTCCCATGTGAGCCCACTGAGGCTGGGAAAATTGCAAAGGCAGCAAATTTTCCTTGGTGCTAAAACAAACTATTAGGGTGAAAAAGTGCTGATGGCCTCTGGAGTCCAATAAAAAAGGCAAGTCCTTTTCTGATGATGTTAAAAAATCACTGGCATACTTAACTACCCTGTCCAAGAGTTACAGCTGATTTGAGTCAGGATGCTTTTCAAACACAAGCAGTGTAATTGTTGAGTTATTCTAACCCAGTGCTGCACACTGGCAATGGGCACACTGCCCAGTTTGAAAGCAGACTTGCTCAGTGATTAAACAACTTATTGGAAATATTATGTTGGCACCAACTCAGCTTGTACAATACGTGGTTCTATCTGTGCAATAAAATAAACACAGAAAGTACAGCTAAGTCAATGCAGAAAATGAAAATATGTCAGCCCGACACATTCAATCCCATATCAGAATTTTTACTCAACTTTTAAATTGAAATTAGACGAATTAAGTATTTTTTTAGAAATTTGCAAAGCTAGATTCACATATTGGGAAACTGATCTTTATTACTATAAGCAACTAGTTGGACAAGAGACAACAATATCAATAAAGTCCCAACCCTTGTCAAAATATGTCTGAAATAGATAATCTCCTACATGGTCCAAAATATTTCCAAACAAAATATGTACTCCAAAGAAAGGAGAATTATAAGGAGATGTACTAGTGACAACCCCCTTCTCATAAAGACATTCTAACATATTAAGTAGATGTTTGGAGACAAAGACAAGCTTTACTAAAGTTCAGTCTCAAAATAACCTAGTGCTTGTAATACTGAGATCAATCTTCATAAAACCTTCTACTAGAGCAGGTTGCTCCATTTAACCTGGCTTTGAATCGTGTGTAAGACACAGCTATCCCTCAGTATCTTTGATGTCAAAAAGGAACAAAAGTTGGGCCATAAACTTTTCAAACATTACAGGTATCTGTGGCATTAACTAAAATTTCCCCAACTGTTTAATTATATAAACCTGAGAAGGTCACATGAAACCCCAAATCTATAAACCCAAAAGGCCTGGAGTCATTTGATACATGAAAACCCATTTTATCTCATCTCAGTGGCCGTGGTACCAAATGAAAATTCTCACTTTTACAATACCTCCTGCAGATAATCCTGCAAAAAGTTCAGCATGTACAAGTCCACAGCCCTTTGACATTTGCACCATGAAAGTTCTGTGAAGCTCTGAAGACTTCATACTGTGGTTCTGTAAAGAATGCTCTTCCTTCTCTGACAGGGAACTTTCAGTCTTCAAAGCCAGCCAGAGAATCATCTTTTTATATATGCAAACAACCTTCCAAAATATTTAAATATGTACTCATATTTTTAATATCGAGAGAGCTCAAAAGGTTGATTATCAGGTATCACCCCTTTCACTGCTGAATAAGACAGTTCTGGTGCTATTTAAACACTGCAGTACAACTGATGATTGTTATAGAACAATTTCATCCTCACACCAGCATTGAACAAATGTGCAGAACTGGACCACATACTGGACTGGAACAATAAAATAAAATACAGAAATACGTGACTGAAGTGAGCATGCTGCAACTGGGACATTTTATGAGGAGACAGTCAAGAGGAAACTTTTTCATAATATAAGTGCAGAAGGAAGCTTATTAGGAGAAAAAAACCAGAAAGAAACAAAGCTCTGCAACTCCCTCAGTTTGAGAGCTTCATTTTGTAATCCTAATGTTCCTTTAACTCTTCTGAATGCATCTGCACATATATAGAGCACACATCCCTATCAAAGAAACAGTAAAGTCTTAAAAAACTTAATTCCCTGGAGTATTTTTATTAAAACTGAAAAAACCTGCACAAGATTAAAGATAGTAAAAAGGGAATGACTTATGAACAATGATGGCAAGAGCTTAGAGGTTTATGAATGTTTTCTAGAAAGCACTACTGTTTGCATGGACAGCAACAGCAAACAGCAAATTGCAATCTGCATGTGAGCTTCTCATTGTAAAATAAAGAGCTAAGGAACTTCTGAGAGATACAGTGCATGAAATATTACCATAAATACACATTCCTACCAAAACACCTTTGTAAAACAGGACTACAAAAGAAAGAAAGAATGAATTCTGGTGATTCTAATTAAGGCTGGAGAGCCAGGTCATGTTCAGTGAGACAAAGCTTTGAAAAAGACACCAACTGGAACCAGCAGGAACAACAACAACAAAACTAACAAAAGCTAAAGTACCTCATCTCAGAAGATGTTTATTCTCAGTCACCTTAAATCAAATAATAAAAACATTACAATCATATATAAAAGAAGAAATATCTAATGAGAATGCTTATGTTGAATTACAGTGAAGAATCCCACTCAGTTTGGAAATAACAATTTCTTTTGCATTTTTAATAGCAATTTTAAGATTACTCTTTTTTCAAGAGTCCAGCCCCTAAAACATTTTGCCCTCAAAAGGGAAAACTCTTTTCCATTATTTTGAATTCTTCTCCATTTCACATATGTCACACCAAGTACTGTGTAATGTATTAGATAAAAGGAAGTAGACTCAAATTCAGGTTTCCAATTTAAAAATATAAACCCCAAAGGTTTTCAACTGAAAACAGGCCAAGATTTTCAGAAAAAATTATTTCACATCCTTTGATTTTGGGTGCCCAATTTTGGCCATGTGCCTGATGAAAAAATCCCCTAAGATTCCCTAATCTGGACACTAAAACCAACTGTTCATATCTATGGCTTTGCTCTTTCTTTAATGAAACAAAGCTGCATCACTTTAAAAAAGCCACACCTTCCCACTTCTCTGTGAAATTCTTGAATTTCCAGTGATGAAATATAGCCCAGCACCACGGGGCATAAAGTCAAACTACCACAATAAGCAATAAAAAATTTCAAATGAGAAGATTTCACATTTTAAAATTATTTCAAAACAGGAAGACAAATGTGAACAATAGAAGACCAGGAGCACCAGGCATTCCTGAAAAGTGGCAAGTCCTTGGGAAGACCTCTCACTAAGAAGACCAATTACCAATAGGCCCTTTTATTTATTAAGGCTTTTATGAAATTATTTTTTTCTGTACTAATGTCAGTATTTTTTTCATTTTGACACTAATCTCATTATCTTTTACTGTAATGCACATCAGCATAGAAACAGCTGCTAATTCCCTCCTCATATGGCTCTTCATGCTATGCATTAATGTAATGTGAGCTATTATCTGCAACTGGTGATCTTTTCTGACAGAACTTCAGATGTTACTCTTGTAAAACAGAAGTTGATAAAATGTTAACTGCAAATATGAATAAGTTAATTTGAATTTTAATACTCTATTTTAACATACTTTTCCTTCACATGCACGTGGCTAACACACAGCAGCGTTTTTAGAACAATCCAGGTTAAGCAAACATTTAGAATGTTTTTGAAGCACCACAAAAGCTTCCCTGCAATATGAAGTGCACACACAGATGCTGTATTCCACACCCCAGGAGCAAACACACAGATCTTGTGCACTGCTCTAGAAACAGCTTGTTTTACTCCTGTGACTCAGGCACTCAGAAACATTTCTGTGTGTGTCAGCCACGTCAGAGGGATGGCTGAGCTGAGCCCTCATTGCTGCAGCATTACCACCACCCACAGGACACTGCACTGCTGCTGCACTGCTAACCCTGATGGACACAGCAGCTTCAGCTGCTTTAAGGGACATTTTGCTCCTCAACATCACTGAACTTGATAAAACAACCAATACTGCAAAAGCCTGCACTGAAAACTGGATGCAATGACCTCATACCTTATTTAGTTTTGAACTGCCCAAGTACCCTGTGTTATGAAATATCAGGTTCTGCAATGTAAAGTGTAGAACTGTAGAACATTTCAGGTTGGCAGGGACCCATGAGGATCAGAGCCCAACTCCCTGCCTGTAGCAGGACCACCTAAAACTAAACCATATCCCTGAGAGCATTGTCCAGACACTGCCTGAACTGTGCCAGCCCTGGAGCTGTGACCACTGCCCTGCTCCAGTGCCCTGGTGTGAGTGAGGAGCTAATGTCCAGCCTGAACCTCCTCTTGTCCCATCACAGGTCCCAGAGACAGACCAGCACCTGCTCCTCTCCACTGCCCTCCCTGAGGATGCTGCTACCATTGCCCAAGATCTCCAAGCACTTTGCAGTCCTAAGAGACACACAGAAGCATCCAAATTACAATATTTACCCCAACGTTTCCTTTGTCACTTCTTTGTTTTTAAGGTCTGCCCCCACAAAATATTTTAGCTGGCCATATCCTTAACCATAATTTCTGAATTTCAAAGATCATGAATACAGTGACATAGCTGAGTTGTTTGGGTTTTCTTGCTTTGTTTTGCAGGTTTTTTTGTAGTTTTGGTACATAAAGAAAAATATTTACATTCTGGGGTATATAGCAGAAGGAAACCAAGGAAAAACTCTTCCCAAACATGCTACTTTGTTTTGAAAATAAGGAAAAAAAACCAAAACCAACCTAAAAGGTTTTGATTTGGCTTTTAGTTGCTCAAAACTCATTTCACCTTAGTTAGGGTTATTCACCAAATCATGGAGAATAATGGCAGTGTTTGGAAAGACTAATTGCTTAACCTCAAGAAAAAGCAAGTGATGAAAGGAAGATAAATAAGCAGTGAAGGAAACAGGAGTGACCACATCACACAGCCCCATCACCACAGCTGGGTGTGACTGACAGCCAAAGGGAAGCTGCCAAGGGTTGAACAAAGTTCTTCATCTTACCCATTCAAAACTGAGCATCAGGGGAATTACACACTGCTGAAGATCTACAGGGAATTCTGTATGGCTGGGTTGGGTTTTTTATGGACTGTAAGTGTTATCTGGGCCTTTTCCTTGGCTTGGGCTGTACACAGCATTTCCAGCTTCTCAAGTCGTTTGTCACGACCTTTCAACATTATAACAAGATCAAAAACGGTGCATTAAATGACTACCTAAAAGAAATAATAATTTCACTATGCTTCAGAAATTTGGTTTAATATCACCATCTCTGTTACTCATTGCACCCAAGCTAAAAGACCAATCACCACACTTGAGCTGTTCTTGTTCAAGTGCACTGCACTCAGCTTCCTCTCCTGCCTGTGAACTTCTCCCAAAACCTCTCACCATTCTGTTCCACTGCTCCTTGCTGTTCTGCACCACTTGAATGACAAGGTGAGGAATGCCAATGAAAACATCCACAGATCCTGACAATTTAACTGGGCTGCTGCATGTGAGTCCAGTTGTCCCATGGTGGCTTTAAGAGATGGGGGGTGGGCTTCATTTCCTGAGGCCAGGAAACTTGGATTTCTACAGACAAAGCCTGTGTTCAGGTCAGCACTGGGGGAGGCAAGGGATGGAGGCTGTGGGAAACTCTCTTGCCCCAAATTTCAGGAACAGGAGCCCAACAGTGCCTGAATGCAGAGGTGTTAAAGTCAAGACCTCAAGCAGATCTCGGGTTTACACTGACCACTGCCTTTCCTCAGTGTAAGAATTATTTTCATGATATAATGCACATTTCCTGGTGCAGTCAGCACATCTCTCCCTGTAGCTGAAACACACAAAGATTTTCTTCCAGAAACAGCTGATGGGAAGATATGAGATAGGAAAACACATGCCATATGAATCTACAAACTCAATATAATAAAAAAATGTTATCCCAACCCTCCTATAATTCAGAAACACCTTGGAAAAGAAATCTATTACCTGCTTCATTAGCAACAGATGAGGTTTACCATGTAATCAGATGGTTTAAGTTATTAATGCTACATGAACATTTCATGAGGGAATTAAAGAAAACAACACCAGAATTAACCAGGGTGCTCCCCTGGTTAATTCACAAGACAAAAGCCCAGCAAAGTACAAGGGCAAAGTCAAATGCTGCTGTCTTAGTATTCTCAAAAAAGAAGTAAGAAAAGGAAAATTGCTCCACCCAACTGGCTAAAAGTAAGGGATTATTAGCAGAGACTAAACTAAGTGTCTTTGTTTTAGTGCAACAAGTCCACATCAAATAAAGCAAATCAAAAGTTTGCTTTCAGACAGGGCCAAACACAACAAGACATTCTAAATATTTCTGGTAAAGATCTACAGCACCTCATGTTCCCATTAATCTCCAATTACAGTTCTGTAGATAAAATCCTTTGCACCTATTTGTCCAGATAATGTGCAGCTGAAAAAAGGACTAATAAAATGAATGTGCAGCTTCCCAACTACTTAAATTCTCAGCACCTAATTCCTAGGAAGCACGTTCTGTGATGAAAATAATGAATACATTACCATCATTTCATAACTGGTATAAAATTTGAAAGCAAACTTCAGAGATTAAATATCAAATTAATTATACATCAGGTTTGATAACTGTTTTTGAAAGCTGACAGCAACTGAACTAGAGAAGAAACCTTTAACCTTAAAACCTTGCAACTTTTAGTTTCTATTGTTGCTAGAACATTGAAAACACAAACTTCAGGTGACCTCTGAAATAAACCCGTAACAGTGGTATGGGTGGTTCCTTGTTAAGAAAAATACTAATGCTTTAAGGACCTTAATAAAAGCATTCAGTAGTTCAATAAATAAGTTTGTTCTGCTGTGGTTTTTTTCCTGCTTTTGTTAATTGAGCAAACAGATGCAAAGCCAAAAATGACATTTATAAAAGGGCTGATGAGGCTTTGGTGTGGATTCCTTCCCCTGCAACACGCTGGGTTATGGCTGAATTTGGCCCTGCAGTGTGGGCAGAAGTCCCAAAGGTGCTGTTCCCTTCCCCTTTAACTGCAGCTCCCAGCCCAACTGCCTGTGAGCAGATCACACACAGCAGCCACGCTCTGCTCAGGAGACCTGCCCCACTGGCCTGAAAAAACTGTTTTCTAAACAGCCATAAAATCTTCCCTCTGAATGGCATTTTATTGAGGTTCCAGAGGGTATTTTTGTGATCTAAGGTAACACATGTCTTTTTTAACTGCAGTCCCACTAGCCAGAAGAGAAAACAAATCACAATACAGCAGTTGTTTTCTTTCAGGAGGGCATGAGATCTTGTAATTCCTCCTAGGACAATACCCAACACAAACAATAATCAAACTCAAAAATCAAATGTAAAAATTAGCCCTTGTAACCAAACAAAAAATTAATGTAAGGAGAAGAAAATTTTAAAAGTAGGCATTTAAGAACCACATTAGAGTAGCTTAAAACATGTATATGTATGTAAACAAGCTATAAAGAGAGGAAAGTCCTTTCTAAAAATATGCAGGAATTTGGGATAACAGTTGAGCATTATTATTATTCTGTCCTATCATTATTATTGATAGCTGTATGTTGAAAAAGCAAGGTATGTCTCATACATTTAAGCTGACAAATACTGAAAATCCAGTCTTCAAGCAAAAAGCATTAACTAGGCAGTTGCTAAGGACAAAACCAAAAGCACAATGAATGCACTAACTCAGTGCATGAGGATTTCTGATGCAAAAAGAAACACATTCACAAGAACATCCAGAGTCTTGCCACACTGGAATTCACACCTGCTCCCAAAATTCGGAACAGAATGTGTTTACCCCTTCTATTTTACTTTAGAATACACTTCCTAATGTTTAGCTTTTGTTTACACAATAAGTTTTTTGCACAAGTTACAATAATGCCTGAAGTTTGAACTATTAAAAATAGAAAGCAGCCTCCTCCAGCTGTCATTTGTTCATGTGACCCAAGCACACTGAAAAAGAACATGGAAATGAGCAGCCAAAGGAAGGAAACTCACAAACCCCGTGCCATGCCCCAGCTCTGAGCACACATCTGCACATCCCACATTAAAATGGGAACTCTCTGCTGAGAGCAGGAGATCCAAGGAAGGGAAGCAGGCATGTCATGAACTAAGGAGAGAAAAAGCAGAGTTATTTGCATCTCTCTGCTGACTTTTATACAATGCCACTGCATGGTGCCTCCAAAAGCTCTGCCTGTTGCTTATGCTGTGGGGAACAGTCCCTTTGATTGGGACATATGATCAGGAAATACTTCCTTTAAGAAGAAATTTCAATAAATGTTGCAGTTATATACGTGTTCTACTCCAAATACAACAGGAAAATCCATTATTTTCACATTCCAAGTCAGTGGCCACTTTTGCAATATAAAGTGTCATTTTGCAGTATCCTACTGAAGTTTTGACTACCAATTTCATTTAATGCTTTCTCCCATTTTTGCCATACAGGATGGCCTTAAAGTAAATTATGAAAAAGAAAAAATAAAAATGAGCAAGAGAAGCAACTGCTAAAAGAAAAGACAATTCACACTGATTTGAAGCATCAATCCTTTAAAATATGCTGACATCCTAAATACTGAAAATGTGTTTGCTCTCATATATTTTACATATACGGTTATGAGTTAGTAATTAAAAACCTATTTCTAAGCTGTTTATTGCTAACTGAAATTGCTAACACATTCTGCTGATTGATTTGTGAAAGTGAAAAACTACACACTGAGAAGTGAAATGAATGTATCTAGTAGTTGGTTTTCAGTTAACAACATTAATAAATCTGGTACAATTACATGAGAATTCCTGGGGAATCCTCCAAACCCAAGAACCCTACCATCTGCAAAGTAGGAATACACTTGTTTTAAAACACTGCAGACTCGAGGAACTGAAGTGGAAATACAATGCAGACTGTTACAGAGCAAGGCAAGCCTGGGGAAGGACCCAAGGATGACCACAGCAGCAGTGCTCCCAGAGGAATAAAGGTACAGCATCCCCACTGCAATAAGGGGAGAGTCCTCATCCTTACAGATTCTTGGGGAAAGTTGCAAAGTGTCACCTCTCCTTTAGTTCCCAGCATGTGGGACTTCACCAAAGGTGGCATGAACAACCCAGGACACTAAAAAGTCCAGGCTGAGCAGTACAGGAGAGGAGGAACTGGCAGGAAAGCAGCCTCACTTCTCTGTTGGGTTGGCACCTTTTGCTTTCCTGGGCAAGGCTGGCCAGAGCACTCCACTTGCTGGCAGCTGTAATTTCTAGGATGAAATGAGGCTCTTGAGCATTTACAGAGAGCATTTTGCAACTCAAGTCTGTAATTGTTGGTCACTTCTGGTTGTGTATAAAAAGAATTAAGTTATTTGTAATGGTAAAGTTCATTCCAAAGTGCTTGAAGGAAGGAAGCTGGAACTGAATCATTCCAACCCCACTGCCACCCCAGAACTACCAACAGGCTTGATCCCAATTTCTGTCAAATCTGAATACTGAACACATAGGAAACACTGAAAACATAGGAATGTTCCAGGTAAAAGCACTTTACATTGGTAGGAGTGTACTGGGTCACTAAAGGGATAGGAGACACTTTACCCCTTGGAGATGGGAGTTAATTACTCAGCCATGAACAGAAAGTGACAACTGGAAATATTTTGTTCTCTAAGGAAGTGAAAAAAAACCATTTCTTTTAATTAAGAAGAATGGCCCATCTGCTGGATAAGCAGGAAATTAAGTAAGTTACTGAGAGCTTGATTAAATCTGCCTGAATTGCCTGGGGTCCTTCAAGAAGACCATCTAGAAAAGCTGACACATTCCATATGAAAGGGCCCTCTATTGTTTGCAGATGAAGAACATGTTATGCAGAAGGAGGGAATACTTGAATACACCACCCTGCAAGAACAATGAAATGGAAGAGAGCCATAGAAGAGAAAGGGAAAGGGGGAAAAAAGAGCTTTGTAATTTAATTTTAGCCTAAGAATGTTAAGCATGTTTTTATCTTGCAGTATCTCTAATAGCCTGCTTGGGATTTCATGGATAAGAAATTTTGTTTTCATTTTGCAGTAAAGTGATTAAGAACGATTTCCAATTAACTGACTGATAGCAATGGAACTGTTCTCTGAATCTCTAAACTCTATGACTGTAATAAATATCTCTGCTATCTAAGATATTTTTCATACAAAAGATGAGGAATTATTTGCAGAGATGATGCATAGGCCTGTTAGGGAAGTGGTTTCACAGGAATGAGGATGGAAAATGTGAGCTGAGTGAGCAGTGAAGTCATGCAGTGAAATTGATAAGTAAAGCAGAGAAAGGCAGGTCTGAAACACGAGGGCTTGAACACCCTCATCTGAGGGACACCTTGTGTCAGCTCAGAAATGGAACCTGAACTCCACAAGTAACACAGGAACAAAAGGTTCCAGTCCAGGCACTGGTGCAGACTCAACATGAGACCAATAACTTCCCAGCCAGCTGAAAGTCTCACAGCACAAAAATGCTGCTCAACAAGGGAGCTGAGGGGAAAATGCGGGGTCCACTCTGCTCTGTTTTACTTGCCCAGAGCCTGAGCAAGATAAAGGATGTGACAAAAAGGGATGTGAAAACTGCAAATGGAAGATGGTTTCTTTTGCACAGAAGCTAGCCATTAAAGAGGAAAAATAACCTTCAGATTTTAGTCCTTAGACTAAATGTGATGTGACACATATGGGTTAGTCAAAATGTTTAATGTTGCATGAAGTTTGAGTGATCATTTCATTTAATCTTCTGATGATGACATGCTATGTAATTTGTTAGCTTTGGGATATAGGAAGATAAAGACACATTTTAAAATGTCTTCTAAAAATAATGTTGCCTTTTGATGTTTCAAATAACATGGTAAAAAAACCCCACCTTTTTGCTGTTTCTGAAAAGAAGGAAATTGTGAAGGATTTCTCTCTCAGAGCATTTGACTCAGACCTTTTCCAAATTCACAGTACACTGTGACACAAAAATCCTCCCTAGTGTCATGTCACTTGTCTTTCCAATGCTACCTGAGCTCTAAATCCCACTGGACACCTGCACACTTTGTGAATCTGTGTGCTGAAAACAAAGGAATAACACAAAGAGAAAAACCCACAAAATTAATTAATTTCAGCAGGTAGTACAAAATGACTCAGACCATGTGAGACTGCAGAAGTGAAAATTCTGAGGTGATGTACAGCTGTGAATAATTTTGCTTAATTAAGATGCAGTCAAATGAGGCAAGAAAAGAGGACCTTTGACAGAAGAGATCCCACTCTGAACAGAGGAGGAAAGCTCTGATAATCACTACACCTAAAGCAAGACTGAAAGGCTACACCAGTGAGTTGTTTCAAGGAAAACCACAGTTCTATTTTGTGACCTACTCACCACCACCAGGCCTGATGCCTCCCTTTTTCCCCTTCCCCTCTATCATCTCTAAGATGCTGTATTTCTCCTCCCTTACAAGGATCAGATAACTCTGAAAAAAAGAGTACTTCTTAGTGTAAATAATTCCACAAAGCCACTTCTGCTCTAAGGAGAATTACAGGAAACATATATTGAATAGAAAACAACTACTACAGATTGCTGCATTTCGGAGACAGCCAAGGAAATTTCAATGGAAACTTCTTTGAAGACAAAGCTCTGTCTCTGCTGAGCTCAAACCACTGCTGACTCAACACACCTCAAATTTTTATCACTTCCTCTCGTGGTTAATGACCAACATTGTGGCAGATGAAGACCCAGAGCCTTGTGAAGGTCTGAAAGCCAAGAGGCAGCCACCCCTGCAGTGAAATTTGTCCTGCCTGCCCTGGCACAGTCAGTGCTCAGATCCAGCCCACAGTCAGTGTGCAGAGGCACTGCCAGCACAGGGAGAAGCCCACAGGTACCAGAGACTGCCACTGAAACTGATGGTTTGGTTTGGCTTCTGAAAGGAATTGCTGAATAGCACCCCGAGTTTCCTGTACTTGCTGAACATTTTATGCAATATTATCTGCTATTTTCTTAGAGAAGGATGACATTTTAAGTATTTCTTTGGTGGTTAGACATGTTCTGTTTAATATACATTTAGGACTCTGGAAAAAAGGACTGAAATATTCCCCTCAGATTTAGTATTTTGTTTTTACTTTGATTTTATAAGGCTACACTTGAGTTGCTACACTGACATTTAATTTTACATGGACACTCTCAGCAGACTTTTACCTGGATTCATGCCACCAGTCTGTACTCATCTAATCACCAAGCCACTGTGCTTGTAGAAATTAGGTTCACAGTGTTTCATTATTACTTCCTAGAGCATCAAATTCTCTTTGGTATAGCAAAAAATCCAGAGAACTTTCTTCTAAGAACTGGATTACTTGCTTTAAAATATGACAGACACTCCAATCAATGATGTGATCTAAACTAACAGAAAATCTGTCAGTAGAAGGCAGGACACTAGAAGAAAGCCTGCTGTGGGATATCTCCTGTCCAGTTAAGCTGTTTGTTACCCAATTTGAATCTTATTCTGCATTATCAATCCAGCTCATTCTTCCCTTGGGAACCATGCAGTTGCTCACTACAGCAGGTGATTGTCAGTCTTTTTATCTTTACCTATCTCAATTTTTGTCACACATATTCAAAAGTACAGCTTAGCAGAACTGGAGCATATGAATTTATGGTATTTTTAATATTTTTTTCACTGCTGCAGGTAATGACATCAGTACAGTTATTTGGCTTGTTACTCCTGAACTCAGCCAGCACTGGGGAGTTCTTTATGTGAAGCTGTCATCAGCAGAGGTGCTTAGCAAAGAAACTTCTAACAGAAAACTGCTTTAATCCCCATGCTTTCCAAGACAATTTCATTTCCTATGAATCAGCATGACATCCACTCCAGATCCCTAAGAACTGTGACAGCAAGGACATGTCACAGCAGCAGCAGGGATGTGGATTGCACAGCCCCATCCTGATTCACTGAGTTTGTCAACAGCAGGGAGATGGTGAAAGCTTAATGGACAGATCAGAACATCCAGAGGTATTGCACTGATTACTGTGAGCAAAGCTGCTCTTGATGAGAACAGAAATAATTCAGAGGATTTCTTCCTGTTAGAAGACAGACATACCTAACACGTTTTCCACATAGTCAGTTCTTTTCCAGGAGACACATTGGCTTTGATGTCTGAAAAAATTGCTTCACATCATTCAGAGAAAAATAAAGTTATGCCTCCCATGGTAGCTCCCAAGGTAGACTGTAACTCCACAGAACAGCTATTTCTTCATATGCTGCAGTCAATGGTAATTAGGCAAACTCTGAAATGCTTGGGAAAGGAACTAGTGCACTTCAACCACTGTAATTTTCCTGTTTGCCCTGAGGAAAATCTTTTTATTTTGTTTCTGGCCAGCAGAGATTTTGTAGTTCCAAGAGCAGTCATTCCACCTATTTCCTTGATTTATTTTAACAAATAAATGAAAACCTCAGCAACTAACCATAATAATTTTTAAAATGGAAAAAAAAGTAATCCAAAATAATCAATAAACCAACCAAGAAACTGTGAGGACAGAATGGACAATCTCTTTAAGGGGTCTTAGAAAACTCTTCCAAGTTCCTAATCCTAACACTTGGTCACCTCAAATCACAGCCAGATCTTCTCTAGCCAAATTTTACATTACACTCTAAATGTGAGAAATAAAAGTCATGGTTATGTTGATTGTGAAAAGAGAAATCACATCAGGTCTTAGAAAGACCACAACCAAGCAGCCCCTTAAAATTGCTTTCCCTCTTATCATTCACCCCAGCATAGGCACAGATAAAACCCTACAGCCATATTGAGTGAAGCCAAAATAACTCTGGCAGCTGGATTCCACAAGATCCAGGACCTCATCAGCCAGAGCACACCAGGCTCCACTCCTGGGGGCAAACACAGTCTGGCCCACAGGGTCCTGCTCGTGCAGCAAAAGGCAGAGGGGTTATTTCAGAGGAGAGTGCTCTCAGGGCAGGAAAAGCTTCCTGGCAGTTGTGTTTTTGGGACGTGAAGGGGGTCACTCAAGGCCAGAGCTCCTCTCCCCAGTAATTACCAGGATGCCAGCATGACACACTGGGTATGGAAGGTATTGATGGATGACAACAACACCATTAACTCCCAATCTTTTTCCAGTTTGTGGGAGGAAGAAAAACAGCACCCAAGGCCACAAGTGCAGCTCCTGAGCCAAACCAAGGTCACGAGGCTGACACAACTGAGAGGCATCAGCAGCATCACAGCCCTGGGGGATTCCAGCCACCACCACATTCCTCAGGGCTGATCAACAACAGCAAACTCGGATGTTGGTCCAGAACTCAGAATTTCAGTCATTAAGTAGTGGCTTTCTGGGCAAAGACACTGCCTGGAACAATTATCATCATTCCTCCTTCAGGAGTCACAGACTGTTCTACCAACAGACTTTATCAGCAAAGACTGAAATCCAACAATCCAGAGCTTTCAAAGGCAAGTGAGAGTCATCAGGTAACTACTGTGACTTGTGTTATTCAGCCATAGACATTTATTCCAAACTACTCTACAGAAATCCCAAAATCTATGGTTAGCAAAGGCTTTTAAAATATAAAAAAGGAAAAATGAGCCATGGTTGAAAGACTTAAAACATATTGTCTCTTGGTTGGGTTTTTTCAGTGGTTCATCACTTTGTGTCTTCAACAGATTCATCCTCCTGCTAATTCACTTATCTTTAACCCTCAGCCCCTGGTTCTTTCTGACAGCACAGCACACTGAAGCTGCACCAAAGCCAGTTCTGTAACATCACTGCAAGGTTTCAGGCACAGATGCAATGATAAAGATCCTGCAGTAAAGTCTGTACAACCAGGATTTCAAAGGAACTACTTTTGCACTCCACAGCATGTGTACATATCACAGAACAGGGCTAATGGCCAACCTCTTCTCTTCCTAAAGGAACAGATAAAACCAGAAATATTTAAACTGTCTTGCTTCAGCTTCCTGTTCCTGGAGTTTTTACCCTTTAAAAACTTCATTGGTTAGTTTTCCTCCTTCTTCCCAGTGCACAACAGCATTGATTTACAATGGTTTGATAAAAATTCTTTCTTTCTAAACATGCACCCTGTTCAACCCATCCTCCTACACAGAGTCAACCAAATCTCTGATCTTTTATTTTGCAATCATGCAATTGGATGTGCAATCTGCTGTAGGATCTCAATTTCAGCTGAATAGACAGTCTTATAAACACCCTTTTAAAAGTGGATACTGACCTTGAGGTGAGGCTGAAGGGAGCAGCAAATCCAGGAAGGAGATGCGAAAGAGAAAGAGTTAGAGTTTGTGAAAACACAGTCCAGAGATAAAGCACTTCAAGAATAAAGGACAAAACAAGCAGATATAAATCAGGTAATGACACACAGACACACAGTCATTCACAAACACAGAGCTGCATGTTTTATAGACATCTAATTTAAAAAAAAAAAATAAAAATAAGTAAGAGAAAAAAGGACCTTTAGATTAGATTACACCATTTCAATTAGAGGCAACTTTCCGTAGAAAAATAGTCTCCAATACATAACAGTTCTTGGAAAAAGAAAATAAGCCATCTTACAAGAGAACTCTGGATTTACATCATCATTAGCAAGTACCCTTCTTCCAAAATTGGAACAAACATTTTGAAAATACAGAGTTTGACTATCTGAGATGAAACCTAATGTCTTCCTTTACAACATCTTCTAAGGGCTTATTTTCTCTCCATGAGCAAGACATGCAATTTTTTCACTTTTCCTGCAGATGATCCCAACTTGTCCAAAGGAACTAAAAAGAAAGGAGAAAAACCCCAACCTCTGAGTAAAGTCCTCGAGACCTGAAGACTTGTCAAAGCTAAAAGCTCATCTTTCTTGATTTTGACATTGAAGTCACCCCTTCCAAAGAGAAACAAAAAAAGCAGCTGCCTCTTCTTCCTGCCAGATAATTCTCCTGTAGAAGGTGCAATCTAAAAGCAATAATGACCAAACAGGTATTTTTTTGACAGTTCTCTCCAACATTGTTCAACAGCAGAACTGACCAAGACAAAATGCTGGAGTCCCCTGTTATAGCATCAAGTCCCATAGGTTCATTATTGCTTTTTTTTTCCAAATGTTTCCAGTATCTTTCATAGGCATCTGCTGTCAATTTCACTGATAACAGCAAGGTAAGTCAACAAGGAACCAGAAATACAGATCTTTTCAATCTGGTTTGACATTTGATGAGTTTCAGTCAATGGAAGAGAGGCAAAGGAAATGGCCTTCTGTCCAAAGTAGCAATTTGGCTTTTACAACATATGTTGTGCTTCCCCCATGGCAAAATTTTACTCTAAAAAGGCAGGATATGGGCTGGAGAAAAAAATTTCTATAGGACAGGCTAACTGCTATATTCTTTATTACTCCTGGTATATGGAGGTATGTAAATGAAACTGGAAGACCTTAGTTAGGGCAGAAATTTTACTATCAACCCTGTAGGGTATTGAATTTGTACAAGCAGCTGTTGTTGGTCTGTAACAGATTAAATAGTGCAAAGGTACTTTTCTTTGGCTTCTGAACCAGCATTCTTTAACTCAAGCCCTTCAAGGACAGCTGCTGTAAAGGCTGAATTATTTGGGGATTTGGGGGAAGATGAGACTTGTAAAATGCCAAATACCGTATCTCAGCGTTTGATCTTGAAGTAACTTTTAATGTTCCAAAAGCCTTGGTTAATTCATACAGAAAAACGTGTAAGTAACAACTCTGACTGAAATCCAAGGCTGCAAACGAATTTAACAAAAGGGAACAAAAATATAAAAATAAACAGTTGGTTAAATATGGGAATAAATATGGTAAGGGGAAAAATTTAGGACTTTCCATTTTGCGTTTCAGGGATCCTTTGCAATTCCTGGTTGTGTTGTAATGATGTGATATTGTTTCTTCAGTTTAACAGTGAGAAACATACAGGCTACAACTCAGCCCAGCCCAGTAAAATTTAAATGAACCATCCAGTTCCTTCCAACTGCTATTAAAGGTAGCATCTTTTGCTGGCACAGGATGAAGGCAAAACAGTGTGTACAACACCATGCTGAGGTCACTTGCAATTTTCTGAGTGCTACAGAATTATTATTTAGCCAGCTGCATGGGTTTTAAACATGGAATAATTATTGCTACGTCTCCATTTTGTTATGGAATCATTCTTTCTTCCAAAGAAAAATACATTTTGTGTAATTGCTAGTCCCTTTTCCAAGATTTTGTTATGGAGGTAGAAAGTGTGGATTTTTAGAATAACCACAATATTTATCCAAACAAAAATAAGGACTGTGTCTGAAAGCACATTAAAATTAGAAAATACAATCTGTAAGTGTGCTACCACTCAAAGTAAAACCGAGGCAGACACCTGGAGCTGTCAGCTGTTAGGAGGTAAATGGAGACCTGCCATGGACTGGAGCTGGAGCCTCATCCATGGGCTGCATCAGTGAAATTGAACAGAGGAGCACAGCAAGCATCTGCCCCAGGCACAGCCCCAAGCAAGCAGGACCAGATCCATCCCAGACATGCTCACTGCAGAGCAGAATCAGGAGTTTGCACTCCTTGCCTCGAGCAAGAGCACACACCTGCAGCATTCCTCACAGGATCCAGCAGCAGCTCTCCTGCCCAGCCCCAGGAACTGCACTCCCATGCAGCATCACACAGGAGACAACAGGAATGCCAGCTGGCACTCCCACAGAAAACCACTTTAAAATACCACCTCACTCATTTTAAAGACAGAGCCAACTTTAATTGGATCACTGGGTGAAAATTAAAAAAAATGAGATGCGAAAGCTTAACCATTTAAATTAAGAAATCTGTATTTTTAAAGCTGTTGGTTATTCCAGCTACAATTTTTGGTGTATTATAGGGAGTGGAATGAGCCTGCTACATTTGTCTCAGATGTACTTAGGATGTAGTTTATGCAACGATTTTCAGTCAGCCTTTGAATTGCCCTTGTTTGACAGTGAGTGGTTGTGTATATTTATTACTCTGTCATTCCTTCAAAGCAGTCTGACAGGGAACAATAGGCATTTGATCCTCCTTGTGTCTGTCAAAGCAGAAAGGCTATTTATGTTTACCCCTTTTGACACGTTTTCTGGATAAAAAGAATGATGGCTGGTCTTTTCCTTTCTCTTAGGTTGGTATTTAGAGGGATGGGGAAGATGGAGAGGCAGAGACAGAAGGTTTGTGTATGCATCCATGCACACGTGTGAGCATGAATTTAAGAGCACAAACCCGCCACAGATGGCCACAATGAGCAGTAAAATTATTATTTCACTGGCTAACTGGCAATTACTGCATATTCCTTTTGTTCTTTCTGTCCTCCAAGACAATGCCAGAATCTGACACTTTTATTTTTACTGTATCAGTCGTATAAAAGACAGTTTTGGTGGTTTTTTCTGTAATCCTTTCACACTAGGCTGTGAGTATGGATACTCCCATATTGCTCAAAGATGTCTAAAACAAAGCTACAAAACAGCTTTTGAAGAGATGTAGTAAAGGCAGGTAACAATGAAACTGATATGCAGACTAAGCTCATTATTTATGTGATGATCTTTGTCTTCACATTTGTAATTATTTTAATTATATCACAGCTCTTACACTCTACTGATCTAACAGCTGGATTAGGAGATAACTGCTAAATAAAATCCATTATTGCTGCAATATAAAGCAGATGACAACTCCTATAGTCATTACAGATAATAAGCATGAGAGGGAGTGCTGGAAAACTACTTTGATTTAACAATAAAAACAAGCAGGACTTCAGCACTCGAGAAAAACTGGCAGGAAAAGAAGCCTTCAAAAAAGTTCTCCATCAGGGATGGGTTTCTGGTGTTTCTCCAGTGCAGGGCCTTTCCTGGAGGATGCAAGGTCACATCTTTAGTCCTGGGTTAGCACACATGCCATGCCTTGTGTCTGTCCTTAGATGTAGGTTTCAAAAGCCGTTAGTGAGTCCGAGTGTTGCCCTGAAGGCACCTGAACAAAGGCTGACTTCCAGAGGGCAGACACTTGCTTTCTGAAAATCAGCATACTTTCAAATGTCTGCAGTTAAATACCTGCAAGCAAATGTGTCTGCATCTTTTATTCTTACCTGTTTTAAGAAGTTATGTTGGTATGAAATTGATTTTGTTTTCTCCCTGTGAAAGCTGATAAGGGATTTCAGGTGTAATGTTGATCTTGTATGAAGACAGAGCAAGAGTAAGAAGAAAGAAATTACTTCTTCCTTTCCTAGCTTGGAAATTATGAAAATCTTAATATTCAACAGCTCTGTGTGCTCAGAGGTGGAGCTGGACTAACCATGGGCCTGACCACTTCTTTCCATTACAAACCCCTGTTCTCAGCTGCTTGCCAAATATTAAAAAGTTGTGCTGCTATTTCCCATGACAGGTTCAACCTAACCAGGGATTTTTGTGCAGAACTTCAGCTGTGTCCTTCACAAAAGGCAGCACTTTCATGGAAAAAATTTGTTCATGTATGCTTAAAGATTGTATCATTTCACATGAGATGTGAATTAAAATTATAAGGCAATCTTCATTTCGGAATATCCTAAGTTTTGAGTGATTTACCTTAGAATTTTAATGTTCACTTAAGCCACAAGTTTTTGATGGAAGTGAATGAAAATCACAACAATAGATTCTGCCTCGTAATAATACCATGCAACTATAAGATAAATATATTTGATTTGCTTTTATGTTTTATGGCAACAAAATGGATGAAGTATTTTAAAATAATATTTAATTGTTTCAGGTTATTCAAAGCCTGAATCAGAATTCAATTTGTTTTTGGAGGACTATAATCAGTTAAAACAATACAGAATTATATCCACAGAAACAACAAACTTGAAAACCAAAGGCAATTATTCAAAGATATGAGTAGCAGTTTGAAAGTAAGTATTTCAGCTTCAAACTGTAGACTTAAGCTTAGGGCATAATTTACTAGTACAGTTTCCTTTACACTATTCTAGGAAACTGTAAAGTTGATGGAAAATACAGCTAATTTCTCTCTCCATCTATCCTTCACAGAACACTACACAAATATATCTGTCTTCAAGACAGACAAAATAAGATACTGCATTCTACTGTCCACATTTTTCAGCACTCCTTTGAGATCCCCCCGTGTTTTTTAATCCTTTATTTACTGTTGAGAAGAAATATTTAAGATGAGGAGTATACCTTTTGGCTGCTACAAATCAAAAGTTGGAAGGTTTCTTCTTGAAAAGGGCACCCTTAAATTCTTTTCAGGAAAACTCTCCAAATTCTCTTTCTTAAAATAGCCACTAATTCCAGCTGTCCTTAAGAGGAGTGCTGGTACTCCACAGCTGAGTGCTGTCTTCCTTTGTTCCCAAAGTTTTCTTTAGGAAAAAAAGAAGCCTGTGTCCTTACAAGAACTACCTATCATGTATAGTGAGTGTGCCAAATGAAAATCGATTTTCAGCCTGCAACTGGAACCAGGACTTACAAATATATTCACTCAGTGCTCACTTCTGAAGGAACACATACAGATGTACTTCCTGCCACCTCTCAACTACAAAGGCAGTTGTTATTTGCACAACTTGTGCACACCAGCAGAGCTGTGTATAAACTACTCTGAAGGCTGTGATGACCATGTCCCAGATAAGGAGCATGACCTTTCATTTGTTTGTTTGTTTGCTTATGACAGGACAGTCACCACAATAAAACTCAGTACAAAGTCAATACTGACCTCTGTCAATGACACATTTTAGAACACTCAAAGAACACTTGAGTTTTAGCTGGGTCAGGCAGAACTGGTGGCACAGATGAGAGCCAAAGGTAAAACACAGCAAGAGAATTAGAGTTAAAAAGCAACAGCTTGTGTGGAGTTGAAATCAGGGAGAAGAGCAGCAAGCTTCCTTTGCACTGCGGTCACAAGCAGCGCCTGCACTGGCCACAAGCAGGTCCTGTTTGAGGCAGGGAAGCAGCAGCACTGCAGCAGCCCAGGCAGCATTGCAGCATTGCAGCAGCCACATCCCAGCCCGGAGGAGGAGGAAACAAAGCCTGAGGACACTCACTTTCCCAGGAAGTCCCACACAAACCCCCCCAGGTGTTGTGGGACCGACACCTGGCAGGGAGGGTGCGGAGGGCGGGAGCCGCGCTCGCTGAGGAAACGCCCCAAAGGTCACAAACACCCAAACAGAAACAAGAACAACACAACACAACTCGGGGAGCAGGGGGGACAGGGGGAGAAAGCAGGGGAGGGAACAGAACACAGAATGGACGGTTACACAGACACAGGAGGTTGTGGAATGGCAACACAAAAGGCAAACGGTTAGTTACAAAGGAACAGGATTACCAGACAGCTACAAAACCCTCCACACCACCACAGCAACAACAGAAACAAAACTCACGGGGCTGCTCACCCACATGAACTTAGGGCCCACCTTCCAGCAAGAAAAAGCAAAATTCTCCCCATAGAGAATATATACCAGCTTTCACAACCTTGTGTTGGTTCTAGAATATTTTTCAACTTTTGCATAGCATGCACCACACTTAACTGTTTTTTAGTTATCTTCCATCTGAAAAGCAATGTCTGCCACTCAGTAATTGCAACAGCTGCCAAGAGTGGAAGCATTTCCCTCTTTAGATAAACTTAAGCACAAGGCAGTTCTGCCTGCATTGAAAAGGTTAAAGAACAGTTTTCTGCTTTTAATTTCATCTTTCTCTTCCTCTGTCCCTCTGTGCACACCTCCCTAAGAGGTGACACATCTCTCCTGTGGATGAAACTGGGATACCATTTCCCTCTCCCTGGCAGCACATGGTCTAGTGTCACACACAACTAGCAAAAGGAAAAACTACAGGGAAGAGAGACTCCCTTTTGAAAACTTCCATTTCTTTTTAGTACAGTTATTCTCTGTATGAGACTTTTTTCTTCTTATCCTGCTGCACATGGAACACTGACTGTTCCTGATAGGCACAGCAGTATTTGCTGTTTAGCTTGCTGACAATTGCTTCTGCAGGCACTAAGGCTCTTCTTTGCACAACACTGTGATCAGCTGTAGAAACATTAGAAGTCAAGACAATTTCTAGCTCGCTCTGCACGGACCACAGTTTAGGAAAGACTTTAAAAAGACAAAATTGCCAATATTTTCCTGGAAACCAAGACTGTTCTAGCTCTAAAACAAGTATGTAACATGCCTGGATATATAGGTTCAGCCATGAAAGAACATTTTATAAACAAGCATTGTTGATAAAAACAAGACCAACATATACATGAAATGGGCAGGATAAAATCTCTGCTTTGTGCAAAAACTCCCAAGAAGAAAGCAAGCTTTCACGGAATAGCTGTTTGGGAGAGTAGTTGAAAACAACTAAAGTCAAACAGAAATTCCAAGAATTATTCAGAAGAAGAGAAATTACCAGTCAACCTCACCATAAAGTATCTGGAAGTTTCTGTCTCTTTCGGCAGTGCTGTGTTCATATTACAGTACATTTCAGGTGTTGATACCTGGCTAATTCACCACACTAACAGCATCCAGATTAGCTCTTTGAACCAGGAAGACCTTTTCTATTTCCAGTCAGAGTGGTTATAGAACATTAATATTCTTAGATTTTTCTCCTCCCCTTGATTTATTTGGCTGCTGGCAGTCACATGATGACAAAAGCAATCTTTTCTTTTATGTACTCAAAATACCAATTCTAATTACTAGAAATTAGAGAAAACATATTCTGTCTTATCTCAGTACTGGCAGAAAAGATAAGTTAAAAAGAGTAAAGGACCACTCAATTTTCTGTAAGACTGAAGATCAGGTAAGAAGGTATGGATAAAACTGAACAGTCAAAGTCTTTACCAAATTGTTATAGAGTGATATCTAGTCATTTGGGGGTTTTATGCTTTCATAGTAAGACTTTAGTCTGTGACTGAAAGATCCATGTAACAAGACAAACAAGAACTGCTTTGCAGATGTCCAGAAGTGCATCTTTTCCAAGGAAAAGCTTGCTTTCTACCTCTTTGAAGATGGTGCAATTGCTTCTATCTATAAAAGACGAGGAGACCCATCCTAATTTCTCTTCATTGTTATTTTTCCTTTGTAGAATATAAACTTTTTTGTTTATAGGACACTTGTGTCTATTCAATTTTTGATGCTGCAAGCCAAATCATGTTTCTGAATGCTAATGTAATAAAAAGAGAATTCTCTTCCTGCCATTTTGTTCTCCTCTAGGAATCAGGCTGAGGAATGATGCATATTTCTGACTTTCTTTTCCTAGACAGTAGTTAGTTCTTCACAAAGAAAAAAAAATGAAGGCACAATGAACCTATTTCTTCCCCCTATCTTTCTTCTGACAGAAGCCTGCTGCTTGCACCTGTGCCAGGTCAACTTGCCTGCCCTAAAGAGGATGACACAGGGAATGTCACACCTGAGAGGGGACCCCAACAGGGCTGAAAAGAATCACACAGATGAATGACTTGGAGCTTTTTCATGTCTATACTCACTCAACAATATCAACCTATTACCTGATTGTTCTGCTGATTACATTACAATGCATCACTCAGAAAAAAGGAAAGGCATTTAAAAATAATATATCCTCACTTCTGGGTATTCGAGCTTATGCCGTAGGTGTGAAGAATTTTGGTTAAATAAAACAACTGAAAGAAAACTAACAGGATGTTGTTTACAGTCACAAAGAGAGAAGAAACCCAGCTGGCAAGCTGAACTGTTCCAGAGCTCTGTACATTTCAAGGGAAAGAGAATGGACTCCTTAGAAAAGAGTTTTTCAAATCATTCAGAGGGGTTTGGCAATCAGCAAGCCATGAAAAATAAGCACTGATTGCAGAACCTGAAATGTCCTCCACTTAGTTGCCCTAATCTTCCTGACACTGAATTGTAGAGTAGTTAAATAGTGAAAAGACAGAAATTAGAAAGACTATTCTGGCACAAGGCAAATGGGAATAATCAAATTTCCATTTTGCTGCTCCAAGTTAGTGATTTTTCATTGGGAATGGTAAACAAGAAACTCTAAAGCAGGTTACTGCCCAGAAATCTGCTCTTGGCGCACTGTAAGATGAGAAAATGACAGAACACAGAATCTAATTCAGGTCTTTCCCAAGATCTACTACCTATAGTTGTGATACAAATGTCATTGAATCATAATAAATTATAATTTTTGCTTGGGACATGTTAGTCTTGAGCCTACTGGCTCCAAGAGAAAGATGGAAAATGTTGAAAAGTGCCAAATCAAGTTTGCTTGGACAAAAGCAAATCTGCTCTTCAGATTCACCTGGGCCAAGGTTCACCTGTGTCTCTACAGTATCAAGTTATGAGGCCACTCATCAGAAGCATCTGAGTAAATGGTATCACAAGCTCTGAAAAGTCATTTTTTTGAGTTTGTTTTCGTGAGAGCCATGCCTGAGGAATTTATTATATCAAAACAACAAACTGTTTTACAAACACACCAAAATGTCAGCAGCTTTTCCTACTGTCTCCATTCCCTTACAGCTCTATCTACCCTTCTAGTTCCTCCTGTATCTGAGTAGCCAGGAAAGAAAAAGCACGTGGTCAGACATCCTTTTCCTAACAGCGTAGCACAATAAAGGACCAAGGACAGAAAAACCCCGAAGAGACTTTCCCAAAACAGACACTTTAAGGTTTTTAAGGCAAGAAGAACGACTTATCTCTAACATCAATCAGCTCCTCTTCTAACTTCACCCCGTTCTCACCTTTCCAGCTCTGCAATCTTCTTGTCCTTGTCATTCTTCTCGTTCTCCATCTCCTTGAGGATGTCCAGGAGCCGATCCACCTCAGCCTGCGCCTTGGCGGCCTCGTCGCGGTGCCGCCCCACGTCCCTCTCCAGCTGCTGCAGCCGCTCGCTCAGCTCGGGGCTGGCCCTGGCCTCCAGCGCTGCCTCGTGGGCCTGGGGCACAGGGGGAAAGGGAAAACACCTCATTCACATGTGCATTTTACCCTGACAACTCCAAAATGTAACTGTCTTGTCGCTCTGAATTTTCCTGCTTTTCAGCGTTTGTGGTTGGTAGTGGAGATTCTCACGCAGCTCCACGTAAACTATGTATACATTTAAAACTTATTTATTTTGTTTGCATATTTCTCCTCTGGGAGGAAAAATATGATTGATAGTGATGTGTCACCCTGAATTTTCCTGCTTTTCAGCGTTTGTGGTTGGTAGTGGAAATTCTCACGTGGCTTCACGTAACCTATGTATACATTCAAAATTATCTATTTTGTTTGCATATTTCTCCTCTGGGAGGAGGTGATGTTCACCAAGCAGATCAGAAAGGTGGCAACTTGTGTAGCCAATCTTTTGCCTTCTGATCAAGATGTATAAAGGATAGAGTCAGAAAATTAAAATAGAAGCTTTTCCTGCCTGACCTTCTGTGTCTGCCTTGTGTCCTTTGTGTGTCTGAAATTGCCACACCCAAGGTTCCCCCACCT
>JBBMKD010000053.1:67075651-67105527 GCA_037834095.1 Argya squamiceps | reverse complement strand
GTGGCAATTTGTGCAGCCAACCTTTTGACTTCTGATCAAAATGTATAAAAGATGGAGTCAGAAAATTAAAAGAAAAGCTTTTCCTGCCTGACCTTTTGTGTCTGCCTTGTCCTTCGTGCACCTGAAATTGCCACACTGTCTTAATAACATATTAACTGCATATTACAATATGTAACCTGTCGTCACCCTGATTTTTCAGCCTTCTGATAGTTTACATTTCTACTGGAGCTTTCTCACTAATTGTAAGAAAAACAAACAGTGATGTTTGGTAAATAATACATTCCTGTCCAGAAGGAAGGAGAAATTGATGGACTTCTAAGTTGACCACTGGGGTCAGAGAAGTGTTGCTCTCGTCCCATAATTCTTGATCAAATCCTAACAACTATATAAGCTGAGATCCCAAAATAAACTCTCTCCTTCTTTCTCATCTCACAGCCTGACGGGTGAGTGTGGTTCTTTCGTGTCCTCTGGTGACAGTAACCAAAAGTGTATATTCTGTTTGCCATCTGTCCAAACCAGCCCTCGCAGCTCTCTGAGCAGACCAGGGTTAATGAGTGTGGCTACCTACTGAAATTATCTTTGCTTAGTCACCTAGGAAATACATTTTTCAAAATCTGGCTACTGGGATGAAAAGTGCATCCTCAGGACTGAATGAATCATCCCAATGAAGAGATTGTCTGGGGAGGTTTGTTAATGGCTTGGTTTGTTACAAAAATCACTCATTTATTAGTAAAACTAATTCAATAGTTCCCAAGTATGTAAGAGACAGGAAAAATGCAGTATCCAGCAGACTAAGGACTATTGTTTTTCTCTCATCCTGCCCCTCTGCTCTTGGATCTTGAACTGCAATTGGATATCAATTAAAGCTATTTCAGAATTGCTCAAAATTGCTTCAGTGAGTAGCAAGTTTGATGGAGCTATTCTGCTGATCAGGATTGCCTGCAAAACCCAAGGCCTTGCTCTTCTCAAAACAAACCTTCAACAGAAAATACGACCACAGACTTTTCTCCCCTCTGTGTGCAGCTGTGGAAAGTTGTTTTACAAGCTGCCAATGTTCTGCTCCAAAGCACACTAAGTCTAGATCTGATAGTATAGGACTCTGTTGCTTTTAAAGGTAATTGGAGAGAACTGCAGCAGTAAAAAACTCAGGGCAGAAAGCTGCTGCTTCCAAAGAACCAAACTGCAAAATTACATTTGGCTAAATCTGTTTAGTTATTCAGTAAAATAAGACTGGAGAAAAATATCCATTCATTGACCCCAACATTTTTGCCTTGAAGTGTCCAGGTTTTAATTAGCTTCTTTAAAGCCAAGGCCACATTCTAGTAGAATCCAGGAGACTTGTGGAGCAGAATATTCTGGGACTGTGGAACCTTTTGATGCCTGTCTTTAATGGGACTGACCTTGGGATGGATCTGGGCTTCCCAAACAAAGGAAAGGTTCATGTTCCTTTGCCCTGGAGCTCTTGTCTGAGGGTCAGTACTAAGCTGTTGTGGCTTTCTTTTTTTCAAAAACAAGAATTCCAGAGAGCTGATTAAGCTGGACAGTATTTTATCCCAGAACAAAACTCCCAGCACTCCCAGGCAGATGTCAGCAAGAATGCCCAATAACTAAAACTCAAGGAAGAGCAGAACCCTTTCCTGAGGTAATGCACTTAGGAACACTCAAAAGGCTCCCTCCTTCTGAGTGCCTTTCCAGTCAAACCCTGACACTGCTGTGTCACTGAGCTGTGAGAATGAAACCCCTGTGTGGGCTCCTGGCTGAGAGCTGGCCACAAGTGCATCCCTGAGAGCCTTGTGAAGCCTTCTGGAGTCAGGGCTGGCTGTCAGTGCTCCCAGACCCCTCACTGCCCCAAAGGCACTCTGAATTACCCCCTTCAGTGCTTCCAGACCCCTCACTGCCCCAAAGGCACTCTGAATTACCCCCTTCAGTGCTCCCAGACCCCTCACTGCCCCAAAGGCACTCTGAATTACCCCCCTTGGACAGGGCTGTGCACAGCAAGGGGAGGTGCAATGACTGCCCTGCCAGGAGGATGCTCCAGGCCCCAGGGGGACACTGACAAGTGTGTCAGCCCCACCAAGGGCTGGGAGCACCAGGGGACACACTTGGCTTTGGAAAGAGCCTTGCTGGGTGTTTGTGAAATGCTTTTTTGGGATTTCCAGCCTGTGGGAAATTTGAAACACTTGATTTCATTTCCTTTTCAACTACACCTTCAATTTCAACCCCCCCTCCAATCCTTCCTTCCCAAATACAGGGAATTGGGAGTACTGTTTTGGGGGGCACCTATACAGCCACTGAGGGCATCTCTATTCTCCCAGGAGACACAGTGAATAGAGTTCAGTCTGCTTTTCACCAGACAGAGACTGAGTTCCTCTGTACTGGATTTAGGTATGTTTCCAACATCTCTAAGTGTTTGTTCTAACAAATACTCCTACAGGCTCTTTAAAGTCATCCAAAAATACATGATCAGATAATCAAGAAACTTCTTTTAAAAGAAAGCAAAGTTAGGCTGCTAGCCTGGCTTATTAAACTCACTAATTCAAAAGAAGTTATAAGACCTAATGCAACTTGACTGTCAGAACAGCCCTGATTTATTTTACTCTGCTAATAAAAGCATCTCCACAACAACCCAAGAGACACTGCTGAGAAGAGGAAATAAATTTTCTTTTCTAGAGCATTAGCCAACAAGTCAGTGGGTCTGGTTCTTATAGAACCAAAGGGCTATTTACAGGACATAAATTATGAGTTAAGACACGTAACACATGTTATTTGTATATAATGCACATAAGTATGGAGACTTTCACCTAACACAAAGAGAAGGTTATGTGATATGCTGTAAACTGGAGACCACTTCCTGCACTGTGAGTTACTGACTGAGTGGCTTTGGTCCATTCTGTGGCTTTTGTACAAAATACGTGTTTCATGACCAGATCTAAAACCCTACTGGATTCATTTATTGTAGAAGAGAGAAAACCAATGCATTTAGAGGTTTCCCACAAACTCCCATCAAGATCTGGAACAGATGAAATTGGCTACCTTCCCAATGCAACACTGTGCAAAATAATTCATCTTGTTGGTTCCTTTTCTTTAACCAAAAAGCTAAACACAAATAATGAATTCTATATTCACAGTAAAAAAACCCACATACAACTTGCTCTGCCCATCAAAGGTGCACAGATATTCCAAAATAAGTACTAGTTTCATTTTTGAAGCAGAATCAACACCCAAAGTGACAAATGCACCAAGAGTTTCTCCTGTATTAAGAGACTATAAGAAGTGTATTTCAGTAAGTTTGACTTTCATCTCTGCCTGACACAGGATTTGCAAATCTCTCTTTAAATATAGTTACAAACAAACGTGATAATGTATAAAAGAAGTATGACAAAAAGGAAATAAATTTGGAAAGCAGCCTGATGAGAGGCTATTGAAACCCCTCAGTTGTTACTCCTGACCCTGCCATTGGCTCTCTGTGCTCCTGTGTGGTATCAAACAGGTGAATTTGAGAGCACTTTTCATTCTGTGTTGGTCTGCACAAGAAACAGCCACATTCTGGCTGGAAAGCAGCACCCTCTTAAGCTCTGTTTTTATTAGCAAAGCTCATCTGATCATTATTAATCTTTGCCAGTGTGAATTCAGTTTCGAATTTTCAGTGGTTCAGGACTGAGAACAGTTGAAGTTTACTGCCCTGGAAATGCTCTCCCAGCTCCTAAGAGGGACTATAAACTAAGAGGTGGTTTAACAGCCTGCTGCTTTCCTGCTCTTAGCCATCATTTCCCATCTGGAATGTGGTAAGTGATGGGGTGACTGCTTCAGGTACCTACAGAACCTAAGAAAAGAGTGATTGTTCCTCAATGAAATAAATGTACTCCAACTTCCATTGCTTCCACAGAAAATCAGCTGACAAAGCCAACCTCTACAACTCAAACAAAGATGACCAATGTTTCATAGGAATAACCAATATTTACAGTTGGAGAGGAGTGGAAGACAAAACACATTAAAAAGAATTTTCTAAGTTGATATTTCTTGTGCCAAAACCTTCTTTTTTAAGAGGTAAGATAATCTTACACGGCTTAAAGTGTGCCAGAGACAGGGAACATAACAATAGCACAGGTCAAATTTAAAGGTTCTAAAACATAAATAAAAATTCCAAACATTATGACCAAGACTCCAAATCAATATTCCTAAAATATTAACTAAATCAAACAGCAAATAATTCACAGCAAACACTTTCTACTTTTACCTATGAATTGAGACAGTAAATTCAGTTTAACATTTCACATACGAAAGTTGCCAAGAACTTTTGGCCATGAAGTAAAAGTTCCCGAGAACCTGAAATCCCATTTTAATCCACCCTCCTACCTCCAAGGGCACCTAAAAATAGCAAATGCACACACAAATACAAAAATATATTATGATTATTTACTGCAAAAGACAAACGCTTTACCCACCTTCTGTACTTTTCCTACCACAAAGGCAGAAATTCAACTGATAAAACATTTGTGCTTCTTCTATCTTGCCTTTACTAGTTTTAACAAAATTGTAAATTTAAAAAACAACCAGACTTTCTCCTCCTTTAGTTCCAAGGCTCCACACACCCCAAACTGTAAAAAAGCATTTTGAAAAGGCTGCAATGGAAGTAAAAGGCTCAGGAAATTGTACTGTAAACTTGAGTCTGTCCTAGAGAGTTATTTGCTGTCTTTTAACCATCTCTACATGATTAGTTTTTGTTAATGGAACTGCAAATTTTTGACACTGAATAATCCAGTGTTCAGTTGGAATCAATTCATAAACAAATTATTTTTTTATGAAGAATCATAAAGACAGGAAGGCACCTCCAGAGAGGCAATTTCCATTGGTTAAAGAAGTGATCTCTTCAGAGAGATGCAAGATCCCAGAGATGTCATTAAACACTCACAGTGTGCTCTCTGATTCACCCCAACACAGAGTGTGCAGAGCCAGGAGGGAAATGCCCACAGGACATTAAACACTCACAATGTGCTCTCTGATTCACCCCAACACAGAGTGTGCAGAGCCAGGAGGGAAATGCCCACAGGACATCTCTCTGTGAGTGGATTTTAACCCCACCTGCCTCCTCTGATCTCACCTGAGCACAGGTTACACTGGTGTACAGAAACACCACTCAAGCCATGAACAGACATTTAGCACCAGGTTTTGGATATTCACTGTAATAAACATTGTTTATTCTGAACTGCAACATGACATTAAAAGAAATAATTCCCCAATTTTCTTTGTGTCATGCTAATCCCAACTAATCACTTCTTAACACCACCAGAGGGAAATGAGGATGCATTATTATACCTGTTGTGCAGGGAAAAAGCAAAATGCAAATGTATCCTGCCTTGTTCACTCAATGTTTCCCTACTATTAAAAAAATATTTTGTCATCTTATTTCTCTAGACGATTATCATCTCTCATACGTATCTGGCTCACTCTTGGAGCATTTGTCACACAATATTGGAAACAGCAAGACTCTAGCAGACAGTAATTTAGTTATGAAATGCTATACAAATTACCTCCCAAGGAAAAATGAGAAAGACCACACAGTGTGACAGTGGCCATTTCCTAAATTCTGAATATTTAATTTTTCAAAATTAGTGTTATCTCCACAAGTTTTTCTGGGAGGGGTAGAGTAGGTAAGTTTAGGGTTTTTTTAGGTACAAGAATATCAGGGAGAAAACCTCTCCAACTTCCCACTGCATGAAGTGATGCTGATATGGTCACACTCCATCTCAGGGTGGAACAGGAAAAGCCATCACAGAATGACAGGATGGTTTGGGTTGAAGGGGCCCTAAAGATCTTCTCATTCCAACTCCCTGCTGTGGGCACCAGGCTGCCCAAAGCCCCCAGCCTGCCCTTCACAAAGCCTCTCACACCTTATCCTGGGTCTGTTATATCACACTGGAGAATAAAGCACACTGCTTGCTCCCACATCTTCTCTGGGAGAATTCTGCCTTCAGAGTCTCAACATCTGCATGCTAAGATTTTGTCCAGAATGTGCTCTCCTGACTCAAATTCTGCTGCCTATTTGCACCATCTACAACCTGTTAATATTGTATCTCATTTTCCCAACTTGTTATTGACACTCTTTAGCCAGGTGTAAAGAATTTCTGGTACAGGATGCCACAAAAACTGAATGATTGCAAGCCCCAGCAATTCTCTGACCCTCAGACAATGACTGTCAGCATAGACAACTCCATTTACCCTGAACATTGCCAAGAGTAACACAGGTATCAGACTCCTGAAAGTTCTGTAACACCATTTTTTATGCACACAGCCACAGAAGAAATCTCTGATGAAAACCACCTTGGGTTACGTAACTTACAGTGTCAAGATATTATTATACAAACACTCCCTGACAGGAGTGCTCCTTGACATCCAACAGGAGGCTGAAACAGGATCCAAAATTAAACTGACACAGCACCAGCCAGCTGAATGGTTACACAAGATGTGGAGCAATCTTTCACTTGCTGTAACTTTGTTATTTCTGATGTGCTGCTGTGCCCAGGGTTACAGAACCAGCAAGAAGCTGGATTTCCATGGAAATTCCACCTTCTTGCTCCAAAAATGCACAGACAGTGGAGATGACAGAGAAGCTACAGGACATTTCAAGCACAGCAGCAAAGGGAAACAAAACCACTGACACAATATGAAGCTGTCCAAACACAAACGCAGTCAGACCAAGGCAGTCAAACAGGGACAACATCTCAGAAAGCCTTTTGGAACATGACTGGTCACACATCCCACTGCTTTTTGTTTGTATCCATATCCACTGCTAAAGGAATCCACCAATACACCCTGTGTTGGCCCAACTGTAAAAGCACAGGTGAATAAACATGCAACACAAAAAATCAAATGTGCTGGCAACAGCCTCTCAGATTGCCAGGGAACTTACTAGCTTGGATGGATGACTCAATAAAACTTCAGGGTGCTGAAGGGAGAAAGAAGATAGGAAAAGATGGAGAAAATTTGGGATAGGAACAGTGTGAGAGAGAAACAGAAAAGATGCAACAAGCAAAGAATTTAAAATAATAACTGCAACATTAATTTACTAAGACAACAGAATCTTAATTAGTGGTTTTAGCATGCATTAGTAACCATGAGAAACATGGAGAGCTACCCTCGTGCAAGTTTCCAATTTCATCTTGATTTTTTCAGTGTAATAGATTTGTCCAGCCCCCACATATTTAATGCAGTTCTTCATGTGAGTTTACAGATGAGTTTCACAGACTGAGAAGGACTTTAATTCCTGGTGCTTCCCTTGGATCAATTTCAAGACAGCTGAATGGTTTAGAAACTAACTGAGGAACTGACATGATCTGAATGCTGAACACAATTGCTGGGTTTTTACTTTTATTGTAGCAAGAAATCCTGATTTCCCTGGCAGCCTTTTTCTTTCTATGTTGAATACATCATTTATTGTCCCTTCTTCAAAAAAATAAAATTATCAGCTGAGAACAAAAACCAGTCTCATCTACCAATATTATCAGTAATATTATCAGCTGTGGGAGGAAATCCATGTTCACAAAATAAAAAGCAGCAGAGTCTGTATTAGACAAGCCAAGCTAATTCTTGGGAAAGACAGAATTTGGATCAACACTTAATTCAGTAATTTTTTTTCCTGTTTTTTGAAAGATACTATCCTCCTGAATTTGAAGAAAGAACACCACAGCAGAAAAAGGAAAAACAACTTCTGAGTGAGCCTGTTGAATGTAGAGGTATTTTCCTGGCAGGGAATCACTGGTAACATTTTCTGGTGAAAAGTTCCTAGAACTGCAGCAAGGGGAAGTTTGTTAACATATGGTTTTGACTCTTTTTCCTCCCTAAAAATAAGGAGTATATCCATAGGGAGAAAAACTATGCACTGGAAATGAAGATGGACAAAAATCCACTCATCTTTCCTGGAAAGACTTCTAGTATTAGTTGGTCTCTCCCAGATTAGAAAAAAAAAATGAAACAAAGTATACTGGCTGGGAAAGAGAAGACAGAAAATTCTGGGAAAAAAGTATCCTGAAGAACAACAACTAAAGGAAAACATTTTCACTATATAACTAACACAATAAAATAGTAGTTTGGACAAAGATTTTCCTAAAGAAAAGAAAAAGCACCACAGAGCATAATGGCACTTTACAGAAAAGCAGGGAGAGAAGCTCCTGTGGGAGATTTGCCTCTAATGGCTCCACCTGAGCCAAAGTGAAGGCAGGACACCAGGCCACGTAAACTCCCCAGGGATTTCTGAGCTGCTCTCAGCCTTCACAACCTCCCCCTGCATCTCCTGCTGGCAGCAGCACCACAACTGAGCACAGAGGCAGCAAATGCACAATAATCAGAACATTAAGCACACAGATTATTATTTGAAAAAAAGCAACCTCAATATGAAAAGCACGGCCGTTTCAGTCACTGAGGATCAATATAAAACAGTTACTACTGAGAAGAGGAACAGCAACAACAAGAAGTGGATAGATATCTCAAGTGAGACACTGGAGACTGACACGGAACTAAAACCATTATCAACAACTTTTCAGCACCCTCCACTGGGTTAATATTTTTGTTTAGTGTAAAGTTAAATCCCTTTTACAGAAACAGGGGAAGCTGGCATGGTTCAGGATTTCTCTGAGGCTTGCTGTTTGCAGGTTAGCAGGAGTTTTTTGTAAGGACTACCCAAGTCTTTTTTATTTAATGACTTAACAGTAGTCCAGTTCAGTCCCTTCTGCCAGCTTCTTAACTTCTAGGGCATAGATTGGGCTGGAAGCACTCAAACTGCTCACTGGGAATACAGGGCAAGGGAAGCAAGACTGATGTCAGACACATCTCCATGCAAACTGAGAGGGAGGAACCTAAAAGAAAAAGCTTTTACCCATTTACTCTAAAGGAGCTACATGAGACTTGCTTCCTGCACGTGTCTCATGCAAATCTGCACTAAGATAATGTAATAAAACCCAACAGAATGAACCTCTAATTCAGTTTTAAACTCAGTGCTCTTACGTAGCCATTAGTTTTAAGGTTAATTATGACAATTATTTGCAATTGTTAACAAAGCAGATGTCTAAAGCCGAGTTTTTAGAAGCTTTAAAATGGAACTGTATTATCTGTCTTAATTATTTTCTTCATCTTGAAAACGTCAAACTGCCTGAATAAATGTCTGCGATGCATTTAAAAAGCCAAAGCCTTTAAAAATAATTTTTTTACATCTGTGCAAGCTACAGTAAAACCCATTAAGAAATTAAAAACAGCTGGAAAAAGGGTTATTAAGAAATAAGCAAACCTGCTATGGGTATAAAACATAATCAAGTGAATGTTAACTATATTTGTTTGAGTACCTAGGAGTTACTCCACATAGGTAATGGTAGACTATCCAATTATTTTGGTTGCAGAACTGAAACCATCCTGACCATGATCAGGCAGCTCCTTTGGATGAGGAGATGCTCTAACAACCTCTGGCAAAACTTAGCTACAATAGATTCATCAACTCATTGCCAGCATCACAGGGTGAAACTGCAATTCATGGCAGAGAATTCAGTGAAAGGTCCTTCAGGTCTGCTGAAACACCCTGAAAACAGCCTGTGAGACCAAGCACGTGTGCACAGCTGCCTTTTCCTGCTGCCTTTTCCTGCTACCGAGCTCTGCTGATGCTGAGTAGCAGAACAGGTGATTTTGGGTGATGGAATGGAAGAGGACAAACCTGGCTCTAGATATGCATGTCCAGAGTCTCATTTCCACCGTTCCCAGGTGCATTAACACCCACCTGCACCCACACAACAGCAATCCTGAACAGCTCTGAACTGCTGACTCAAATTCACACACTTCAGGGGTGGCAGATTCTTTTCTTTTGTTGTTATGCTTTCCTCTGGGCAGGGCCTGCACCTGAATTTCTCACATTAACACCCACAAGCCTTGCTAATTGCTGTGTGAAATGTCTAGCTGTTATTTTTTCAGCTGTTACATCCATTTAATGGCACAACTGAGCTGTACTGAAGCAGCCTAAGCCTCAAACTCTTGGTACCTGTTAACAGAAAATCCAACAGCACTGTCACTGCATGGAAGTGAAATCAAAACTCAGCACAAGTGTCTGAAAGCTACTTTCTGATAGGTTTAGCTTAATAATATGGTTATTATTACTAAGCTTACTTGGCTTGTAATATGGTTTGCATGGACACACCTTCCCAGTTCTTGCTGAAACGAAACTAAGAATTTGCTCTTAAGACCCCAAGTTTTCTTTGCAGACATGGGCAATGTGTTTAGAACTGTGTGCTTACAACACAAACCTAAACATGCATTGATTACCTTCTTCAGCTGTGTTTCCATCTTCAAACATTCTTCCTTCTTCTGTTCTAATGCAATTTCCAGCGTCTTGAGTCTTGAATCTTTCTTCAGCCCTGATGAAGCTAATGTGGAAGCATGTTCCTTAAGATCCAGTAATGATGTCTAAATTAAAAGAGGTGAAATAATTATCAAGTAAGTGCAACAGTCAGTTTATTTTCTGTCTTTGTTTTCCTCCAATCCCTTTACACTTTGTTCAGGATCTAATTTAGAACAACCTTTTTTTTCAGGTTGTTTATGTCATTGATTTAAGACTGCTCGAATTAATTCAGGCTTTCAGAATCAAAATAAAACCTTTTCTACACTTATTTTAAAATAACTTTTAAAGATAGACAATTCTGGAACTTGTGCTCCAGTGACAGTCACGTTTAAGAAAAACTGGTTTTTAATAAAATTGTATTTATTTAAAATCATATGTGGTTAGAAGATTTAGCCACTGAGAGAATTGAAAGCATTTCTGTATACAGCTTCCATGAGTGAAATTGATTCACGCCATCTTATTCCAAAAGACATCTCCACCTTCTTTCTTTCCAAACCATTTTTGTGTTGTTTTTTTTTTCCCCTGTCAAATGCTGATTTCCATGTAGACAAAATCTTAGTACTTTCTGGGTACAGATTTTTGTATTGTTTCACTTTGACTGAGTTTTGAAAAAAAGATTGTAAGTACACAAGAGAGGAACAGAGAACATTTATATTTCTCTCATATAATTAAGGTAATTTGTCTAGCCCACTGGCTCATTACCAACAATCAACTTAATTAATCAAAAAAGACTCGAGAGCCTAAAGAGCTGTCTGTGTTTGCACAAAGGAACAAACATTATCCTCATGCTTTTGGCCCCCCAGCTTTGATCAGCCTCTGCTCCTTGCTCCCTGCGTTTAGACAGGGGCAGGCTTGTCCCAGCCTTGGCTGTCTGTAGGCAGGGCTCAGTCAATGCCACCCCTGCCCATCAGTCAGTCACTACTAACAAGATTAACTGCTGCAAACAAGGGCACGGCTGCTGGCCCTCAAAAGGTGCTTCTCAAACACTGAGCTCTGCAAATTCCCAAATGATGTACTCCACCAGATCAGCTTTGTGGAAGGACAACTACTACAAAGGAACAGTTTTCTTCATCTCAAACGTAACCCAAACAGAGACAACAAATAATTCTAGCACAATAGATCTGTGTTGCTGGTCAACCTCTTTCTCTGTGAGATCTCCTTGTAAAATGCTAACTCTCTCTTTCAGGTCCTTAATGTCTTTCTTGTAGTTGTCGATCTCTTCCTGTTTTTCTCGTTCATCTCTGTCACGCTGCTCCTTCAAACGCTCAATGGTCTTTTCCTGACAAAAGAAAGCACTCTGTGAGGAAAATTCCTCTCAGTCAATTCAGCTCCTGAGGCTTCTTATCACAACACTTCTGACACAGGGAGAAGGGGTGTATTGCTTTTTTCTTTTCTTTACAGTTGTGAAGATCCTCAAGAAAGAGAAAACTTGAGAAATCTATGGGATCATTGCTGTGAAATACCAGCACTGTGAACACTGGATTCAATACTGTCAATGTCTGGATCCCTGAATGTTCACAGTGCTGTTACACTGCAACCCAACCCATCTGGTTCTGATCATCAAAATTAACCTAAACCACGATGTATTACATACAGCTTCCCGATTTGTTTAAATCTTGTTTTTCTAAAATGTACAGTTACATCAGTGGTTCTGCAGAGAAGAAGGGGTGTAAGTGCCTATGTGATGCTGGGATTTAGATACAGTAAGGAAAGGCACTAAAATAACTTTTTGGTACACCAGATATCAGTGGAGCTTTGGATATATTGGAATCTGAAAGGATGCAGGCAAATGCCCCAACTTCAGGTAAAGTTTAACCAAAGTTCACAGTATCTGACAGACTAAAGGAGCTGTAGCCTGCTTCTCTAGAAATCAAGAAAAAAATATATAGAAACCAAGAAAAAAATATATAGTTAGCCCAATAAATGGTACCAGCAGAAGAGAAGTGCCATTCTGTCTGTGAGCCTGTTATCTCCCGAAAATGGAGCATTAAAAAGTCAATTTTTCAGGATAATGATGGCTGGGAACGCGGCCGTGCCCGCCTCAGAGCCCGCCTGCAGCGGCCCCTAGCGAGACACGGCCGCGCCGCGCGGGGCACGGGCACGGGCACGGGAACGGGCACGGGAACGGGCACGGGTACGGGAGTGGGAACGGGCACGGGTACGGGAGTGGGAGTGGGCACGGGAGTGGGAACGGGCAGGGGAGTGGGAACGGGATAGGAAATGGGATCGGGCACGGGAACGGGAGTGGGAACGGGAACGGGAGTGGGGATGGGAATGGGAGTGGGAACGGGAATGGGAACGGGAGTGGGAACGGGAGTGGGAACGGGAACGGGCAGGGGAGTGGGAACGGCATAGGAAATGGGATCGGACACGGGAACGGGAGTGGGAATGGGATAGGAAATGGGATCGGGCACGGGAACGGGAGTGGGAACAGGCACGGGAATGGGCACGAGAACGGGAAGGGGAATGGGATCGGGCACGGGAACGGGAGTGGGAACGGGAACGGGCAGGGGAGTGGGAACGGGATAGGAAATGCCATCGGGCACAGGAACGGGAGTGGGAATGGGCACGGGAACGAGCACGGGAAGGGGAATGGGATCGGGCACGGGAACGAGAGTGAGAACGGGCACGGGAATGGGAACCGGAACAGGCACGGGAATGGGCACGGGTATGGGATCGGACACGGGCACGGGATCAGACACGGAAACGGGACTGGGAGCGGACACGGGATCAGACACTAGCACGGGAACGGACACGGGCACGGGATCAGGATCAGACACGGACACGGGATCAGACACGGGCACGGGATCGGACACGGGCACGGGATCGGACACGGGCACGGGATCGGACACGGGCACGGACAGCACACCTCGGCACGGGATCGGACATGGGCTCGGGATCGGACACGGGCTCGGGATCGGACACGGGATCAGACACGGGATCAGACAGGGGCACGGACAGCACACCTCGGCACGGGATCGGACATGGGCTCGGGATCGGACACGGGATCAGACACGGGATCAGACAGGGGCACGGACAGCACACCTCGGCACGGGCAGCAGCAGCGGCAGGGCTCCCCGGGAAGTCGCGGCGCACCCTGCACTCACCTTCTCGGCCAGCGCCTCCTCCAGCGTGGTCAGCGCCGTGTCCGTGTTGGTGGTGTCGGCCTGCAGCGATTTCACTCGATCCTTTAAGCTGCTCATCTGCTTCTCCTTGTCTCTCAGCTGCTCTTGGAGGTTTTCGATCTAGAGAAAAAGGAGTCAATTTTAAGATAACTGCAAGGAAAACCATCCAAAATCACCTTAGGGTATTTTAAATGACTAAAATTATTCTTAAAGCAAATGAAGCCTAGTTCTTATAATCCCGCCTCAATATATCAAGTGATGTAACCAAAGCCATCAAATAATAACAAGGAATCAGTAAACTTTCCAACAATCAGGAATAAATTCAGACCAAGCAAGTCTGAACAGTATTCACAAGAACAGCATAGAGAAAAGCTATTATTCCAAATTTCTGGGGATGTTGGGCACTGTGTCACAGAAGGATGATCAACACTAACAAACACATTAAGGAAGGAAAGAAACTGACATAAACCTTACTGCATACATAAACTAAAAAAAGCACTTGATAATTAAATACTGTTGAAGAAGTATTATTTAAAGTATTTTCTTTGGTATCATCATATTTTTTGCTACAATTGCAAGTTGATTGTTGATCATAGTGCTTGCTACATGATGGACTATCACAAAGTGCCATTTCCTGGGTGGAAGATGTATCAGCCTTGTTTTCTGTGTATGTAGAATTTCATCTATTTAGGAGTTCTGAATACCTCTTTTGATAGAATGAGAAGACCTAATGCCAACCCCTTTTCATGCATATATACACATCACAAGAATCAGACACCCTAACATGATGATAACATGTCAAAAACAAATTTATCAACAAAGGAGTAGAGTGTACACAGATTTCTCAGTTGTTTCCTTTTTGTGTTGTTCTGACAAGTTCTTGCACCAGCAAATGCACATCCTAAATCAATGAATGACACATGGCATGTAAGGTACCCAGCTCCAAAACATTTATAGCAAGATACTCCTTCAAAGACACATTTGTAAGAGATATTGTGACCAGACAACCCCAAAGGCTCCCTATTCATAATGATAGATTATTAATAAACTAAATAATATTATTATAGTTCCATATTCATAATGATAAATTAAAGCACTAACTGGCCTTTTGTTTCACCTGTTGAACAGCAGTTAGCAGCTGCTTGGTTACTGGAAATGCTGCCAACTATACTCAGGTTTTACCCTGAAAAAAAAGAGTTTCTGTGATTACAGAGCAAATGGCTCTGTGACATGTGCACTACTGCTTTGTTATCTGTATTGAAATTACAGATGGAACACAGCAGAATGTGGGGATTGGTTTATCTTCATCATCAGTTTCTATTAGAAAAAAAAGTATTGGGCCTCCAAGTTACACTCAGAACTGAATTTGGGCACAGCACTAGAAAACAGAATTAAAGACCACCAAAAAACCATAACCAGAGACATATCATGGCAGTCAGAGATAACTGTAAGAATTGAGAATTCCTATTTTATACACTGCTATCTGCTGTTTAATGCCTTGCTAGCACACAGCTGTAGCCCATGGAGCCCCATGGCTCTGGGTGAAAGGTTCTGGTGCCCAGGCAGGCAGCACAGCCAGGAGTGGCTGCTCTGGACTCCAGCAGCTCCCAGTGCCATCAGCTGTCTAGACAGGCTGCCTGTTTGGACAGCTAACCACGAAAATACACCACAAGGAAGGCTGGGTTATTCTTAGACTGGTTTTTACTGCTGGGGGAGAAACACTCACCAAAGGCTGGGGACAGTGCAGAGTGGGAGCAAAACACACACAAGAGCAGCTCAAGAATTCAGCTCCAGCACATACCCAGGTGCTCACCAAGGCAGCACAAGCATTTCTTTGCACAAGTGCATTTTCATATCTCAATTCCACTGTTTGCAATGACCAGAGTAAGAGGACAGCACTGTGTGTGACTGCTGCACCTCCCCACTGCAACTGCAGCCTGTGGGACTAAAAACCACCCAAACCAAAAATGTGATGGGTGTGAAGTGTGAACCTGGCTATTCCTGCAGGCTGCAGGCAGATCTTTCAGTCTGGAGCAATGAATGGTGGGGTTTGTGATCACTGAGGGAACAGCAGGTTTTCAATAAAATTGTATTTAAAGGTATGACAAAATATTCCCAGTTATATCCAGGCACTGCCTAAAAATCCCCTGCAGCTCCAGCTGTGCCTTCTGCAGGGTCAGACAACTGAAGGCCTGGCCCTTAGACTACAAAAAACTGCAATTATGGGTCCAAACCTGAAACATTTCTCTAATAATAGATGCAAAATTTTCCTATGAAATCACACTCAATAATAAATTGCCTTTATTCCATTTTTTCTCCTAAATCTGTAATACTGTAACAAATAATAAGTATAGGCTCTCCACAATGGTATTATCTGAAGAAAGTAAACAGCCTACACTCTGTCCATATAGTTAATTAATGAAGAAATTTGCTCTTACGTCCTTGCAATTAGTTTGAGAATCCTTTCAAGAAAGAACAGACAATGTATTCCTAACAAAAAAAAAAAAAAAAAAAAAAAAAAAAAAAAAAAAAAAAAAAAAAAGAATTCTATTCTGAACAAATTCTCAAATAACTGATGAAAATGGAACAGGTAACCAGAATAGGGTCTCTTTGGTACCCAAGAAAAGACAAAATAAACCTTAATGGAATCTCCATGCCCTGTACTGAGAGGCACAAGGATTGAATGAGCATTGTTTATTCTTGAAATACTCAGAGATGAAATCTCCTCAGAAGTGTTCCACAAAACTAAGGAAAATACATATATATGCATGTATGTATATTACTGTACCATATTTCTAAAAACCCCCAAAATAAAAATGAGAAGTATACACTGTTTTAAATTATTAGCAATCTTTTTCCCATGCCATATTTCCTTACTCTGCAGGGTGAAGCCAGCAATCCATGGCTAAGTTAGCAGCATTATCCTTGTCTAAAGGTACACAAGGCTACACTGGCATCATCTGCTCTGCACACCCATTTTCCTGTCAATAATGATTTACTGGAACATTTTTTCCAACATTACCAGTTGTCAGGCACTATCATGTTTCAACTTGGGTGATTTATTCTTAGTTGTGTGGAACTAATTATTTGCCTTGCAGCCCTGAAGCACAGAGCAGAGGCAAGAGAAGCTTCCTCTGGCATTGTGCTCCAAAGGCAAGGAAGGAAACATTCCACTCCTTGCAAATACACTCAGTGAAAAACCCAAATGCAAATTAAACCCAGCCCAGGGATTCAAAGGACACACATGCAGTTAAATATCCATCAAGGCACTGGATTCCCAGATTCCCCAGTTGGAGGTTACTGGATCCTGTGTATCATGCCTCAGCCAAGACATTCTTTCAGAGAAACAGTGCCCACCCTCTTGCCATGCCCTGGGGCATGAGGAAACTGAGCACCTCAAAAACAATTTCTGTTCTATCAGTGACTCCTGAACAAATGCAGTGGGTTTGTGAACTGGCCACGAAACCTCTTCCCCAATCCATTTAACACTTGCCAGTGCTCCTTCAGAGCAGCACAGGAGCAGATGTGCAAAGAGCAGCCCAGAGTTCTGCTTGGCCTTCAGCTTTTTGATCCTGCCTTTCCCCTGGGGGAGCAGCCATGTAAACAGGATCTCAATAATCAGAGGGCTCTCAGAAGGTTTCTGCTCCATTCCTGTGGCACAGCCATCCACACAAACAACAACTTCATGTCAGCTGCTCCTTTTCCAAACAGCTCTTCCCTGGTTTTGTAAAGGCACCACTGGTCACCCCAGCCCCAGGGTCAGTGACCACAAGGAGATGATGGATTAGCACCAGGCACAGGCAGAAATGTTTCTTTCACCTCAGGAATACCAACACGGGGATGAAAGATGCATTTTTGGAGGGGAGGCATGTGATGATAGAACAGCTACAGCTCTGTCTGGGTCGAGACATGCCACTCCCTTTAATGTAAAATTACCAATACAGTAATAAAAATCTGAGAGCCTACAGTCATACTTGAATTGCTGGAGTCCCACAGTATTTGAGAAGCTGAAAAAGATGGACTTGCATCAAGATCAAAATGACAACATAACAGATAAAACAGACATGATTGCATAAAAACCATTTTAAAAATCCTGCCGTGGGGAAACAGGAAAGAGGTTAGTGAGAAATCACCTTCAGTTCTCAGAGACTGTTCAAGAAAACTGCACTACTGAATTTATAATTATTGCTGTAGTTCTGTAAGTCATGTTTTGGAGAACATAATGGAAGTCTCTAAGCAGATATTACTGGGGACTGTTCTAAGATTAAGCTCCAGTTTTATCCATCACACTGAAAACATCACCACTATAATTGTCTTCCTATTGCAAATCCTGCAAAAGTACCCCTAGAACAGTCCTGCATGAGTGGCAGAAATGTATATTGAATTTAGCACTCCCAGACTGTGTGAGTGTGAGGAGCAAGGTCTGTCACAGGAGTGAATATCACTCCTGGTACTGCATCCATCACTCCACTGACAGTAATGCTCCTGCTGTTCATTTGAAAGGGTGAATTCCCAAGAGCAGCAACAATGTGAAGCTTCAGGCAAAGCATGTCTTCTTGCAAGGGTGAGGTTTTGAAGTTGTTTTAAAGTTCAGGACAGATCAAACAATTTCCCTTTTTTTCAGTAAGATTTTGGCAAACGCAAATCAGAGTTTCTTCCAAAGTTCAGCTGCACTCAGTTTGTTGTTTTTTTACTTTTAGATCCAACCAATTGATATGAATATGGTCACATTGTTGTCAAGTTATATTCAGAGATTCTTGTTCTTGAACCATCATATTAAAAGCCATCCCAGGGAACACTGGATTAATTTTTATTTTGCTTCCTAATAAAGTTTTCTTTTTACTCTTCCTCTGCTTCATGGAACATTTCTGCCTTTGCAACATCCCACTGGAACACTGAGCACTTTGGAAATGTCCTGATGTTGCTGACTTTAAACTGGTGGGATTTTGTAACACCTCAAACTGATACAAAGGAACCTTAAGAAAACCTTAAGTTACCTTCAGAAAAAGAACCAGGCTAGAAAGGGTGAGGACAGCACAGAGGAGGACAGGACTAAAAGTGAATTTTAAAAGGCTAAACTCCAGCATTCTGGGGCATCTTACACAATCATATTATGAACTTCTGCACAGGGTCCACTTAAAATTCAAAACAGCTCCCAATTATAAAAACCCAAAGCCGCTTGCTTTTCCAGCTGATAAAAATCTTTCTGTCATTCTTATCCTTGTGATCTGCAATCTGCAAAAAATCCTTTGAAATTACCATAAAGCTCTACAGAGTTCAGCTTTACAAATAAAGTACTTTGTTGTTATGCAGCTTAGAAAGGACAAAGAATTGTTTTGTGATTTCTATTTAAAGTAAAACCTTAACTATCAAATAAATAGATGGTTCACAAACAGACAAATTGCTCCTGCTTCAAAAGGAAGCAAATTACAGGCAGAGAAAAAAAAATCTAGGAATTGCAGGACACTCCATGGAATTGATGCTTTATTGCTGACCTAAGCTGGCAATCAGCTTGACTTGAGAAAAGAATGGTGTGCAGGAGGAAGGGCTGATGCAAGAAAAATTGGCTTAACCTGTACAGACAGTTAATTTTATTTTGTACCTCTAGTAGAGGAGCAACCAAGAATTGACACTAATCCATCAGACTATTCTCCTTCACTGCCTTTTCATACAAGGGTGCTTTGTAAGAATATTTATACCAGTATTTATACCAGTATAAATATTTATACCAACATATATATTAGATAATATTTATATATAAATATATAATAATATATAAATATATATAATTTATTTTTTAAACAGTTAATCTATGTTTATGTAAATAATCGCTAAAGACATCTATTTCTATCCCCTTGTTTTCCTTTGTGCTCCTTTCTTTTGCACACACAGCCAAGCTCTGGTGGCACCAGTTTGCTGAGAGATCACTGCAAAGCAGAACTAAAAACAGTCACCAAAAAGTGAACTGGAATTCTGGTATCTTCTGAATAGTAAAGGTTTTTTTCTGTACTGTCATATTCCCTGTAACAAGCAGTATTTAAAGCAGACCTTTCAAATCGTATTCTCAGAGTATTACTATCACGTTTGCAAACCTTCTCCTCTGCTAATAAATAGCTTGAATTTCCTTCAAGCCCAACACAATCCTGTCATTAAAGTTTGCTTTTCCTGAAAACTGACACTGAGAGGAGTTTTCCTTACAGCAAAGATATTCCAGCACAATTCAAATCAGGGAAAAAAGTAAAAATTAGGACCCCAAGAGTTGAAACTGATTTTTGAGTTGGCAAATGCCCTGAAATTCACATTTTCAGGGGAGCCAATGTATATGTTGTTCTTAAGCACTGTCTCAGTTCCAAAGCACAGCCTAGAAAATATTACACATTGCAATGACTCACATCCTCAAACAGCTGTAGAGCAGTTTAAATTTAGTTGTGCAATTGCTCCATTCTGAGGAGGTTCAATTGTATCTACAGCCTGACCCAGTTAAAAGCAGAGTTTGAATCAAAGTCCTGCCATGGGCACTGGTCATACAACAGGGGTGTGACCTGACAGGGAAGGGATTCCTTCCAGCCACTGATCTGTGCCTCAAAGCACACAGATATTAACAGGAATGGCCAATACTTCACTTAAAATGCAATCAAATAACTAAAGTATAAAACCTGGTCATAGGAGATTTGATTTGGCAATATGTGAGCCAGTTGTTAATTACATAATCCATCCAGAATCCAGAGCTTCTCTGGGTGAGCCCTTTTGTTGGTATGCAGCAGGTAAGAGACTGCAGCCATTACCCAAGATTTCAGCCTTGGTTCTTCATCAGGACAATCTGTTGGTTCCAACTTGAGTCTGACACTTTCATTCTCACAAGTAATTCAACACAAAACACTGCTATCATAAACACCAAAACAAAACAGTTTCAACTCTGCTGCTCCTCATCAGTGAAGTTTAGATATTACTCATTTATTTCATATCTATTAAAAGGTCATTATACTTCAACCATAATTGAAATCATCTGGTAATTAATTTCCCAATCTAATTAGGAATAACATCCATTTTGTTGAAATCCTGGCCCAATCAGGCAGAATAACATCATGCTAATTCTCCTTTCAGCTGTGTCCTGACATTATGAAGCAATCTCTAAGGCTGTGTTTTCCAAAGTTTTACTCCTACGACCTACCAAACACAAAAGGATTAAAAACCCAACTATTCTGGGGATATTTACTCACTCCTGTTCCAAGTCTCTGAATAGGCTTTGACAAAAAATGTGCCCAGATTTGACTCAGGAAAGTTCATTACAGAGAAAACACAAATACTACAAATTGGAGTAATTTCATTTGATAGACACCAAATGTTCCAAAAAAAGAAAAACCAAAAGTACTTCATTGTGAAGGGCTGATAAAACAAGGGGGAAATTTGAATGTAGTAATTGTTAAGTTAGATCTGATATTCTGTTTTGTAAGAAGCAGAATAAAACTAACAAGCTGCAACACTGCTTTTAGAACATCTCAATGTTCACAAGGTTAACACTTAAAGCAATGTTTTCGAAGTGTAAAGTGGAAAAGTTTCTACACTAACAATGAAACTTCTTCACTTGGCTAAACCATGTGCTGTATGTCGTTGATAATTCCTGTGAAACAAACAGTCATTCTACGGCCTCTTGATCTCTGTCACTCAGCAATGCTGATGATGATTTCCTGACTTGTCTGAGATTTTGGGTTTGGTTCTACACGAGTGAGGACAGTGTAATTCTGATACCTGGGTACACACACACAGTGCAGTGTTCCATATCACACCCACAGCAGAGAAAAGGTGAGAAAAGTCACAAAGAGAGAAAGGCTGAGCTCCTCCGAGCACTGAGACAGCCAAGAATGGAATCAGGGAGCAGAAAAGACCAAGCTTTGAGGCAGACCAATAGACAGGATGGGAACATAGGATTTAATGCTGATAATAAAGGAAATCCTCACAGCAAACTAAACTCCATTTACATTATCATTTAGACTCACTCAAGCAGAAAGCTGTACAACCTGAACAAAGATTTTAAATTAAATTACGATTCAGCCAATGAATTACTTTGCCCAAATCACTGATTTATTATGATCAAAGACACACTGTAGGGTAAACTGTCCTAACCCTGAGGGAAGAGCTCCAGAAAGGAGGGATGCTCCTAATCCCAGTGTAAAACATGGCCAGTGAGCTGGGATTGTGTTGCTCCATTCTCCTGGAAAGGACATGGACTGATGAACAGCAAGGGATTAGTAACTCGTACTGTAACTACCAAACATGACTGTGTGACTGTGGGTGTGCAGTTTTCAGTATTTATCTATCACTGCTCTTACAAAATTACTTCAGAACACAATGACAGGTGACTCAATATCAAACTCTCACATTAGTTAGTGGTCCATTCTCATAAGAATTTGAACAACCTCATGTATTAAATGAGTATCATCACTTGCTGGACCTCTTCATCACACAGAGGAGCATGCTAAGTATCAAATGTGTGCTAATGTCAGACAAAGGGACTTCAGTTTCCCTGCTCACCAGTTTTCTTACCCTTTGGGTGAAGTCACAGATTTGAAAGCTGTTAATACACTTGTGCCTTCTGACAGTCCTAAAAACACTATAAATTTGTGCAGAGACCCAGCTTTGAAAACCATTTAGCACAGTGGGTTCAAAATCCACTCCTGAACCCAGGCACCCACTGATTTACACTGAAAAATCCCTCCTTCCTTGTTGTAGGGAAGATCCCCAAGCTGACTACACAATCACTGATGTCTGTTCCAGACACAGCTCAGACAAACTCCCAGGGGCAGAAAACGCCTGGTGACCAAAGCCCTGGAAACTGTGAAGCCTCCCAACCCAGAGCAGGGAAAGCCATGGGAGGAGAGTGATGTAAGCCACCTCAAAAATGGCCCACACCCTGCCTTTTCCTGCCTCCTCAATCATGGGGCACTTTGTGTTTGCCTTGCAGCACAGTGAATACACCAACGAAGCTCATTAGCTTTATCTGGCCAGAAAAACTACACATTTTATTCATATTGAAGGCCAGGGGCCCCAGAGCTGGCTGTCTTCCCAGATCCCTTCCAGAAACCACAATGTCAGCCCCCTACCTATGAGAAATGGCCCCTCTTGTCACTCAAGAGGTTATCCCAAGGCCCAAGATGGACAATATTAAAGTGACTTCTCTTTGAGGGACACTAGAGAAGTTCCTTCCATACATGACAGATTTGCTGAGTGGTGGTTTCAGACAATGCCAGAAACTGCAATGGAGTTTTCCTGAGCTGCTGCTGTCACCTCGTGTGACACTGTTGGAGCAGTGTGACATCAGTGAGACCTTTCCTCACCTGCTGCAAGAGCTGAACCACAGAACCAACATCAGTGACCTCACAGCCTGCCTTCTGCCTTTGTGTGAGCCTACTTATCCACAAGGGTCACTTCAGGAAAAAACCAACCAGGCACGTCAGTTACTAAAGCAAACAAGCAAGGTTCTCCAATAACATAATTATAACTATAACTGTAACTGTAACTGTAATTGTAAATGTAAATATAAATACAACTGTAACTGTAACTGTAATTGTAATTGTAAATATAAATACAACTGTAACTGTAACTGTAATTGTAATTGTAAATATAAATATAAATACAACTGTAACTGTAATTGTAACTGTAAATGTAAATATAAATATATCTGTAACTGAAAATGTAAATATAAATAGAAATATAACTGTAACTGTAATTATAACTGTAAATATAAATATAAACGTAATTGTAAATGTAAATATTAATATAACTGTAATTGTAACTGTAAATATAAATATAAATACAACTGTAATTGTAACTGTAAATGTAAATATAAATAGAAATATAACTGTAACTGTAATTGTAACTGTAAATATAAATATAAACGTAATTGTAAATGTAAATGTAAATATTAATATAACTGTAACTGTAACTTTAATTATAAATAGAAATATAAACATTAACTATAACTATAACTATAAATAAAAAGGAGAGTATTCCTTACATTAGTTCTTTAAGTAAGAAACTGACTTGCTATCTTTCACACAGAGCAACATTTGATTTTTTAAAAGAATAGCAGCACGCATCTGGGAATATAGGTACATATGCTACATATAATCCAGATGTTTTTATTTTTATTGTGGCCTCACAAAAGATAAGCCAAAATAGCTGCTAGAAATTTCTAAAAGGCACAAATTTCAATTTTGTCCTGTTCAGTGGTCGTCAGCAAGCCTGAAAGGTCTGAAGGGAAGAAAATGCAGAAGAGGTCTGAGATCCCCTGAGAGACACAGAGACAAGTTCCCCACGACCCCCCAGGACACATCTTTGAGGTCGTGTCTGTCAGGTTCAATAACGCAGCTGACACAAGCCTTGTGGGGATGTTTGGTCTTTTCTGTGGCACTGGAAATCTCTGAAGTGGCTTTAGAACCAGTTCAGTGGCGTGACTTGAGACATGGAGTAAAAAGAGCAGCAGTACAGCTCTGACAGAGACTTACAGAATACTCCTGTAGTTGGGCTGGATGAGCCCCAGAGTTGCTGAGGAAAAGTAGCTCAATTCCATCAACCTGGCTGAGCAGAAAGTGCAGCAGGTGCACCTTCCCCCCCTGCAGAATGTGGGCTGTGAGCTGAGCCTGGGCACTGCTCCTCCTGCAATGTCCATCACCCAGACACACTAAAAGTGGGATGAGCTCGGCCACAGGAGTGTTACAGAGGCAAAAAATCCTGCAGTGTGAAGCAGGAGGGCACACAGGGCACACATCCACCCTGTCAATGAACAGCCCATCTCTGCTGGGCCAGGCTTTGCCCGTGGCTGCTCAGTTATTCCTCACTGTATATTCACACAAGCAGAGATCAGCCACCCTGCAAGTGTGACCAGCCACTGCTGCAGTGGGGACACTGGGGGACCTCCAAATGCCACCCTAGAGAGGCTCAAAGGGATGGCTCCAAGCCCAGCCTGCATTCTATGAATTCTTAGAACACCATGTCTTCATTCTCTTGGCAGGAAAGCTCAAGGTCACACCTTGGATGAAGGGACCATAAACTGAATTTGGTGTTTGAAAATGCAGATCCTTCTCTCATCCCCCCAGGGCTGGAGGAGAGGAGCTGTCTGAGTAGGTAAACCTACTTCAGAGAAGAGAGAATAGAAAGAAAATAAACTTTAAAGTACAAACACTGCACGTCAAAGTTAGGAATACTAAACCAACACTGCTGTTGTAGTAACTATCAGCACCAATGATTTTAAACAGTTACACATTTTATTTGCAGCCCCTCTCTCGTGCCACACAGTATTTCTGATCATTAAGCATAAGATATTTATTCTGCTTTCTAAGTTTTCTGGAAAGCAGAGGACATTGATCTCCTGTGGAGAAAGGCAATGCTTCTTATTCAAAAGTGCAGGAGCTTTTGAAACCCTCCCAAATTGGAGCTGCACAAGTCAGCACAGCCACCAAAGAAAAAATAAATCTCTGTTCTTCCCTTATCACAGGTCAATTGTCACACAGAGCATGGGGAGCTGCCAAAAACACTGCTATGTTCAGACACTGAAACTTGGATTTTATTTGCCTGCAGCTGCATTGCACAAAGAAGGGAGTGTCAGCCCCTCTCCCCAAGACAAAACATGACCTACCCCCAAAGCAAGAGGTGACTGAGTCCCTGTTGGGTTTTTTTCTTTCAGTGTATTATCACTTATCTTTTGTCCCAAATGCTATTTCCCTAAAATGCTTTGATTGCAAAATATTGATTTTTTTTCCTCATTTCTTTTCATCCTTGTCTACCAGCACAGATAGACAGCTGTAGCAAAAAGAGTAATGAAGCACCATTTAATGTTTTTCAGGTTCAGATTTCAAATCTGCCCACCACAGTCCCTACTTCATTTTCAAAGATGCTTTTCCCTGGCTTTGAGTTCTAACAACTTAAAATGAGATTTTATGCAAGATCTATTTTTAATGAAATGAGAAAAAAATAATCCTGAAGCTCTATAAAACTAAGTTTTTGCATTAAATTTTCAGACATAAAGCCAAAGTCTCCAAATTTCTAGCATATGTCTACTTCTATTGTCTAAAATAAAGGTACTACCAAGCAGCATCTCTGTATGAGCTGAACTGGAAAGACTCCAGGATTTAAAATGTGAATTATGTGGTTTCCTCAGCAACCTGGAAAATGTATTTTGGTGCCTACTGGGTATCAGTGATGATGCCAATTGTCATGTTAATTTTTCAGATCTTTGTTGCTCATAATCTTCTTCTGTGTCCTTTAACTGATCTCTAATGAGCCAGGAAACTTCCATTGCTTTCTTCACCTTGATTTTTGGATGACCAAAAAGTACATTTCATAGTTTCCCACCTTTAACCAATACAACAAAAATAATGGTTCATAAAGCAAAGCATGAGCTGGTCTGTGTCAGTGAATCCAAGCAGAGACCCAAAACTAAAGGGTGCATTTTAAATCATTTCTTGTTTCAACAGCAGCAATTTAGGACAGCCCAGCTTTGGGCACTAAGCCAAACAATTCCTGGCCAGTGTCACCAGGACAGGCGATCACACATCCAAAACAGTCACAGAAAATAAAAAATCATGAGGTCCAAATACCCATTTGACTGTGGCTACATTCTAGCACAGACAATCTCTGAATTCCAAAAGGAGTAAATAACTCTTCTTAAATGGCCAAGTTATGCAAGTCATTAATTTTCAATAAATTCTGCTCTTTTCAGATCTTTATCACTTCAGCTTTTGCCCCAAATCTTCTTTGTACCTAGCATTAAAAACATTAGTGTGCAAAATTTAGTCGATTAGAATACAACTTCAAAAATATCTGAGAACCTGCTGAGGGAAGAGGACTTGGTGAAAACTGATTGAATAGTATCTACTAACCCAATTCTTAATTTGCTTAAATTCCTTCAACCCTCCACATCTTCACCCTGTACCTTCTCATAACTGCTGCTTCCCAAGACACCTTATTTCCACACAAAAATACTAATTAACACTACACCAGAGAAACACTTTTTGTACCATGTGCCTTTCATGATCTCCCACTCTATTCAGTTAAAATGCCTGAGTATCACTTAAACCATGTCAAAAAACCTAAACATTTACTATAACTAAAGCAACAAAAGAAAAACTCAGACAAATTATTATCTGTAATATCTATGACCTCTGAAGATACTTTAAACTGGACCTTCAGATCTTCAACTAGAATATAAGACTAAAACCTGATCTGAACATCCCAGTTTGTAACCAGAGGGAGGAATAAAAAGACTATTGTGCATAGAGGTAAGAGTTTAGAGACTGCTTTTTTTTTTTTTTTTAATGGCAATAAAATTCTGAACTGTCCTGGAAGGTCTGAAGAATAGCAGAAAACTTGGAAAAAGCAGAAAACAAGACATGCATTTTAATAAGATGCACTCTAGAAATGTAAAACCAGCAAAAATAAATAATAGTTTACAAGGATTAAGAGAAAAATATTTATATGAGAGGAGCTAGAGGCTTCTGAGTTTCCAGGCAGGAATAGCTATCTGTGCAGTCCATATATACCAGATAAAAATGAAACTTCAGGATTTTTCCCTAGCACAGATTTTGTGCAAGTTCTCATAACTTCCACAATAATACATATTTAAAAAAATCAGACAAGTCCTTCCTTAGGTATCTTCCCAAGCTCTGTTTTTCTGTGGAAAAATGTTAAATAGAACAAGAAAATGCAAAGCCCTATCTATATAAAATCCCACACCTAGTCTTCAGTTCCAGGTCTGCATAAGTAATTAAAAATCTGAGTTAAAGACATCAATCCTTGAACTTTAAAGGCCTGAACTTCCAGCTATTTACTCCAGGCTATGCAAAAAATAAAAAGGAATTCCATATTGCACCACAAACCTCAGATAAAAGAATTGTCACCTGGATTCTCCACAAGAATATTCCAGGTTAGCCAGTTACAGAAATGGAAAAAAAAAAAACCCAACTTTGAAATTACAACTCTCACAGTTTAACTGTTCATGTTAAAGAAAATGCCTCCAGCAACTCCAAGGCTAAAGCAAATTCAAATCTCTGCATGTGACTCTAGCTAGCAGCAGGAATATCTGTTTTTCTGCAGACAGATTTTATGTGTTTTACACAGAACAGGGAGGCTGTGGATGCTCCATCCCTGGAGCATTCAGTGCCTGTTTGGACAGGGCTTGGAGACCCTGCCCCAGTGCAAGGTGCCCATGGCAGGGGGACTGAACTGGAGGAGCTTCACGGGCCCTCTCAGCACAAAGCTTTAGATGGGTTTGTTTTGGTGGGGTTTTGTTTTGTTCTTGTTGAAGAAACTCAGAGACAGGGTTACAGGACACCACAAACTGCAGTTTGTTATGGCAGTGTTACTTATCCTCAGTGGAGCTATCCAGGAGAACAGCACCTCAAAGCTTTCACAAGGCTTTCAAAGCCTGGGTCCTTTCTTTCCAACCTGAAGAGACCAAGAATTTTTACCTGAAAGCAGCAGGAACAGTCCTGAACAAACAGGACAGATGCATGAAGACACAAGATGAAACTGCCTCAATATGGATGACAGAGGTCTCAAAAAAACAAGTATTAAAAAAAGGACCTTTAGAGCTGCCTATAAATGATCTAATGAAACATCATTGTCAAGTGTCAAGCAGAGCAAGAAAAGGTGTGAAAAAGCAGTGTAAGACTGAATGGAAATGAAACAACCTCAGTGACATTTAACATTTACAAATGTCAGATCCCCACCTCTTGGTTAAACATCCAGCTGGGATCTCAATCTGTGTCTAGAGGTGCACGACCAATTTTGTAAAACAAAAAGAAACACAGCACAAAAATCAGAAATCTGTGTTTCTAAAAAGAAGAACAGTCAAAAAAAATGAGACCATGAAGACTGGGAATTAGGGCTGTGCTGGAATAATTAATGACTTATTTATGGCTGAAGTCCATGCCTGAACTTCCATTCCCATGTGATGTTTGTAACAGAGCTGAACATGACCTAAACCCTGGTGATTTATGGTTATAGACAAGAAGAAAAGGCATTGGCCAGGCGTCAGAAATTAATCAATAGTCTGAACTATTAATATCACAAGAATTCTGCAGAATTGTTTAAGGGGCTAGGAATAAAATAGAACAAAAAACCCCACATCCTCAGCCTAATACACTGAATAAGAGCTCCAAGAACAGCTTTTCTAAAGATACAGAGAAAAAAACATTCTTCAAATTAAAATTTATTGCAGTACACGCATTTCTCTCTTTTTACCCTGTGTGGAGGAAAATTGGGATATATTGTGTGTGCAATTTGCCAACAATCATCCATAATGACATCCATTGCCCTGGGACTCAATGCCCTTTGGGAAACCTCTTTAATTTGTCTGACACAGTCTCCATGTTTCTTTACCCAGACCTCCCCCAGGTCACTGATAAGCTCTGCATTTTCTTATCCAAAAAGATATGAAGGATAGTCTGATTATCCTATTCTAGCACTTCCCAAGAAATATTAGGTATGAGAATACAGCATTTCTAACAAAAGCTATAAAAGTTCTTCACAAACTTCCCAAGTAGGTTACAGAGAAATCATCCTAATTGCTGCTGCTGACCCAACCCCTCCCTCATGCAGTCACACACTGAAGTCATGATCAGCCAGTGCCCTGTGCTCCACATCAGCATGGCTTTGATAAGGTGCTGCCTGGGAAAGGATTGATTTCTCAGATGATGTGCCCTTTCAAAAATGCTAATATTAAAATGGAAGCAGAAGCAGCACATGCAGTCACTGAAAGGCAACAGCATCTGAATTCTGAATTCCATTTTTTTGTCAAAAATTCAAACAACTTCATCCTTCACCATATCCCCATTATATCACTGGAACATTCATCTCCAGCATGTAAATGCACATTCCAGCTCAGACTTTTGGCAGCCCTGGAGACTGAGATGCACCAGAGGTGTTTATCTCAGAGCTCTGCAGCAGTGTTCATCTCTCACCTTCTTCTGCAGAACGTTCACCTTGCGCTCCTTCACCTCCAGCATGTCCTTGAGGTCGTGGATCTCTCCTGCCTGAGTGCCCTTCTCCTCTGCCATCTCCTGGATCTGCTTCGTCTTCTTGTTGAGCATGGTCTCCTTCTCCTCCAGGCGCAACCGCAGCGCATCCACCTGCACCCAGAAATGCACAACAGGCTCTGCTCAGCACTGAGGGACAGCAGCTGCACCCAGAAATGCACAACAGGCTCTGCTCAGCACTGAGGGACAGCAGCTTCACCCAGAAATGCACAACAGGCTCTGCTCAGCACTGAGGGACAGCAGTTTCACCCAGAAATGCACAACAGGCTCTGCTCAGCACTGAGGGACAGCAGCTTCACCCAGAAATGCACAACAGGCTCTGCTCAGCACTGAGGGACAGCA
>JBBMKD010000053.1:67043479-67075551 GCA_037834095.1 Argya squamiceps | reverse complement strand
GGCTCTGCTCAGCACTGAGGGACAGCAGCTTCACCCAGAAATGCACAACAGGCTCTGCTCAGCACTGAGGGACAGCAACTTCAGGGGAGTTCAACTGCACTGCCACAGGGGAAAGATTACACACAGATTCACAAATCTGACAGGCCCTTCTTTAAGGATTCAACTGGGATAAAGCAGTTATCATAAGTGACTAAAGGAGACTAAATAGTAAAACTAATCAGCCATGTTATTGTCAGCAATATGAGAACAATGCTCCTTCCTGGAGAACCTCAAATCATACTTCTCACATAACTCGGGCTTGGATCACACAATACTGAATTTGTTTTCCTCAAAGTAGAAGCCAACACAATGTGCTTAGGAGAAGTTCTCTCCCATGCAGAGAAACTGATCCCTTTATTTGAAACATTACTAATGATCAGAGAATAAACACTGACTTGTTGTACCAGAGTGTCACTTTATATTCTAGGCTTTAATCTCAGTAGTAGCTGAGCCTGAAGGTAATGAAAGCAGAGCTCTTTGCAGCCATTGCAGATCACAACTGGAGAGAGGTTACCTTAGGATGGCTAAGAATATTTTGGCTTAAAAAGCAAAGTAATAGTTTAAATATAATGTGTTTTCCACAGCATGCAGTTTTATATTAAAGGTAAAACTGAACAAATGACACAGTACAGGATATTGTGGGTGCAATTTGGACACACAAACACCCTTAGAGCTCTCATGGCCTGGGTGAATTTAGAAACACACTCTGGAAACTCTGGGCTGACCTCAAACTTCAAAACTGCACGTTGAGCATCTTTTGCTTTTCCTTCTGCATTTCAGTTCCATATGTGAAACAGAGCTCACGAGACAAAGGAAATGGGAGAAGGAATCAGAGCTACCTGAATATAAATTTGATGAGAAGAGTAAGGTCACCACAGAGCACAGACTAATCTCAAAGACTATTGTGGAACACGAAATCCAACACCACCAACCTGCTCAGGATGCCCAAAGAAAGGCACTGACCCCTATCCACTCAGCATTCACTGAGAGCTCAGATCTGCCAGCTTGGCTGCTAATCTTATTTGGCACTATCAGATTTAGTTCCTGTTAGCTGAATCCATTACAGGACATCAGTCACACAGAGTAAACAGGCTGATCAATGAACTTCTTGGTTCTTCTGCACAGCATAGACCAGCAGAGACATGAAGTGAAAGGATGACAACTGCTGGGCAGCCCCAGCTGGGGTGAGGATTTAGGAATTTACTCTGCTTACGGTATTCTGAGCAACATTTAGTTTTAACACGTTATTCTAATTCCATTTTATTTCAGTTGCTAATGGAAAAGTTGTCTCTGAGGCTCTGCATTTCCAGGGTTCCACCCACAGAAGCCTTTGGTGTTTTGTCTCCTCTCACACAGAGCAGTGAGCCCTGCCAGCAGGGACAGAGCTGGCAAGGGACAGAGCCCTGCTGTCCCCATCAGCGCTGCCACCTCTGTGTCTGGAGCCTTCTCACTTACACATCTGCTATTAAAATCCCTTTCCTGACCTCTCACCCACAGACTGGGGCATGGGCTGTGATCTGCAGGGAGACTGGAGTACCAGGCCTTACCCCAGGGTGATTTATAGGATGGACAGTGTTTGTGATGAAAGGTTTAGCAGGTGGATCACACTTTGTCTTCTTTTTTAAAATACAGAGTTCTGCAGATTGATTAGCTATGTTCTTCCCTGGGAATCTTTGATATGAAAGATAAGAGTCACTTTTATTAATTCTTGAAGGGAAACAGAAAATCTCCCTCACTAGAACATCCACATATTCCCAACAGTTGTGTTGCAAAATATTTGAGACAGTCCAGATGCCTACAGCACACTGTCAGTGAAAAGAGAACATCTGCAAATAGAAATTTATCCACAGACTGCTTTCCATTTTCTGACTGATCATTCTCTTTGAACTCTGTATTAGCTTATGGTTTGGGGTAAATTGCATTGCTGGTTTTATTTGTGTGAGGTCCTTGCCTAGGAAACTGCAGAAAACACTTTCAGAAGTGTTTTCAAAGGCTGGCAGGACACACAATCATCACCTCAGCCCTATTCCTGGCAGAACTCTGCCCTTGTTTATCCATGTCAGCTCAGTTTATGCATGGCATCCTCCCACAGTGACAAGAAGTGAGGGCTGTGGGAGGCAGGTGATGCCAACTCCAACAGAGTCAGCTCAGGACTTTCTCAGTCCATGGAAACGATCGGGCTGACAGCACTGAGGTGCTGAGGCCCCTTCTCCTGAATTTTGTGTTTTGGGTGGTTTTGTGTGAACCCTGGGCTAACCCAACTGCTCTCCCAGTGCTGGACTGCCCTGTCTTTGTGCCAGGCAGGTAAAGCCTTGCAGGGCAGCTCAGGCAGGTCCCTGGTGTCCCAAGGGGCTCATTTCCCCACCAAGCTTCTGCAAAACAAGGACACCTCAACCCTCCCAGGGCCAGGGGCCACGGGCACCTCTGCAGCTGGAGACCACTCAAGACTTCAGTTCCTTCACTGTAACAATGACACGTGAAAAACTCTGTTGGGAACCACTGACTGGTCTTCACAGAGTTCTCCAGTAGCTGTAAATAACATTCCATGTCTCTGTTCTCAATGTGTCACACACTAAACATTAGCCATACATTAAACATGCAGAAGTCCAAATTTCTGAGGAAAATCAGTCCATAAGTAGCTCCAATTACTACCAGAATAAACACAATAAATGAAATAATATTTTATGTAAATCTCATCTTAAGCCTGTTTTAGAATCTTAAATTCTGTAATGACAGTTTTAGCTTTCAGAATAATCCCAAACTATAGGGAAATCATTTAAATTTTCAGAATATTCCCAAACTATAGGGAAATCATTTAAATTTTCAGAAGTCCACAGTGAGTTTCAGACCTCACTGTGCTTCTCACTGTGCTCAGGAGTTTCAGGAGCTTGTATTAATAGAACTGAGACTGAAAACAAGGCTTTTTTCTGGGTTTTATCATCATCTCCACTGTGCAGTAGCAAGCAGGTTATTCCCACCCCGGTGATTCCCACTTGGATTGAAGAAGATGTCAGTAGTGCCCAGAAAAAACACCATACTACTCTCTTCCTGAGGGATTCTCCTCATCTACCTGTCACCTGGTCAAGCCATGGCTGAACCAAATCCAGATCAGTGAACCAAACCACATTTCCCTCAGTTATCAGAAGGTCCAACCTCCCCTTTGCTACATCCAAGCCCCAATTTGCTCTGTAACAGCAAAATTCTAAATTTAATCCTGAATTCTCTGTAGGTGTGACTACAGCAGAGGCAGCAGAAGGAACAGATGGAATACCAATCCTGAAATGTGTGTTCAGAGCCTGCAAAGGCTTCCAACAGGAGCCAGCCACTTTCTAAAGCAGATGTTGAAGTAATTCTATGTCAGCACTAAGAACTCAAATCATTGAGAAATGCACAGAGACATGAAATTAAAATTGGTATGTGAGGTGAGATTGATTTTTCCCTAGTGTAGCTATTGTTAGGTGAAGTCTCCAAGTCTGAGCACATTTTAAAAAGGATCAGTTTCCTGACATTCCATTACTAACTGGCAAACAGATATAAATACAAAAATGGAGTTAAGCCTTTTCACTGATAACACAGTCTGTAATTAAGACTTTAAAGCTATGTTTATTGACTGATATGAATGCAGTGGTAGTTCACAAGACTTAATTTAATTCTCTATTTTTAACATTGATCTTTCTTTTTAACTAGATCAGAGTTGGCTCTTCACCTCCTTATACCAACTGCAGCAATATCCAGGCTGGTTTGTAACGAGAGTGAATTCCTCATGAATTCTTATGTTCTTATGAGACATTCAAAGCAAATAAAAACTTCCACATGATTAGATTCATTTTTCCACTGAATATTAATCTCAATTTACCACAGGAACTGACCAATTACAGAGCCATGCCAGCTTGGGCAGTACACAAAAATAAAGGAGAACATTCTCACTGGTTAATGCAACCTCCCACTGAACCACAGAACTCCTGGCACTGACCTAAGCTGAAAAGCTCACTGGGTGAAAACTTTATATGGATAAAGCCTCCATTCCAACATAAATTCTGACCTATTTTTTGTTTTGTTTACAAAGTGACAGTACAATTTTAGAGCTATTTTTAGAGGTTTCTACACCAATTGAGAAGTTGACCACAATATCCCTTCCACCCAAGAGCCCTCAGGATAAACACCTCCCAACAGCTCATGCTGTCCATAGTCCTGGTGAGGCAGGTGGCAAATCCATCTCTCAGAGATCAGATCAACCCTTTCCCCACCTGTGAGCAGGGTTTTTAAGAGGTAGAGGCTTATGGAGGTATTCTCTTTTCCTTTAAAATGTTTATTTAAATATGATTTTAGAAAATTGATCCCCTCTGAAGATCCCTGACAGTGTATGTCAGAAACTGCAGCTCTCTCCCTCCTCACAGCCCTCTCCAGGTGTCTGGAGAGAAAATAATTGTGTTTTAATTGTGTTTTAATAGTGACCAGTGCTGCCAGGAGGTGAGGCCAAGCAGGACCTCACACTCCCACCTCATCCCCAAAGAAAACCCTTCTATGGAAAGAGATCCCTTCCTTTAAAAAACCCAAATCATCACAGGGTGCAATGAATGACAAACATCTCAACACTGGATGTTCTCAGCAGCTTTCAATCCTGTATAAACTTAAGAGGATCACCTGTGAACACACCAAAAAGGTAACTCTGGGATAATTCCATTGTTGAGCTTTCTGCCAACAAGGGTGAAAAAGATGAGATTATCTCTCAAAAAGTATAAATATCTTCTGGGAAGGAGGAATCCACTTTGGTTTTGTGGAGCTACATGAGAACTTCATTTGGAAGCAGCCAATGAAGAACAAATATTCTCAATGATTATTAGTAATATTACAAGTTAAAGAGTAGAATAATTTTCTATATTAAAGTACTTTGGCCTTTTGGTAAAATAAAATCAAGATGTTCTGAATAACTTTTAAGCATATCTATCAATGGTATAGAACCAAGTCTTCTTGGGTTTAAATACTCTGTTTCAATTTTGGACATTTTAATTGAATAAATATGTTTATCTACCACAACAGCTGAAATTGTGACCCTCTACTGAAGTCTTTTAGCTTGTTAATAAAGTAAATTTGTTCAAGAACTTCATCTCTCATGGGTAGAAAAGCACTGTTTTATTACTTGAAAGTGAGAAATATGTTTTTAGTTTTGTAGGTTTGTCACAGAACTGCACATTTAACATATCTATATTCTTTTCAATCACTGCAACAGATCAAAGCCTACATTTTACCTTTGAAAATGGTTATTTACCTAAAACTTACTTTCAATGATATTTTGGAATTTAAATATTTTTTTTAAATAGACATGTATTAATCTAGGGTACATTCCTGAACTAGCAAAAAGGAATGAACAAATTAACCAGGAGGTTTATGAGTATATACTGGAACCCTTTCCCAGTTATACCCACTAAGGCAATCTCAACTTCTACATAAATCTGAGAAAAATCAGAAAAGCCATTCCTGGAACATCAGAAAATATTTGCCATGTAACTTCATTACTGGGTGTCAACAAGGCCATGAGCACCCCCAGACTTACCAATTTTGGCTAAAGGAAAACTAAATTAGGGTAAAAAGTTGAGACCAATTCTCTGATTGTAATATGGAACCCTCTCCCAGTGTCACCCACAAATTTCCTGCAAGCCTTTTCCCAGCTCCTTTGGCTTTGACTCTTCAGCTGTAACAACACAAAGTTTTTGATGCATCACTGCCATCTTTTGGACTCCCACTAACACTGCAATTCTCCAAGGCAGGGACTGAAATGCTGTCTGCACACAACATTTCATCTTCATCTTCAAGAATGTCCAGAAGCAGCACACTTATGCCACATTTACTACCTGTTTGATGGTCAGACATACAATGGCTCTGACATAAAGTGGGAATTTATTAAGCATTTGTCATCAAAACACAGTTTAAAAAACACTTGTCCTTTACCTTGGAATGTGCATCATAAACCATGAAAGTCCATGTTTTAGGGGCAAGCACAAGCTTACAAGCAGGAGTTCCTGGCCATGCTGACAGTAATGGTGAAGCCTCTGCAGAGTGTTTATTGGAATCATCTTCCTTTTCCTTCCCTCCTCTAGCTACAAGGTCTACAGCAAATAAACCCCCCCAGCTCAGGGATTGCAACTTCTAATCCAGCCATGCACTTCTGCACATATTTGTCTTTAGATCAACCCCCTGGCCTCGACAATCAAGGACAGAACCAAAGAACCAAAGTGGTCAGAACGAGCAGCCCTGGATGGCTGTTGGATTGTACAAGACAAGAACAGAATAAAGATAAATCAGGGGGTTTTCTCTCTCAGTCTGTCAGCAAGGAGAGGAGTGCCCAGCTCACCTCTGTCTGCAGGATGGCAGCTCTCTGCTCTTTGGCTGTCAGGGACTCCTTGAGCACCTCGATGTGCTGTTTGCTGTCAGAGAACTGGTTGGTGAGGGTCTCCAGCTTGGTCTGCAGTGCCAGCAGCTCCGTGTCCTTGCGGGACAGCTCCTGCTTCACCTGCCCGATCTGGGGACACACGGGGGAAAGAGACATCACTGACACCTTCCTTACAGAACTGCCATCAACACACACAGCTACCCACAAACTGTCTGATACCCTGAAATTATCCCACAGAACCAGGAAGCCTTCAGTTAACTTGAGTGAAAGGCTGGCAAAAATTTGTGTCATGAGCAAAGGATCCACAGAAAAAAAGAGAGGAGCAATGTCATCAGTTTTTCAAGGGAGGTTCTCTTTAGTAGTGGCAGCCTTTTATTCATCTTCCAAAGGACTGGCCACACCCAGATAGGGAGCAGGGACAAGGTTTTGATGAAGGTGAAGCAGAACCATCATGCCAGAGCACCCCTGGCCTGTGACATCAGAGGGGATGAGGCTCCTGCAGGTCTGCCAGCAGCACAAAGTTTGCTGTGAAATGTCCAATCTGCAAATTGCCCTCCAGCTCCTCACCTGCCAATCCAGCCTCAGGCTCAGACAGGATGGAAATTCACCTTTACTTTGCCCACTATTTACAAAACCAGCATTTTATCCTATGAAACACCCCTCAGTTTGTGGAAGCTTCTAAAAGCAGATACAACATGAAAACAGTTTGTGAAACTGCATTTTGCTGAGAGCAATTTCCTAAATTTAATTTAGTGAATTAAATCAGTAGAGAAATGCAAATTTATTTTAACAAATGTACACTGGATTATTATTATTATTATTAAAAAAACAGTAAAAAATGGGAAAATAAAGCAATGATATTAGCTAAAACTATCACTCAAGACAATTCCTATTAAGTCTGAGAAAAAAAATTAATAAAAGATGACAGGGAAGTCTAAATGTAGTTTTATGTCCAAGTTTGTAACCAACTTTCTGGTTTGCTTCCTATCTCACAGAATAGCAATATTTTACTGCTACATGTTGTATAGCACAGGTGGATGTATTTCAAAAAACTAAACATTCTTTAACTTGAACAATTCTGTTTGTGACATAAAAATAAATAAATCCCCAGCCCCAAAAGTACATTTGTCCAGTGCTTCAAAACAGAAATTAAAGGACATCACAAGATTAAAAAATCGTCCAAGTCACTGTCTATGTTTGGAAACACGGCACGTGACTGAAATAATAGTATAATTTATCAAATTTTTTTAAGTTTTTGAGTAGAATAAATGCACATACTTGTAAAAATAACTGAGAAAAAAAGCTTGGGTAAATGCAGTTTTATATTGACTACACTGTTTCAATGATGGGCAATTAAAGGAAGAAAACTCTTTAGCAGAGAGTATTAAAATAATATCAAAATATGTAATCAAGGACTGCTGTGTTCCAGTGAAACAGTGTATATGAGGGAATGAGAAAAAAGGAGGACCTGCCTCTCAAAAAACCTCTCAAATTCACTTTATTAAATGGAACAATGAGAAGGTAAGTAAGAATTTATAGAACTACTCCACAGTTCATTGTTTACTTGAACCAAACCTGCTATATTGGGGTTTTTTGTATTCTACTAAAGGCAAATAGGCACAGAGGATGATCCCCCCCCTATTTCACTCCACCACCCAGGTAGTGATGTCAGCAGCACAATTTCTGCTGCCACCAGCTCACAGCACTGCCAGGCACAGAACAACTGCTGCCAGAGCTGAACTCTTCACTGCTGCTTATCTTTTCTAGAGGGTCTAAACAAAACAGCCTCCTTAAAAAACCTCAGACGACACAAACTTTTTCAGTTAGTAGGTAGCCTGAATCAGAGGAGAACTTTCTGAAAAAGACAGATTGTTTTTGGGCTCATCCCAGAAGAGATGTTCACATTTCATTAGGGGAAGGTTCCTGTCTCCCAGTGCAGAGCTGCAGGGCCACAGTGCCAAAGCTCTTTGGAGAGCCCAGCACACATCATCCACACTGCAGGGGAAATAAAGGCAGCATCAGGTCCTCACACCTCTCTTCTTGGTGAGAAACCACGTTCACTCTTCTGAAACTCTGACTTTACAGCAAAGGAAGAACCTGAATTCATGCTGCTAAAATTGAGCAGTTCTAAAAGCATTCAGCATCCAGATTTCGTTATTTTTTGTGAAACAATGTTAAGAGGGTTCAACACAAGTTTTCAAAGAAGTTTTTCTTTCCAGGAAAAGCAAATCTCTTTGGAAGTCTGTCCCCAAAATGGGTGCTGAATGCTTCTGAAAATCTGCTTCAGTAGAGGAGAGTAGGTTATTGCTCGAACAGCTCATACCATTAAAAAACAGCAACAAAACAAATACAGGTGTTATTTATGGACACCAAAACCATGTCAACAAAAAGGCAGCTACAAGGCTGAGCAGGCTGTTAGTTCTGCTTGTTAAATCAGGCGATGAAGGAGGTAAGAGAAGAAAGGCAGAAGAGGCAGCAAGCCCCAGTGAACGGCCACTGCACACAAAAGAGAGATCTTACTGCAGAGACCTCGCTCTGGAGACCAGCCACTCTTTTTTTCAGGTCCTCCCCTTGAGCCTCTTTGGCACTTAGCTCTTCCTTCAGTTGCTCTACCTGTCACGACATTGTTATGCTTTTAAATATTTATTATTTGTCAGCTTCTAGTCAGCCTGTTTCAGTCCAAGGAACTGAAAGTGACACAGAACTGAACAGAAGGAACAACACTGGGCACCCATTTTCTCTTCCATTCTTCATTAAGTCTTCTCAAAGGTTTCATGTCTGTGTAATTTCATCTAGGCTGCCAGACAAGAATTTGATTATGAAACAGAAGATACATAGTTATGGTTATGTTTACATATGTCAAGTATGTGGCACTTCTCCCAATGGCTTTGAAACTGCGGTTCATAAGGAAATTACAACAAGAAAAAGGACACACTTCAGCTTAAGAGAAATCATCTTAAGTGTCAAGCTACAGCCACAAATTCCTTATAAAATACAACACTGAAAAATAAATGCTGTGCAGTTACAGAACAAGGTAGGACAGCAAGATGTCAGGAGTGGAGACGGCCATGAGTCATGAGCAAATACCAAAAAGGAACAAAATTTCTGCAGGAAAGTAAGTGAGCAGAGCAGGAGACAGAACAGGGCCAGGAATCAAGCAGATGAACAGATCTATAGATCATCTCAACAGAGGGAGGGAACAAAGGGAAATTGAAGAGTTCCTAGACATGAAAGAAGGAAAGAAAGAGGAAAAGATGGAAGGAAGTGGTGCTCTAATCTCCTCCCCATTCTGAATTTGAGCAGGGAATCAGTTCAAATGATTCCTAGAAGCAATCCAGTGGGATTTTATTAAGCATTTAAGAAAATGTAAGCAACTGAATTCCTTCAGTTCCTAGAAGCAACCCAGTGGGATAAAGAGCAAAAGTAGAACAGAGGGATTTATCTGGAGGTGTTTCAGTCAGCTGGTGTGAGGCAAGAGGAAGGAACACACACTCAGTACAAGGATCTCCTTTGGGGCAAGGAATGCTGCTCTCCCCAGGACACTTCATCCAGCATCCCTTTTCTGACCAACAATTTCAAGCCGGACAAATGCAGTGGGTTACAATTGCTCAGCACCAGCAGAGTCATTTTCAGCCTCCCTGCCAGGGTTTGTACACTGCTTGCAGGGAGGACACAAAAGCTAATTAAGAAAGGCAGGACTGCTCACAATAGACTTAAATTTACTGGACAAGGGGGCCTGAACCTTCACTAAAGAATGTTAGGAGCCACTAAAGGACTGAGAAACAAAGAATGGATTGACTTTTGGCTACAGACAATTCAATAGCCAGTGTCTGTCTTTACACCTGAGGACCAGCACCTCTCACTGCTGCATTTGTCCTGTATTCCAAACAACAGAAATAATTCATGTCAGCAGTGTTGGAGACTCTGCTCTCATGCTGACCCCACTACTGGGAGGAGAGTGGAATGGAAAGCCAACACTGTGACAGCTCACACTCTTCTCAGCTCTTGTGTAATGAAAAGGCCAAACAATTACACAACAACAGCTGCAAAAAGAAATATCCTTTTTTCAACAAACTACCTTTGGAAAGACTTTAGACCAAATAAAACCAATAATGGATTAGCAATGGTCTAAAAATAAACATAGAAGAAAAGAAAAGAGAGAAAAGAAAATGAAGTGTGACAATAAAAGGACAACTTGGGCTACTGATCTTACTGAAACACCATTATAATATTTTCAAACTGGAATTTAAAATGTTCTTAAATATTTTTAAGTTATTTTAGTGGCTTCATGACAGGTATTAAATCAATTCTGTTTCCCAGCATTAACTGGGAACTCAGACCACCCCTCCACACTAAGGCAGGAACATTTCCCCCCTCTGTTGACTGAGCTCAGTTAACACAGGGCTGTCACTTGCTCTCCCAGTACCTTGTTTTTCATGAATTTGGAGTGGCTTCTGTACACCTCCATCTGCTTCATCTCCTCCTCACGCTCCTCAGTGCTCAGGGCTCCGTTGGATTTCAGCATCTGGATCTCCTCCTCCAAATCCCTCAGGCCACGCTCCATGGAGGAGATCTTGGAGTCCTGAGTGATCACAGGAGGTGGGTAAAGACACACAGATTTATTAATGTACTGCTGTAGCAAAACAAAAGGAGACACAGGTCCAAGAAATGACCTGCCCTTGATATTTACTTAGCAAGTTCTTAGAGGAATCAGCCTTCAACTCTTTACATTTGAGTGCTCAGATAGTCACTTTTCCATTTGTTTTTTACCTTTCAAGGAAAGCAAGAGTCAGTACTGAAAGAAAACATGGTTCAGGGCAGGAACACCATGTAGGATGAATAAATAAAGGAACATGAAGAGAAGCTGCCCGTTCAAAGCCAGCACAAACCAGAGACATTTAATTCTGACTGAATGGACAGCAAAATGTGACTGCAAGAATGGCAAAAAATTGGGTTTGTGCCACTAGTTAATTTAAGTGGGGCAAAAACAGGACCAGAAGCAAGGAAAATGTGAAACAATCTATTTTTGATTGGATAAAGCAGTAAAGGATTCTGGCTCATAGGTACAACGTATCAAACGTTTCAGTGGGTTAAAAATAACCATCTGGAAAAACAAAGTCAATCTATCATTGTCCTCCTACTTTTACAGGGTGATCAGAGGTATTCCTCCAGTGTACCTGGTTTGCTGCTCCTTTAGAAGTCTTTTGTGTTAGGAGCAGCAAGAACAGACTCACAGAGCACACAGAGCTTCAGGCATACTCATCATCATGGATATGTATTTAGGAACTATAATCCCTTAAAGCGGAATATTTTTTCTTATTTATTTCATTGCCCCAGAATATTTAGTCTTTCCTAACAGACGGATCTGATCTAAAACTAAACTACAGACTTTCATAAACAAAACCTTTCTAACTTTTTCTTTGTCTGATAAGCAAAGCACAGCTGAACAAAAATCTGATTTTTATATATAGAGGTTTTCATTCATGAGATGATATTTTTTAAAAGCATCATTATCAAGATCTAATTGGATCTCCTGCTTAATGTTTGATACTGAAGTAAAAAAATGATAAAGTAGATTTTTGCAACAAAAATGTAGAGGTAGTAAGGTGAAGTGATATGTTGAAATTGACAACAGTATTTAGTTTCAGTGCTCACATCATTTCCCAGAAATGCCCCTGTGCTTCTCTTTTCATAGTAAAGACACCTAATATTACCAGATGGTCAATTAGTTTTCATTACTATGGACCACAAAGATGACTAACAAAAGAGTGACAGCAAATTAAAGGCTTCAGAGTAGATAAATAAGGAAAACACTGATACAGAATGGAAGAAGCTGCAGAAGAAAAAAAGAAGGAAAATAAAATAAAAAGGAGGGATACCAAATGGAAAAGAACAGCTTGCAAAGACAGTTTCCAATTTTTCAACTCAATTTGTCCAAACCCTGTCTGATGTACTTTATGAGCAATACAAGATGAAATACGATGGCATAAAGCTGCGTAAACCACACACTTGATTGTGGCTCCTGAGCTCTTGGCCAATTGCCAGCAGTCCATTAAACACTTAAGCTAATGGCTTAAGAATTCAATCAGAAATTCATCTAGAAAAGCTGGTTTATGATGGCACACAGACATATTTCCAGCTGTATGACCCATTCTTTAAGTGGGTGTCGAGTTTGCTAACACAGAATGTAAAGCAGTATTTCAAATGTTGATAACATGAAAAGAACCCACATCATAAAATCTCACAAATCTTTCATATTAATCTATCATTCCCATTCATGTCATATAATGAACTTTTGGTTAACTGCAAGAAATCTGTGGCTGCTGCTGCAGGCAGACAGAAGACAAGTTTCTACTGTGCCTGTCTCTTCAGCGACCGACAGTAACACATAAAATAATAATAGATAATAACATAAAAAGTATATACTTATTTTAAATTACAAGACTGACAGAAGCAAAGGTGAAAACCCATTCTGCAGAGAACAAATTCCCCTGCTGCCCACACACAAGCATTACCTTCATCTCAATGACAGTCTGCAGAGCCTTGGTCTTGGCCGTGTCGGGAGCGCTGTCGAAGCGCCGATGGATCTCCTGGAGAGCAGGAATGAGAGCAGGAGTTACACCAGTGCCAGGGCCCCACACAAACATCATCAGCACAGCTTCTCTGTCTAATGCACAGCACAACTCAGAGCTGCTTCCTGGTGCTGCCAGCTCACACGTTTCATCACTTCTCACATCACAGGAAGGGTTGCCAAGAGCTCCTTGAACAGAGTCCCAGGCTCAGTGAAAAAGGCACAGCACAAACTGCACCTTGGACTACCCTCACTGAAAATACACTGAAATGACAGCTGGGTTTACTACAAAGCTCTATCACCTGCCTGCCAAACTAATCTGGACTGCTGCTAGTGTCTCATGGAAGATACACATAATGCACTGGACCAGAGGCTTGCTGAAAACACCAACACTGGTTTCTATTTCAACAAGGTATAAGGTGCAGCTGTTGTTCCCTCTCTTTTCCCAGCATTTTCTACCCCAGAGTGGCAACATTTAACTGTACAGAATGAAAATCCTTCTGAAGGCTCTTGGCCTTAATCACACCTGAAAATACATTCCTGTACAGCACATTGCTCTAGAGGCTCAAGGGATGCAGGCAGGAGGATACAAATCCATGGGACATTTCTGTTGATGTCTATTCAGAAATGTAGTGCCTCAAACTGCAAGCTAAGGGATAGAATTACAGGATGCTGAAACAACTTGCTCTGTCATATAAAGCTGGTGTTTCAAGCCAACAGGTGTAAAAAGAGGAGAAACAATTAGAAACAATTAACACTCTTTTTCACACTTTGTCTTCAAACAGAATTGTCCTCACAGCGCACTCTGATGCTAACTGCAGGAATGTGAATTCCGTTAGAATGTTGACCTTATATGCCAGAAAAACACTTTGGTGCCCACAGAGCACAAACTTGGTGCCAGTTAACCTAACAATGGATTGTGTTGTGTGCACACACACACTTTATCCATCCATCCCCTCAAACACCTGAAAGGCAAATCCCAAGAGCCACCCACAAATTTGTATTTTCAACAGACATGGTGGAGAGTTAAAATTTTGTATGGGAATCATTCATGCAACTACCTCCACGTGATTAATTATTTCAATGAAAAAGGTAGAGTTTGCACAGTGCTTTTCAAAAATACTGAAAACAATACTTTAAGATTGTGAAGCTCTTACACAGCTCTGAGTGAGCAAGACTGAAATGTGTTGAGACATGACAAGGGCCACAAGAATCTTGTATAACTCTGGCATCAGACCATTTGCATAAATTGATGCCTGTGAATGGTAATAACAAGAAAACCCAATAGAAGGTGTCTCTGCTTTTAAATATTATATCTGTTCATCTTCTGAGAAGCTGTTTTTACAAAGTGTGTAAAAGTTTTTACAAAGTGTGTAAAAGTGTTTTTACAAAGTGTTTTTACAAGTGTGTTTGCAGTATACAATGGAATTCTCTGAAATTAAAAAAAATCCTCCTGAAAAAAAATCCTGAAAACCTCCCTAAATACATTTGTTTCTCCTAGAATCAAGAGAAAATTTGTGAGCCTCTGCACAAATGTTAATGGCACCACATAGACCAGAGTGGAGCAACACCTTTATTATTCTACTTACCTGTACCTGCATTCCCAAAATGGATTTACTCAAAGAAATTGAAACAAACTCCTGTGAGCATTTAGCAACTGAGAAAACAAGGGATAAGAAGGTCAAATTTAACATGCCATAAATCTATTTTGGACACTATTATTTTTATTTTAGCAGTTAGGTAATTTCCACTTGTGCAGAGACACTGTTTCTGACCTGAGAATATAAAATCAGCCTCTGCTGTGGAATTGGGATGGGTGGGATGCAGGTCTGGAAAGGGATGCTGACACACCAGTGTCTGATTCCATCACTGCTCAGGGTTTTCCCAAAGCAAAATCCTTCCAAGCTCCTTCCTGAGCAATGCCTGCACCTCCCCTGTCTGGAGTGATGCTGCACCTCAGCACAGGAAATGTCCTACTTCCACCACCCTCAGCAATTCCACTGTGCTTTGGATGACATAACCTGCAGAAAAATAACACCTCCCAGCTCCTGACTGCACAGGAAGGGCTTCACTTGGCACCATGGCTGTGCTCCTGCAGAGCCTGAGAAAAAAGCTCCAGCCTCTCTGGAGCACAGACTGCTGAGGGGAAGCAGAGCACAGACCCCTCCTCGAGTATGAAATTCAGCTGCATCCATGCACTAATGTGTTAATGGATCCTATCTCTGATGTGTTCAGATTCTACTGGGGACACACACCTGAGAGATGAAAAGGAAGATTTGAAGCTGTAAAACAGGATTTTGTGTCATAGGTAAGAACACAGGGCCACACACAAACATCAGGATCAGAAAAACACAAACTCAGTCCTTCATTCCTTGGTTATCCACTCTGATAAAGTAATACAGGATTTTTCCTTTACTTTCACACATTGAGAACTTCCTTGTGTAACTGCAATTGTTTCCTCACAGGTTAGTAAAATTCAGCATCTTTGCACCTTTGAGTGCAAATTCAATTATTATAACAAGGGGTGCCACGTATAAATCTCTTTTAAATTTTTATTGCTTTCATATGTTCAATGACTCCTTCATTTAAAAGTGATAGCAAAAAGGGTAACTAAAATTATGGTGCAAATTGATTCCAACTCTAAAGCACATTCGCAGGCAACAAAAATCCAAATGGATTGTTCTGTCCAAAAAAATCTTTAAGATTCAATAACTAGAAACTGAAGGCTAGAAATAGGCAGAAGTTCTAAACAAGGTAGGCACCTTCTCCAGGCTTGGGGTTTATATTTCATTTTAATTTTTAATTAAGAATATCTATCTTCCTTTTCCAGGAAATCTACCACAGAAAAAGAAATGAACTAAAGGTGTGTATCATTATTACATCTGCCAGGTAGTTCTGCAAGGCAGCACAATGCCCCTGTGAGGAACAATACTCTTCATTTTCTGGTCAGCATAATTACATGGAACAGCTGATCAAACACACTGGGAACGCTAAATGTAAAGAATAGCTGTGATAAAGTGATTTTAACACACCATAAACAGTTACAAAGTCCATGGGGTTTTTCTGAAAATAGTTCCAGATTAGAGAATAAATATTAGAATTGAAGGAGTTCCCACTACTGAGCAGTATTATCAGTGTCAATTATACATGTGGATAATAATGAGGGTTAAATTTAGTGCAAACCTCTTCTTCCCTCATAACCTGGCCATATCATTCACTGTTATTCCCTGAGCTGCTCCTGTGTCTGATTTTGCACAGGATTCAGAACAAATGGGAAGGTGCACTTTCAAGCAATGATGTTTTTATAGTGGGGTGGGCTATTTGCTTAAAAATCCAGCAACTTCTCTCTCAGAAGCCACAAGACAAGCAGTTTCCAAAGCAGTAGAGGACATGCCTCCATCTCCTGCCAAACCTACATTATCAGGCAGTACATTCCACACAGACAGTAACAAAAATGTGCCATTTCACACATTTATTTCTTTTTTTTTAAACTGCCAAAAAACATTCTGTGTAATTCTGTGTAATCACAGTCATGATTCTGACTTTTTAAAATCTTAACTGTACAATACATATCTTTGAGTAATAATTATGGTGTCCTGTGCTGAACCTTTGCATCATTCATTGGACTGGGCAGTTCTGACTAAAAACTGGTTTTATTCTCCAACCTTATCCTCCAGGCCTTACCAAATTAATGTTATATATCTTTTGTACTTAAAGCTTAGTCTCAGATATCTTCTCTGCCTACCTAGATTTTAGCAGCCTAGCTCCAATTAATTACAATGAAATGCAAACATTACAACCAAAGGAAAATTTCAAGAGCATCCATCAGCTCAGTATTAATGACCATTGTTAATTCCAAAAATTATTTAGTAGCTCTAGAAGATAAAACAGCTCTTTAGTTGTGTAGAAGGACAAATCATACCTGACTGACTTGATTTTCCTCTACCTGCCTGTGTGGCTAATGGGGAGTAATGGGTGCTCCCTGTCCCAAGGCCACCAAACATCCCTGAAGGCAAATCTGTGAGGCACAGGCTGAGCAAGTGGCTGAAGCAGGAGGAAAATGAGCTGGGCTGTGAGGCTCAAAGCCTGGTGCTGTGAGCTCCAGCCCTCATTAGTGCCTTCATTAATGATCTGAGCCATGGGACAGGCAGCACTCACTCCCAGCAGCTCACAGACAGATGCAATTTGGGGAAGACATGAATTGGATCGAGCCATGTGCCCTTGATGTGGAAAAACCCCCTGCCTTGGGCTGTAATATGTAACCAAAAGCCCCAACACCCTGACCAACAGGGTGTCAGGTCATATTCTGACTCTGTCAGTGCTTCTAGGATTTTTTTTGTTTGTTTGTTTGCTTGTTTTTAGTACCACTACATTTGTATTTTTTAATATTCCTAGTAAAGAACTGTTATTCCAATTCCCGTATCTTTGCCTGAAAACCCCCTTAATTGCAAAATTATAATAATTTGGAGGGAGGGGGTTTCCATTCTCCATTCCAAGGGAAGCTCCAGCCTGTCTTTCCAAACCCAGACACCCCCAGAGCAGCCTGGGCTGTAGGAACAGGAGTGCAGAAGCAGGAGGTGGGAAGCAGGAGGGAGAGAAAAGTGTTTGTGCAGCTAAAAAGAAAAGGCTTGGGGAGAAACCTGATGCCTTCTAGAATTAACTGGAGTTCCAGAGATGATGGAAACAAAAGTCTTCTCAGAAGTGGACGGACGATGGGCAGCAGGCAGAATTTGCAGCACTGAAAATTCAGACCTGGTAACATGAAAAAGGTTTTACCAGCAGAACAACCAAATGCTGGAGCAGGTGCCCAGAGAGGCTGTGGAATCCCCACTGCTCCAAATTGCTGCTTTGAGCAGAAGGCTGCATGGAATAACCTGTGGGAGAGCCCTTTAATCTGCATGACTCATTTATATAAATATCTCTACTACCTGGTGCCAGAAGGTGACTGGGTAGTATCACAATTGTTTAGTTTCAGGATTTTTTATGCATTTTTTTTTCAAAAAGTGCTCCATACCAGTAATTTTAACTTCTATTTCAGCAAGATGTAAAAATGAACTGAAAAGGACATATGAGAGTCCTGTAGAATTTATTTCACTGCTATTGGAGTTTTTGCTCCTAAAATGATGTAGTTATACAAGTCTGGGAGCAGCAATCATGGTAGTTCCTTCAGAAATTATTTCTGCATTTTCCACTTGTCATTTCCTGCATTTGCAAACCCAATCAACATAATTCCCTGCAAAAAACAAATGAGTGCATTCATAAAGAGCAGAACTTGGAAAGATGTGCTGGCAATTGCACACACATTGATAATGAGGTTGCTTTGAAGCTCAGTTACCCCTGGCTAAAGTAACTCATCTCTGGTTTGCAATTGTATTAATCCATTGAGACGATTATTTCTAAATCCAATTAAAACCTCAGATATTAGGACACTTAAGTTTGTTAACAAAGGCATCACCTAAAGTGAAAATTAAAGCTCAGCTTCCTGCTCATCTGAGGATTTCAATCAGCAGGAAACAAAAGCAAAATCCCTCAAAACTTTGACATTAGAGTAAAAGCAAGGTAAGAAGGGAACTAATTCAAACCATCCAATTAGTTGTAAGCACCAAGTCATTGGGTTGAAATCTGACTACTGAAGTGTGAATAAAAAAGCTGAAGAAAAGTCAATTAAAAATTAAAATCTTAATCTTGTAGAGCTTCATTTACATATGTGCTACTATTAATTTTTTTCTCTTTCCTCTTATTTAAGGTGCTAAAGCACTCATGTTGTACTTTAATTAGCTTCCAACTTGCTCTGGGTATTTTTAGGTTTTTTTCCTTCCACTACAAAGTTTGACATTTGTGGAAACAAACTTTCAAAAATCTCACTTCTACTGCAGAGAAGTGCAGGATAATGTGAGCATCTCCAAGGAAAGCAAACCCAAGATGTAATTTGTAAACAAAGCCAATCATCTAACATGTATTGACAAAGAAAATCTTCTAAAATAACAAAACATCCAAAGGCGTTGAAGTTTCAGCATTTAAAACCTCTAATCCCCAGACAGATTTATGCTTTGTTTCACATAGTTTTAAAAATCCTGTCTGAAGGGGATGGAAGTGCTAAAATGAAATAGGAAGAAATGCTCCTGTATGATGAGGACTAACTCAATCATGTAGAAAAAAACTGTTTTGAAATAAGTACAAGAATTAAATAATTTACCCCCCATGATAGAAAAAGCCTATGAAGAAACCTCCTACAATTTTATTAATTATTTCACATTGATGAGACCATAATTATAATAAAGAAAATAATTATGAAAAAACATCCTGACAGAAGACTGGAGTTCTGCTCTCTTCCACTTACTTAATACCCTCATATTATTTAACTACTGTATAAAAATCAGAAATCTGCCATGTAAGAATATGGTGTTTTAGAAACAGAATACAAAGACATTATTTTCCAACCTGATTTTTTAACTTTTGAAGAATTATGAAGCTACCAACCTCTGCACTGAGGAAAGATGAAAATAATCTCATATACGTTTGAACATTTTTATCTGTGATTTTTATTTAAGGTGACATATAGAATATTCTGAACTAAAATGGCATTTTAAAATATTTAAATGCATAAAACCTATATTATGCATGCTTTCAAGTTGCAATAGCCCTTGAACAGTTTTCTCAAATTTTGATCTACAAAACCTCTGTATGTTTTAAAACTACCTGCAGACCAAACAAGCAATTCTAATAAAGACATAATTATTTAAATTATCTTGATTTAAATCACTTCTCCCTTTGCCATTTGCTTCTAAAAGGTCAAAAGCATGAAGCAGCAATAAAAACCCAGAAACTTCATTTTTTACCTCATCAGAAAGATATCCCCAGTATGATGGCAATAAGAGTTCCAGTTACTGAATTTATTGACTCCTGCAACAAAACTTCTCTCCTGAAGTATCTTATTTATGTTGCAAAATCTTGGCACAGGACAAAAGTGTTCCTTGAGTTAACTCTAATTGCTCCAATTAAAATTTCTAAATCCCCCTCTGAGCCTGGAACAGAAAAGGGGAAGAATTTTAACACACCCACGGAGAAATAACTTGTTTGCAAAACTTGTCAGAGCTCATTAAACCATGGTCAGACAAGGGAAACAACCCCAGCACAGCTCAGCAGGGCTCTGCTGGGACAGCAGGTGCCCCCTCCCTCCTCACTGAGCCCCTTGCTGCTGCTCCTGGCCACCACAGGGGGAAATTTGGGTGATGTCAGGTTAAATCCACCTGTGTGATCCCTGGTGAGCTGTCTGCTGCTCTGCCAGAGCTCTGCCCATGGGACACAGAGAATCCAGTGTTCATTCCTAGGGGAATGTGGGCACTGTCCCATCCAAACAGCCACAAAGGTGCTCTTTGGCCACCACAGGGGGAAATTCGGCTGATCACGGGTTAAATCCACCTGTGGGGTACCTGGTGTGCACTGGACACACAGCAACAGAGCATCCAGGGCTCATTCCTCAGGTCAAGTGGGCACTGTTCCATTGTAAACAGCCACAAACAGCCACAAACAGCCACAAAGGTGCTCTCTGGCCACCACAGGGGGAAATCTGGCTGATCTCAGGTTAAATCCACCTGTGTGATCCCTGATGAGCCCACAGGACACAGAGCAGGGATGCTCACAGACAGCCAGGGCTCATTCCTAGGGGAATGTGGGCACTGTCCCATCCAAACAGCCACAAACAGTCACAAAAGTCGTTCTCTGACCACCACAGGATGACGTTTTTCTGATCTCAGACTAAATCCACCTGTGTGATCCCTGCTCTGCCTGCTTGCTGCTCTGCCAGAGCTCTGCCCATGGGACACAGAGAATCCAGTGTTCATTCCTAGGGTAATGTGGGCACTGTTCCATACAAACAGCCACAAACTTTGGCCACCGGGGGAAATCTGGCGGATCTCAGGTTAAATCCACCTGTGTGATCCCTGGTGAGCTGTCTGCTGCTCTGCCAGAGCTCTGCCAGGGACACAGAGCATCCAGGGCTCATCCCTAGGGTACTGCGGGCACTGCTCCATCCAAACAGCCTCAGAGGGCTCCTTGCAGTAAGGCCATCCCAGAGAACTGTGATGCAGCTCACAAACAGCACCCTGTGGGGTTGCCATTTCAACAAACACTCAGAAAGGAAAGAAATAATAGCTTTTTCTGCCACAGCCTCTTTCCTTAAGCTCGTTGTGAATGAGTGCCCTCATGAACCACCCATTTCAGTGTCTGTTTCACAAACAGAACCTCCCTTTATTTGTTAAGCACTCCATCCCTAACTCCTTCATTCAGTTTTGTACTCAGCTGGAATAAAAATCCATCTTGTTTAAATGGGGCCAATCATTAAAAAAAAAAAAAGTCAAAACTGTAACTTACTACCAAACAGTTTCTGGACACAAAGTACAAAGCTCCTGTCAGCTCCTCCCTCATTCCACACTACTGTAACATGCAAGCCTTGACTCTAGAATTGCCTTCTGAAGGAAAAAGCCTCCAGGAGGAACAGCCTCCTTTCTGTTTCCAGAGAAATGGTTGTGCTCAGCCATCTACACTCACAGTCCCTGCTGGACTGCCCTTACAAACCCCAGCCTGCCCAGAGTGCTCCAGGTGTTGGAACACCAGCTCTGCATGCAGCCCCATCATACTCTGCATTAATTGCACTGATATTTGGGCTGTCAATGTGTGTAGCTGAGAAAAGCCCATTTCTGCTCAGTGCATGCAGCCCTGTGGGGAGTGGGGAGCAGGGAGGCTGTCAGCAGGAGCACAGCAGGCTTGGTTATCTTTGGAGCTGTGCACCACCACTGATAATCCTGCCACAGAAAAGTCTGAACAAAGAGGCAGCAGTTAATTCAACTTGGGAGCTATTCTGGAAACTGTGGTCCAGCTGCTGCATTTCATCAAGGATTTGTTCCTGGTATGAAAATAATTTTGTTTTTGAAAGTTAAGGTTAGAATACCAACACCAATAATTGTCCCTAAGACTGAGGAAGGGGTATTCAAAATAGCAGCCATCTTTGGATAAGCTCTGAGGCTTAAGCTTGTTTTCAGGGCAGAGGAATGTGATGCAGCCACACTGTTATCTGCTCAAGTCAGGGCATTCTGATGTTCAATGAGACATTGAAGTTTCAGTTATTTGTGTTAATGAGAGAATGTCCTCTGTACCAGCTGCTGAATACATCCTATGCTGGATATAGCAACCTTCCCATGGACATATATGAGTAATTTCTGAGATCCTCAGAAGTCAGGGCAATTGGAAAAAGCCCAAGAGAGTCAAATTGCTCATGGAGATACCTCTCAGCAGCTGCAGGAGAATCCATTTCATAATCTGGATTTGGGAGACAGTGCCCTGGGATATGACAAAAATATGTGATGTCTTTTATATGAGGAACAATTGAGCAGCACTGGATTTTTCAGCCTAGAAAAAGGGAGATCTTGGAATGGATACAACAACCTAAAACTGTGAGTGGCACACAACTATAATCTTACCAGAACCACAACTCTGACCTCTCTTAGAACCTATTTTCCTTAGGAAATTCGTGCAATCTTTAGTAGAGTAACAGCAATAGTAAAAGCTGAAGAAATCTATTAATTCACATTTAATTCTCAAGGTCATACTGCTGGCCACTGGAAGTGCACTGAAAAACTGTCTGATGACCTTGAGTCTCAACATCACACTTTGAATCACACAGAGGTTTCAAAGCAGGAAAACTGAGGGATACCTTTTTGCTTCAAGACGTAGATCTTTACCATTATTTCCAGCAAATATTCTACCAGAAACCTAACACCCTTGCAGAGTCACAAACAGAACTAGTGGACTCTGACCTTGCAGAACTTCTTTTGCTAAGATGGTCAAGACTGTTATTAACATTTTCTAATGTGTCAGGACATGAAATATGACCTGACCTCCCAAACTCCTGTGAACCCCTTAGAGACACTTCCTTTCACAGCAGCATTTAGAGAAGAGTTTAGCCTTTCCACACACTGGGAATATCTGATACAGAACCAGCAACAACGTGGAGTCATTTCTTCAAGGCAGCTCAAAAATTCCATCATTGGTGACTGGGGCAGCAAAGGCTAAAATAACCAACTATGGAAATACAGGTGAACATAAAGGTCAGCTGAGGAGGGTGATACAGGTACATCTAACAGGTGACACACCTGACAGGTGACACACCTGACAGGTGACACACTTGACAGGTGACTCACCCAACAGGTGACTCACCCAACAGGTGACTCACCCAACAGGTGACTCACCTAACAGGTGACTCACCTAACACGTGACACACCCAACAGGTGACACATCTAACAGGTGACACATCTAACAGGTGACACACCCGACAGGTGACTCACCCGACAGGTGACTCACCCGACAGGTGACTCACCCAACAGGTGACTCACCCAACAGGTGACTCACCTAACAGGTGACTCACCTAACACGTGACACACCCAACAGGTGACACATCTAACAGGTGACACATCTAACAGGTGACACACCCAACAGGTGACACATCTAACAGGTGACACACCCGACAGGTGACACACCCAACAGGTGACACATCTAACACATGACACACCTGACAGGTGACACACCTGACAGGTGACACACCCGACAGGTGACACATCTAACACATGACACACCCAACAGGTGACACACCTGACAGGTGACACACCTGACAGGTGACACACCTAACACATGACACACCCGACAGGTCACACACCTGACAGGCGACACACCCGACAGGTGACACACCTAGGAGAGACAGCTTCCAAGCTGAAACAGAGACAGTAACTGTGAAGCACATCCTGCAGAGCATCTGGGGGCTCAGGCAGTCAGATGCAGTCAGCTCCAAGTCCCTGTGATTTTCTGCAGCCCCAGGCATGAGACTGAGTTGGATGCAGGTGAGTGTGGGATCACTCAGCTCAGCCTTGCTCAGAGCTCAAGGACAACACACAGGCACAAACAAAACCAGTGCTGCTGTCACCCAGTTCCATGAGGAGATAATACTGCACCGTGTTTCTGAGGCCATGAGCGTGCTCAGCCTCACACCTGGATCCCACAGTCATAGCCATGGTCTGGGCTACAAATCACATTACACCCAGCTTACACTTCTCAATGAATCAGGACTGGGTAAGCAGCAAGGAGTGATTAATTTTAAAACATTTGATAAATGGCATTTGCATTTTCAAGTCAGTAGGTCATCTCTACCTCCTCTGGGAAGTCTTTTACCACAAAGACAGGATTTAAATGACCATGATTTCCAAATATGGGTGAATGAAACACGAATTCTTATCTCACAACATCTACTCATCAGCAGCAGGAACAAACACGACCACATGCCTCAAAAATTGCACAGCTCCTGCCAGCTTCTCATTTCTGTTGCTGGACTTAGAGCAGAAACAAATGGAAGCCATTTGAGGCTCTTCCTGAAATAGTTACAAGAATTGGAACAGAATTATCATTGGTTGCTAAATTAAGGAAAAACTGTAGTGCAGAAACTCTGGAATCATATTATGTTCACTCCAGACACTCAAGAGATTACTGCTCTAAAAAAATAAATCTGGCCTAAATCTGGCTCAGAAATGCAATGGGCTCCAGCTTCCTTATATAAATGCTTGCAGGAGCACAAGCACTATGGGTCAGGCCCTGGAAAACATATGAATAAGAGGTATTAAGAAGTATTTATGTGCTGCATACACTCATCCCAAAAAACTCTTCCAGGCCTTGCTTTCTTGACTTCTTAGAGAGGGGCCTTAAATCTTGTGTACACACAGAGCTTTCCAAAAACTGCTGAACCATGGGACAGACCCCAATGTGCAGAACAGGTCAGCAGATTGATACACATGGTGCACATACATGGAGAGTTATCAATCCATGCCTCCAGTGAACAGATGTAAAATAATCTGTACACAGAATCTTAGCACTGGTGAATCCATGTATACACATGTTTATCTGTGCCTCTATCTACACAATCCATGCTGAATTACCAGCCTTTTAGAAGTTAATATTGGATTACTTTGGGAGGTTGGTTGACAAGAGGAAAATGCATTTAGTAATAACAAAAAATGTAACGACACTGCCTACACAATAACTCTTTTTTTTTCATTTATTTTCCTTCATTTTACTAAAATATTTGTATTCTCTGTCGACTGTATTTTGCTATAATTAATTTAAAATTATTAATAGTGAAGAATGCCTGCCACTGTACTCTTTTAAGGTACAATACAGACCCAACAACAGTTTTTCTGTTTTCAGATGGATGGTGAGAAGGGGTTACTATGTGTGCAGCAGTGTCCCTTTAAGAAACCTTTTTTCTGGCTGTGCATCCAGGGCAGCTAATAGTTTTATCAAATACCCTTCACAGCAAGACGACTGTTTCCATGGAAACTGTGGAGCAATCATCCATTACTCTTGCAAAGATTTCTCTCTCTGCTCTCACCTAAATACAGGTAGCTACTTTCCCTCTAACTACAATAGAACAGAGGCACTCATTTTACAGGCTTTGGGATAATTCACCTCTTTATGGAGACTGCAGGGAAGGTGGAGCCCACAGCACAAAACCCCAAAAGGTACACGCAAGGAAGCCATACAGAAGTTTTAAAATTGGCACAAATTCTGTTGGATCTCTGTTTTTAGAGAAGATGGAAGATCCTTTCCAGGAGAGGGAGAGGAGACAGAGAGGAGTTTAAGATATGGATGCTGGGTTTGGTCACTCACCTCCCTCAGCATGTTGTTTTCCTTTTCCTTCTGCTCCAGCAGGCTTTCCAAGTGGTGCACGTGCATCTCGGCCTCGGCCAAGCGCCGCGTCCGCTCGTGGTCCTCCTCCGTGGCCTTTGCTGACAGCCCTTTGCTCTGCAGCATCTCCAGCAGCTTTTTGATGGACTCATCGCGCGCGTTGAGGGTCTGTTTCTGCGTCTCGATGCGCAGCTCCATCTCCTCCAGGGTTTTCCTGAGCAGGAAGAGCTCCTTGGCCTGGCGCTCGTGCTCGGCGTGCAGGCGCTGGAAGTTCTCCTCGGTCAGCTCGGCCAGCACGGGCTCGCTGCTCCTGCTGCTGCTGTCCTGCTGGAACAGCTGGTTCAGGTCCCTCTGGATCCTCAGCTCGTCTTGCAGGGCCTGGATGGTCATCTGCATGTGCTGCAGGGACAGATAAACAGAGTCAGGGCTGATTCCCTCCACTGGAGACATAAAACCGCGTGAGCCACATCACACCTCCTGAACCGTGATGGTTTTGGCTTCTTTTCTTCCCTGCCAAGGTCAGGATGAATAACAAGGAAAACGAAGATGTTGAGCTCAGACTTGGAATGTTTATTGTATCTTATCTATTTACAGCATTTACAAACTCACAAGCCGTGAGCTTAACTAGCAAGTGAGGGAAATGAGGTATAATGGACACGGGAAACAAAAATGTCAGACTTGGATGTTTATTATCTCTTACCTATTTACAGCATTTACAGACTCATGAGCCATGAGCTTAACCAGCAGGCTAGAGAAACAAGGTAAAATGGAGTGCTTCTACCTCTTCCTAAGGTTATTTAAGCAATAATTACCCAATAATGAGGTGACACCTGTATTATTTATGGTTTTGACCCAATGCGGACCTTTTTCACCCAATTACAGAAAACCACCTAAACCCATGAAGAAGAAGGAAGAAGGAAGAAGAAGGAAGAAGAATGACAAAGACAATACCCAAAATCTTCCATCTCGACTCATATGTATCACTATACACTAAACCCCAAATTCTAAGTTTCTACGATTCCAGCACTGAATCAACCAAGAGGAAACCACAATGCCAGCAGACCAACACTGGGGTTTTTAAAAAGCAGGAACTGGGTTATACGCCAGAAAGTTCAAGTTCCTCCTTCTATGCCTGGCAGAGGTTGTTTAACACTTAGAAGACTCTTGCTTGAGTGACTCTTCCACTTGCATCAGCTTGAGAGAGTGACTGTTTCAAAGAGGAAAATGTCAGCAGCTTCCAGCAACTTGTGTCAGTACCCTCCCAAATGCTCACCCGCCCTGAAGAACAATTCTGCACAAGAGGACCCAGAATTACTGTAGAATTACTATTCTGGCAAAGCAGAGGGGACAGTGCTGTTAGAATTTACATATCACCCACAAAACATCATCAGCTCTGAAGGCTCCCAAGGTCTTCAGCACTAACTCTACACCCAGCACAGATTTCCCATTTCACTTAGAGAAGAAACTTCAGCATGTAATGAAGAAACACAACTCTAGAAATCTGGATAGATGCTGCAGAGGGAAAAGGGTCACATCATAACATTTAATGCATGAGGATTTTAGCCTCTACAACAACAGTAGTGAGATAATGCCCTCAAATTTTGTTAAAATTAAACAATAATCTCACTAGATATAACTTTACAATTCCACACATGAGTTAATTCCATTTGTATTTGAGAAGCCCTACTTATTCACAGCCAGCTGTGTGTTGTTCCTCCAGCTAACAAATAAATTCCCACATGCTTCCACCTGGCTCTCCACATACTGCTACTTCAGCATTTCCCTTCTCCCAGGCGAGAAAAGAGCTTCTTCTGAACAACCACATCATCCATTAAATGAAATTATTTCCTCTACTCAAGGCTGTCTCGGAACCAAACTTGGGTTATTTATAAACATCGATGGCCTAAATCACCACAACCAAACTCTTACATTTTTACCATCTGATCTGCTGTGAAATGTCATGTCAGGTGACAAAAAACTGTGTCTTGGACCACAGAAATTATTTCCCCTAAACAAGGAGCTATTGGGTCACTGAACCAAAACCTGTTATGTGATTCAAATACATGATGTGGGAAAAAAATTAATACCAGTGACAAACAGGATTTACTGATATCCATCAGTCTGTGAAATAAAGACAAGGGAGTCTGGAGTACCTGACAATTGGTCAGCAACTGCCTGTAATTCAGTTTCCCAGGAAAAATAAAGAGATGGGGTAGGAGGAAAAGTTAAGGGCTGAGCTTATGAATAACTCCCACTGTTCTCTAACTGCTGCTCAGTCAAGAACAAATTTATTATGTGAAAGGTAACTGGAAAACACACCACAGAAAATTATTCTGTGCTTCTGACACCCACTCTTTTCCAACATGCAAAATGTATGCAAAACGGGTTCTTTTCTCTGCTTTCCAAATTTTTTTATGATTCCCAGAATAATAGAACAATATTCTTTACTAGCTGGTATCATAACCTAACCTCTTTTTCAGTTAAAATTTCTTGTCTTCTATATAATTTCAAAGAAAACATCATTTTCCCACTGAAGGAGCAGGCAAGCTTTACTCTCTTCTCATCCATTTTTCAGACTTCACTTTTAAATCAGCAACTATCCTAGAAAGGCAAAATATTTTCCAAGTTCATGCAACACCAGCCACTGATACTTAATGCTATGTTTAAGACCTGACTAGAGATCTCAAGGAAACCTGAGAAGTATTTTGAAACAGTCTTATCTAGAAATAACATGTAAAAATACTTTTTATACCACTGAGCTTATTATGTTGCACTCCACTGAGCAAGTAACAATTGTGTTTTTGTGTTTTTAATGCAGGCAATGTAATTAAAGTCAAAGTAATTATGATGAACCTGTACTCTACTTGAAATTTATTGCTCTTATCTCAAATCTTGAGGATTCCCTCCCTGTTTTTTTTCAAGCAATGAAAACTGGTCTTTAAGCCTCACTACAAATTATAACACCTGCAAATCACAAAGGGATTTTTCTGAGCACAGTTCTCCAGTCTCACTGGTTATGTTTAACAAATTTTTCTCTTGACAGAGCTGAGCACCTGCAGGCTCATCTCAAACAGAAGTCCTAAAAAGACACTTTTAGATGCAAACACAACCTCTTAGACCAGGTGTTCCTCTGCCTGGATTACTTCCACAGGTCAATTTACCAAGCAGGCTCTGCACAGAGTTTGACTTCTATCCAAAAATTTAGCCCTCTCTAAAAAAAAATTTAGCCCTCTATCCAAAAATTTCCATCTCTAAGCAGCAGAACACGATTCAGTCTCTGCCCCCACCTAGCAGGGCTGAAACTGGCATTTCCCACACCCTGGCAGCCTGCTGAGCCTCCAGCCTGCAGTGTGAGCACAGCCCTGCTGGAGAAGTTCCTGTGCTGGCTCCCAAAGCTGTCCTGCAGTCTCAGGGTAACCCAAAGCACCCACAGCTGTACTGCTGACTTTGGGAACCTTGCTGCAGGCAGCTCGTTTTATCTCTCTCTGGTGAAGCTTTTCCTTTTTGCATAAAATATTTAAAGATTCAGCAGGCCTGACAGAAAGTATTAAAGAGAGCACAGATCCTTATTCTAATTGGTAGAACACATAAGAACAGAAAGAGCTGAATAGCAATACTTCCAACTAACTTCACTGCTTATCATCTCACCATTCCAAAGGAAGTGAGGGATGTGCATTTCAACTTTCCCAGTCAGAAAAAGAAATTTAATTGATATTCTACAGCCAGGACCTGTACTCTAACCCTACATTTTAGATCAAAAGGAGGCAGCCACTGCTACCACCATGATTTTGAAAGAAAGGATTAAATTGTGATGTGCTTTTTAAAGAAGGGATTTCCACACTCATCTTTGCAAGACAGAGCTTGACCTACCAAGTTGCAGTGTTTAATATTCTAATATGCATTTGTCCATTTGGGTTTGGCTGTCTGATTTAGATTATTCATACTGCAGATACTGTCTGTGTAACTACTGTAATCAGACATACAACTTATCCCATAATTTATTCAAGAAGTCTAAATGCCTAAATTAGACCTCTGGGCTCTGCAATGCAAGCAAGGCACCTAGGCACCAAACACTTCCATGGTTAAGTTCCTCTTAATCTCCTCCATTTAAATTCTAAGTAGGTTAAACTGAGAAAATTCCTTTAATTTTGAACACCAAGAAAAAATACAGTATGTTCAAGTGCAGCCAGAAAAAGTCAGCAAAAAGAAAAAGAATGTACTCTTTCCCAGAAACAAGGGAAAAACATAACAGGCAATTATATGACAGTGTCACAGAAATGTGTCACAATGAGGTGGGAAGCATTGTTACATTCTGCAAAACTCAGCCACTTAAAAAAAATTCTCTGACACTGGGAGAACACTGAAGACTCAATCATGAGCAAGAGAATGCAGGGTAATGGTAAGGACAGGGAGAGAAAAAGGAGGGAATATTTAGTGGTGTGAAAGCTTCCACCTGGAAGATAGAGAGGTTCAAGCTCTTACTCATCTTCATATGACCCACAGGAGGCTCCAGGCAGGAAGCACCAAGATGTTCTTGGGTGGATCTCTAACATGGAGTTCTTACAGAAAGGGCTGCGAGAGATTCTGCTTTGCACAAATACCTGAATATTGACTGATTTCATAATCCAAGCTTGCATTCCTCACATGTCAGTGTCATAAAGGGAAGAGTGTCAAGGTCTTTGCTCAAATTAGCCAAGAGACCCCTTAGCAACTCCCACACTGTTTCCTGTTTGGGGTAATCTCATCTCACTCTTACCAATTCCTTAATCAGAAATTCCACTCCACATGGGAAAAAAAATCCTAACAAGAGTTTTGCTGAAATCAGCAGATTCAATAAAAGCTTCTTATAAAAATATTACTGACAATATTAAGAAATTGAAAGATTCCTGGTCACTTCTGCTGCGAACCCACACAGCCAGCACATCCTGCAGTGAATGAGCTCTATGATGCACACACATCTGGCAGTTTTCTGCCAATGTGCTCAGCCATCAGGCTGCTCTTCACTAGAAAACACTTTGTGCTTGGACACACACAGGACAGGTGTGCTGCTTTTGGCTGGGGCAGAGTTATTTCTCCTGCTGTAGCTGCTCTGGGGCTGTGTTTGGGATTTGTGCTGAAAACAGCCTTGAGAACTCAGGGATATTTTGGTTATTGCTGAGCAGGGCTTGCACAGAGCCAAGGCCTTCCCTGCCTCTCACCCCACCCTGCCAGAGAGGGGCTGGGGCAGCTCAGGGAGCTGGGAATGGCCCAGCTGGGACAGCTGATCCCAGCTGGCCACAGGGACATCCCAGGGCAGGTGATGTGCTCAGCAACACAGGCTGGGGAGAGGAGGAGGAGAGTGGGACCCTGGATTTATGGCATCTGACATCCCAAAATGACCATCAGCTCAGGACGGAGCCCTGCCCTCCAGGAATCGCTGCACACCTGCCTGATGATGGGAATTCCTCATGCTTTCACTTCACCCAATAAACTGTCTTTATCTCAACCCACAAGCTGTCCCACTTGTACCCACCAGGGAAACAGTGAATGGCTGTGTGGTAGTTAATTGCTGGCTGAGGTTAAACCACAACAACATGTTTCCTTTTTTATTGTATGTCACATAGTTCTGTATTTATTTTGCAGGATCCAACCCAGGAATAAAAAAACTCCAAAGTTTAAAAAAAGAGACAGATGTAATTTGTTAATCAAACAAAAACTAAGTTTTGGAATATGCCAGTTTACAGCTAATCTGTCCTGCAGCCAATTATTTTTACAGCTGGCAAAGAAAGACAAGGTACACAAGCTTTCAGCTACAAAAGGCACTGCAGGTCTGAAATGCACTTGTAGTACCTATACACACTGCCTTACTTTTGCTTTTAGTTCACCATGACTACAATGCTATTTCTCTAGAAAGGAAAGATACAATAATTACGGTATTTTATTTCAGAAGGACAATTCTGTAACGTCTATTCCTCAAATGTGTATCACCAGAAAACGAAAGAATGTAAAGGTGCTTTTCTTGTCAGCAAATCCACATGCACAAACTTTTGCATTATGACAACTCTCCTGGTTTTTACAACAAAAGCATTTCAAACATTTGTAAGAGGATGAACCACACTCAGCTCAGAAGAGACCACATGCAAAATGGTGGAGAGCAGGATTTGGTCCCTCTGTGAAACCACTCTGTCCATGCCCAAAGAGCAGGATTTGGTCCCTCTGTGAAACCACTCTGTCCATGCCCAAAGAGCAGGATTTGGTCCCAGTGTGAAATCACTCTGTCCATGCCCAAAGAGCAGGATTGGGTCCCTGTGTGAAATCTGTCCATGCCCAAAGAGCAGGATCTGGTCCCTGTGTGAAATCACTCTG
>JBBMKD010000053.1:67013872-67036222 GCA_037834095.1 Argya squamiceps | reverse complement strand
CCCCAGCTGGGGAATAACCCTGGGACCCACCAGGAGAGCAGCCCTGAGCTTCCCCAGCTGGGGAATAACCCTGGGACCCAGCAGGAGAGCAGCCCTGAGCTCCCCCAGGCAGGGAATAACCCTGGGACCCACCAGGAGAGCAGCCCTGAGCTGCCCCAGCTGGGGAATAACCCTGGGACCCACCAGGAGAGCAGCCCTGAGCTTCCCCAGCTGGGGAATAACCCTGGGACCCAGCAGGAGAGCAGCCCTGAGCTCCCCCAGGCAGGGAATAACCCTGGGACCCACCAGGAGAGCAGCCCTGAGCTGCCCCAGCTGGGGAATAACCCTGGGACCCAGCAGGAGAACAGCCCTGAGCTGCCCCAGCTGGGGAATAACCCTGGGACCCAGCAGGAGAGCAGCCCTGAGCTCCCCCAGGGTATTCCCAGGGGAATAACCAACCCTGGTACCCCACATCCTGCCTTTCTGACACAAAAGCCATCTTACTCAACCCAAAAAAAAAGCCCTGGGTACATTCTGACACTATTAAAATAAGCAGAACATGGGATTAAATCTGCAAAAAAAACTGAAGACGTTTATGGATTCTCTTATTTCTGTCCCTCCTCAGCAGAATCTGTATTAGGGACCCTAGTTCAAAAGATAAAACACTTGTCTTAACCAACCACGTTTAAAGTTTCTAATGAAAAGTTTCAAAGAGCCTCAATTTTTTATTGGTGTGTCTGCTCTAAAAACATTTTCAGTGAAGGAATATAGCACAAACAGTAAGTCACTAAAAATAAACAACTGTGCTGACACAGTGTCTTAAATGAAAAATCAAGTATTCTTCAGAAGTGATTTTAATAGAAAAAACCCCACAATTATGTTAAATTAGTCTGACAGAAAAATTCCCTTCATTACTTAGAAAAAAGTAACACAAGAACCTTGACCCCTTCAAAACCAACAGAAGGTCAATTTAAATGTATAACATAAATAGGTAACAGCTGAGTAATGAATCCAAAGCTGAACCAATGACTCCATTGATCCACTCAATCCATTTTTTACCTTCTGAACGTTGCTACAAAAGTGAACACTAAAATTTACCAATAAAGCATTTCTTTCCAAGACAGAAATAAACTAGAAATAACTTTAAAATGAAATTAATTAGAAATTATAGTAAAATCAAATCAAACTACACTACAAGCTACTGTAAAAACACATTGGCAAAATATGATTTATTAAAAAATTAAAAATTAAACAATTTAATAGATGTGCTGCAAAAACATGAAACTTTGGAAGCAGCTGTCTTGGATTTTCTTTCTTCCTTTCAGCTCCTCTTGCCTATTAGGTTGGTTAAACCTGTCTTTTGCTAAGCTGGTTTGTGTTTTCCATTGCACAGAAGCTGGCTGTGTTCAGGACAGAAAAAGAGAAAAGGAAATGGGGCTGCCTGAGGGAGTGCAGAGTAGGAGATGGTGCATTGAAAGATGTGGTAGTATTGATCTTTGGTGAAAACTGCAGCATTGTTGTGGTCTAGAAAGCATAAATATTTATTAACTGATTTTTTTCCCAGTTTTTTTTTTACTTGAAATCTGCTGTTGCAAGGATTTGGTGAACATTGTTACATGTAGTAACTTTGCTCCTTCTGCACTGGTTTGGTTTCGGCCAAGATAAATTGTGAAAAACACTGAGGTAGAAAAGCAGCTGAATCTGAATACTCAGTATTCTTAGGTTTTGCTACTTTCATACTCTGTCATCTGTGAGAATTCTTGGTTTTTTTAAGATTAAAGCAGTTTTCTATGTAACACAGGTCTGTGGGATAAAACTTCAATTTATTACAATTACCTTGAACAGTTCTAGCTGAACAGAGATGCTCTCTGGGTAATGTCATTACATATATGCAGCACACACAGGCTCTGGAATTCCAGCTTGAATTACTGCATGTGTCTATGAGTGAGACTGAAATTTTGACTGTCTCTGCACAAATACCATCCAACTTATTTCCTATTTAAACAAACTAAAAGGAAAGTTCTGCTACTGTATGTCAGGCTTGAAATACACACGAAGTTGCTAATCCATGGGTTATGGCACAAGGATAAATATTTGGGAGGAGCTGAGCTGCTCTAGTGTTGCTACCAGCCCTGCTTTAAGTGAGAGGTTGGACTAGGTTCCAATCAATTTTTTTATGGACCTGCTAATTGTAAAAGAAACATGTAGTGCACATCTCAAGCACACAGCTGGCATGGTACCTTCAGTGGCACAGGGCTGAGCAACAGCTTGCATTGCATAGACTTTGTTTTTATGCTGTTTAGCTGGTTTTAAGTCATTCTTTCTCTTTGCTTTCATGTGTCTGTCTCATTTCCTGAAGCTGACTTATTTTAAATGGCATCCATTATGCCCCTGCCCAGCAGGAGTGCCAAATACTTATGTTTTCTTGGAGGACCAGATCCCTGAGGAAATATTTGGTTTACAAAGACTCCCAGTGCAATGCCTTTCATGTAAGCGAGGGGAGAGTACTTAATTATTTTCTGGACACATCCATCAGCTTTGGCCTTGAATCAGAGTAATCTTTAATGTCTGAGATCTGTGTAAACATTCAACTCGTGATCCCCCCTCCAGCTCTCAGGCAGATCTAGCATGAAGGGTAGTACTTTGGCAGTCTCTCCACATGGTCCTGCTCCCAAAACTTGCTCCAGGGCATCAAGGGAGGGACCTTGCATCTTGAGAGTCTTCAGCTCCATCCTGTACATGAGCAAGCCCAAGAGGGGCATCAGAGAACAATAATCTGTGTCTACATCAGCCTTTCTACCTGGGCTGATGACTTTGTTAAATGACTGAGACCATTTTTCTCCTGCCCTAGACCTGGGCAATGCCTGTGCCCTCACTAGGTTAGACTGCTTGGTGGGTCTGTCTGACAAGTGGTCACTGGCTCCAGCTACATCAGAGCCTGTGCAGAGCCTTCCTGCTGCTCCTCCACAGTGCTCTGGCTTGTCCACAGCTGTTCTTTAAACTGCCTGCTTTAACAGATGATCTTGGATGGAGCTGGCTTTTTTTCCCTGTGGGATATTGTTGCTTCCATACAACCTTGAGTGGGATCAGGGTGTTTAAATCTTGACATGGAGCCAAAATTCTTGGGGGTTTTTTTTCGTATCTGTCCTTGAATTACTTGGTTGCAGCACTGAGATTGGAGGGAGCTCACCTCAGGTTTTACAAGTTTGATCAGTATGGATCAAAGGAGCTGGGATGGATGGATGGAGGGATGGATGGAGGGATGGGGGATAGATGGATGGAGGGATGGGGAAGCCTCTCTTCTAGGATGATTCTGTGCAGGACTGTAAAACGTATGAAGCTCTTCAGACCTGTTTATATCTACTTTCAACTGGATCTACTCAAAGTCTACTGCATAGAGGAGCCCACCATATCTCATATTTCAGCTTCTTAAATATTGGGCAGACATCAAGGTTTACCTGAATGTCATCTGCTGATGATCTTTATATGCAGGTCCAGTTACACACAGCCACTTGCTCAGTTTGTGTTCTCTCACTGGCATGTTTGGAGTGCTCTTTGGGAAGCAAATGACTCATTTTGCCTCAGTCTCTGTCCCCTTCAGCAGTCACTCTGGGTTAGTCATGTTCCTGGCTGAAATGCCTTTATCTTGAATTTCTGTCTGCAGGACACCAAGAGTCATTAATGTAACATCCTGCTTCTTTCTTCCCCTCCCTTTCACCGACCCCCTGGTGTCAGTGTGCAGGAGCAGCAGACAGGCAGAGTCCACTGTACAGCTGCTCAGAGAAGAGAGACCATGTTTTACTGCTGCCCAAGGTCAGGCTTCAGGTCATGCTGCTGGGGACTCCTGGTCTGCTCTAGATGCCTGTCCTGCATAAATGTTCTCAAGGTACAGGGAGTTCAGAAAGCACATGATGGATTTCTCTTCCTGTAAGACACCAATTGCAGGTGATGACTTAACATGGAAAAAGCACATTTCAGCAAATAAAGAGACTTTAAAAGTTGCCCTCTTATAACACTTGGAGGTCACTAGTTCTGACTTAGCTGTAATAGGAACCAGTGGGCAGCACTCTGCTCAACACTGCCAATCCTCTGTACAAGACACTTTAGTTGCTGTATCACGACTAAGACCTCCAGGATGCAGGGTACTGGTTTTTTGCCTTATGTTTGTTAAGAAGTACCTGAGATCAACCTCTTTAAAATCCAGGAGTGTAACATTGATTCTCCTATTCCACAGCATGTTTTCAGGGCTGCCTGGGGTTTCTGCTGTGTTGTGCTGCCCAGCTGCTGTGTCTGTCTCCTGCACACAGGGCTGTGCAGAAGGTGATGCAGGGTGTGCCTGACGTGGTTTCAGTTGCATTGGCAGGACTGAGACACTCTGGATTTGGAACCTTCATCTCTTCATGCAGATGTCTTGACTACTGCTGTTATGAACATCTTTCCTTCTCAGGAACTTGGAGTGCTGGAAATATGTCCAAAGGTAGAACATCTGTATCTCATAGTGTGTTTAGTTGAGATTATAGTAGGATTGTCTCAGAATTCCAGAGAGCCTCATTCTTTCTTCTTTATGAACTATAGGAAAGCTGACATGGGTGTAACATGGAGTGGCAGGGTTTGCTTTGAGTTTCTAGGAGGTCTGATGCAGTTCAGAAAGTCCCTCTCTGTGATTTCAAAGTTAATCTCAAGAACATTGGCCTGTTAGCTTCATCCAGCTTCTTCTAACAACCATTTTAGGATTCAGTTTTCTTTCATTCTTGTGTCCAAGTGTTCTTTCAGTGTTTCTGCCCAGTGCTTAGGAAATTTCAGTGGCTGTTAGTTAGGTTTTGCTGTGCTGAAGAGCCCTCATTGTTCCCAGTGCTGGTTGGAAGAGTTTTCCTGCAGTGCTCTACCTGGTGTGTGCATGTTCTGTGCCATGTGTCATCTGGGTGCTCAGGGCAGAGTGCTGAGGGCTGAGCAAACTGCAGCTCCCACACAGAACAGCCTTCTGGGCACCACCCTGTTACAGCCTTCAGTGAGGAATGAGCTGTAACTAAGCTACCTCTAAGACTCACTTCACACATCCTTTGTGACAAGTAAATAAATGGTATGACTAAACACGAAATAACACCATTAAAAATGGCTTATGAAAGAGCAGTGCACAGAATTAGAAGAGAAGCCTCCTTAATCCATTTATGCCCCAAACTGAATCTCAAAACATTTCCACCCCACATCTCCTCTGCAGGAGGTGCAGCTGGGACTGAAGATCTGCCTCCAGGCGAGATGTGCTGCTCTGGGTGCTTTGTCTCTGCATCCCCATGCCTCAGACTGTGTGCACTGGGGAGAAATTCATCCTGGTGGAGCATTAGTCTTTATAATTGAGAGCCTTGTTGGTTTTCTGTGCTGTCCAGACAGATTGAAGTTTTCCTGTTGCTGATTCTTTCATTCAGAAATTTAATTAGAATGTCTAAAGAAGTTCTGCTGCTCTAACTAAAATAAGCACCATTCATCTTCCTGAGGATGTAAGTGCTGCATTTTAGACCAGATGTTGTCTCTTGTTCTGGATTGGTTGATCAACTGATTGACTCACTAAGAGTCCTACATGTATTTTTGAGATTTAGCACCTGATAAATGTCTCCATGCCCTGAACTTTTTTAAAATTTGATCTATTCATTAGCAAATGTATTTGGTACAAATATCTAAATTGTGCTAAATGAATGTAGCTGATTACTAACTCTTAATTACTATCCAGCTGGATTGCAGTTATGAAACACCAACAAGCTTGGAGTAAATAAGTAACCTTTGATATTTGTCTTCTTTAGAATTTGTGGTCTGTAGCATTTTAGAGAAATTATCCTTTGGGAGTCCCACAGAGCTGCAAGTACTCTTTCATTCATACTTTTGTTGAGCATGACAGTAATGGAAGTGTCCAGGCAGCAAGAAAGCTGGAACTGCCCCCAGTCTTAGGGAATCCACGGAACACACAGGTACTGCATGCAGCCAGCTGTAGTGTGGTGATACACGTGGACAACCATTTAAAGCAAACAGGAGCTATGAGTGGAGAGTATCTGCAATGTTCATTCTGCATTTCTGTTACCTCCTCTGCATGCTCCCTACTTTCATGGAGCTCTTGCTCTTACAGCATCCCTTTAAAACAGAGATATCCACATGACTGAGGGAAAGTGGTGACTGGGAGGAGTGTGAAGGCTTTTCATGAGCCAGGGGTGGAAATGGAGCAATGGGGGGTACTTGGGGGGTTCCCTTGGGGCTGGCAGTGTCTGCCTGGAGTGCTCCAGACAGCGCTGCCCTGCAAAATGTCACTAATGGGGATTAGTCATCTCTTGAGCTTCACATGCAGAGCTGTGCTGGCAGGAGAACAAGTTCCTGCTACTAGAAAGAAGGCGTAGCTATTAAATAAAGATTTCAGTATTTTACAGTTTTCCTGGTAAGAAGAGACAGTGTTTGAGATCTGCCTCTTCCCTGACAAAGCAGAATCAGGCAGAGAAGCACTGAACTCGCTGTCCTTACACTCCTGGGAGCTCAGCTTTGAGAAGTGAGCTGTTCCTGCCCTTGGGCTGCCTGTGGGCAGTTTTGTTGCATCACTCTGCTGTGAACAGATGCAGACACATGGGCTGGGCTGGCTCTGCTCTCACTGACCACGTTGGGAAGTTGCTGAACTCACTGTGAGTAAGAGGGGTTCCTGAAATCCCCCATGCAAGGGGAATGGAGGGGTTAAGACTGAGGAGATTATTTCAGGAAAGCCAGCCAGGAAGCCAAAGTCCAGTGTGAGGCTGATGTTTCTTGTTGATTTTCCAATCTAATCAGGATCCATGAAAAAAGAGCTAACTGGGAAATACTGTTTTCATATCTCCTTAACCTGTGTAGGAACTCTTTTCATTATTTCCCATAAGAGAATCCTATTCTTTCAGGAGCTTTACCTGTGATTTCTAGAGTTGATTTTAATACTGAAATCAAAAAATTGACTCTTCAACACTTGGTATTTTCTCCAGTTTTTTGTTCCTTTCAGTTATGGGCAGTCTTGCCAGTGAGGAGTACTGCTTATACATGGGCAATGTGCTTTAGAAGTATTACAAATACTTCTAAAATATATGGTGAGACTCAAACCCATGAACAAACTCAAAAACACTCACATGCATCTATTTCTTAAGACCTGGTAGGTAAGCAAGTACTGAGGATACTGAAGTACCTTTTACATCTGTCCTGAACACAGCCAACTTCTGTGCAATGGAAAACAAACCAGCTTAGCAAAAGACAGGTTTAACCAACCTAAAAAAAAAATCATTAACTTACTAGAAAAATGATCAGCAGTGTTGGGATCTGTAGGAAAGTATCTGCCCATAAATCAGGCAGTGCAAAAGGAAAATTACACAAGCTTCAATACAGTAAGTCATGTAATTTTCAGAGAAATCAGAAGAGCCTTTTACTTTCCTTCAACTGGTATTGTAGGCTTCTTGTCACAGATTCATACAATGTGCCTAAGACTTTGCAGCTCCCTTTCTCTCCTCCCAAACTGGTTTACAAGAAGTGTTCCCATACAGCAAGTAACTGAGTCTGTATCATGGCATGACAGACTAACTTGAAATTCAGCAGGCCAGGCTCTGCACAGCTATTTCCAGCAGCTATTGAGGACAACACATTTCATACCACTGACTTCTTTAAGAAATCTTCCAGCCCACACTGAGTGCAAACGGATACAACTGATCTCACTGCAGCTGCTCACCTAGGGAAGGTATCAAAGAATATCCTCTGCATAAACCCCACCAGGGAGAGAAACTGATCAGTAGGCAATGAGCAATCCAAACCACATTAAAAGTATTGCTCCATCCTGAAAAGGGTCTGACTCCCACCAACACTGTGATCCTGAATAAAAACTGGTTTTCCCAAATTCAGAACATTTGCTCTGAGACACGTGGCACTGAAGGAAGCTGATTTATCCAGGGAATGCACATTTCAGCACTAATGGCTGTGAGTACTGCTATGTAGGCAAGGCATTTGTTATTGCTTCCCTGGTCTTTTTACACCATCTACTGCTTTTCCTGGACAGCCCTTCTAAGAGTTCTTCACGCCTGTTTCACAGACATATGTATGTCTATATAAAAATTCACATATACATATATATATATGCAAAGTAAAAATTTAAAGAATGCTGATTAACAATATAATGTGAGAAATGTTATTACTAAGAAAATTATGTTCCAAAGCACATGGAATTTTCAGTGCTGCTATTAGGCAAGTAGTATCTCACACTTTTTATTTCATGCAGAGACAGAAACTCAAATTAAGGTTTCATCCACGAGGAGGAAGATTTCTTTCCTCCACAGCTTATGCAAAGGAGTAGTAGCTACAGAAATATTCCATTTCTTCCACCAACAGATATGACAAGAGGACTTTGCTGGGCCTCATTTGCTTATAAGCACTAACTTAAAATTACTGCCCGTGGTATTTTTGAGTCAAGCTGATTCTGTGAGATTAAGTACTCAGCTGATAGGATTTTTTAGTATTATTTATTATGTTTTGGGGGAAAAAAGCCCTCATGGCTTCAATTCTAACCCCAGCAAGCTGGTGCCTGAATGGCAGCAGCTGCACACTCCCCACCTAGGAACACAAAGCAGGGCATCATCAGTTTCTTTGCCTCTGGATCCTGTGGAGCATCCAGCTCCCCAGCTGCCAGGGATGCCAGGTGCCAGCTGAAAAGCCCACCACTCAGACTGCCACTCAGGCCACGCCAGGAAAATGCCTCTGCATCCAAAAGCAAACAAAATTTAATGTGTTCATGAATTAAAAATGCCTTTTAGAGTCAAATCACACTAACTCAGGGGAGACACATGCCCTAAAGACCTTATTCAAAAGTCACACAACTCACCCCAGTCTGTCTGAGTTACAGACACCAAAGTCAGAAGACGAAAGAAAGCTTTTGATCACTTGCCCATCAGCAGCTGATCTTTAACATGTGCTCAGTTTATCTCTAACTTGCCACAGACAGAAGGTAACAACTGAAAAGTCTGTACATTTTGTTTAAAGCTTCATTTTGTAATGGGGATTACAGTGTCACACCACTAATGAGATTAGATATTTATTTAAAATTCACATGGATATTCTGAAATCTGTATAATTCACAAAGCAGTATCTATAAACACCTATAACTACCTACCTGTCCATTAATCATTAATTTTTTGTTATTTTTTGGTAATTACCACCATCTCTTCTTGCTCTCCTTTTCCACTAAGTTGGTAGAGCAAGGGTTGCATGAAAGAAACATTAACTTTTAACTCAATCAGTCACATTCAGCAGTTCAAAGTGCTGGTCTGAACAGTGAGAAAAGAACACAGACCCCTGACACCAGCAAGACAATCCATTTTCACTGGGTTTAGGGGCATTTTTTCAGGACTCTGACTCAGCCATAGCTCTGGAACAGGCTGTGACTTAGTTGTTACAAAACTTACATTCTACCTCTTGACCACCATGAGTGCCTCCCACAGAAAGATATTCATAGAGGTAAAAGGATGTCTGCTAAAAATGCAAATTGACTTGCAGCATGCAGCATTATTTGACAGCAATGAAATATAATTACAGAGGCAACTGCTGAAAGCAGCACTCCTTCCCAAACAAACACCAGCATCAGGCTAAGGGATCAATCCACTTCCTACACTCTAATGAACAAATACCCTTCAAAAAGCCTCTGCCCTGACTATACAAACACTGAAATTTCATTCTTGCTTTGTAAATTAGCTGGTAAACACTTCAGCCATTTGAAGCTCACACATTTACTTCTTCTGACACCTTGAGCATAAATTGACACAATATTCTACCTCTTCAAGTTTCACATCCTTATACAGTAAGTTGAGAATTGAGGTCAGGAATTCTGATTTGTAAATTCTGATTTTTAATTTTTAAGAACTTGAACAGCAGAGGTTATACTTAAAGCTAAAGAAATACAGAATGAGCAAGTCAGCAGGACCTAGACAAAGGGAGATGTATATCCACAAAGGTGCTCTGATGGACCTTCACAGGGATATCTCAATATTCCAAATATGAAAGAGAAGATACTTTTAGCTTCCAATTTTTGATCAGTATCTTGAATGCTGTGAAGCATTCAGTGAATAAAATACCACTTTTAAGAGATCTCAGGAGGTTAAACAAGGAACTAAGCTCTCTGTACATCCGAGACTTAAAATAATAACTGAAAAATATTTGCTAAAAGAAGTTTTTCTTCTTACAGTCTAATTTTAAAGAGAAAAGCAATATTCTGTAGTATACTGTTCCTTTTTCAGGATACTCAATTTCTACTATGGATTAACTTTTTTCCCTTTAAAATTCCAGAAGTATCTCTGAATTTAAGCAAACCCCTGCCCACCCTAGCTAAATATAATACATAATTTATTTCATTTATACTGACAAACTGTCAAAAATTAAATTAACTACAAAAAAGTCACTATTACTGCAGAATATAACATCTAGACCCCACAACACTGAAGAGCAGTTTCTCAGTATACTCATGCCACCCCTTGGAAAATCCTTAATCTTGTTCAGCTGCAGACTGTCAATTAACTGCTCACAGAAAGCTCCAAATTCTGCCTTTTCACATTTGCTGGGCTGTATCACCTTATTGCATTAATTTATCACAACAATACTGCCTGCGGTGAAATCACTCCAGTGTTTCTGAGTCGGGCGGACAAAAAACATCCAAAGTATTTTAGAAATAGAACATTGTCAAAGCTCAGCCACTAAGCAGCTCACCAAAGCCACGTTTGATTGAGGAAGCAATCCAGTCCCACATGAAATTACAAGAAAGCAGGAGACAACATGAGCTTCTAATAATAAAGTACTCATCATCAGCTAGCAGGAATATTTAGCCCAGCACTTCCTTTTCCACATTTCCAGAACATTTTTCACTAACACAGAAGTCCCAGTCATAAGTGTATTTCTGCAGGTGTTCAGGTGTTGGCTGGGGGGTCTCTGCTCCAGCAGCTCCACGAGAGACCCACCAAGGGCACAGCCTCACCCCTCAGCCCAGGGTGGGGGGTTTAATGGAAATGTACCTGAGAAAGGGCACAGAGGAACACCAGAAGGGGAGGCACCAACACAGGGCATGGCAGAACAAGGTCAGGGAAAGAAGAGGAAGAAGAGGGAAGGGAAGATGCTCTGCCCTGGAGCAGGTCACTGTCTAAGGCATTGCAGCCCATGGAGGACCCACACCACAGCCAAGGGAAATCAGAGAGCAGCAGAAAAGCTGATATACCTTGACTCCAACCCCCTGAACCACATCCTGCCTCACTGAAGGGACCCAGGGCACCCTGGGGTGCTCACAAGGCAGGAATGAGGTGTCTGCACTGAAGCTGAGGCTGGGAAAGGAGGAGGGATGGATTCCCCCAAGTGTTTTAATGTTTGTCTTTTTGGTTACCCAGTAATTAAATATTTATATCAATCTGCAATAAATTAAGTTGAATTCCCCAAGTCGAGTTTGCTTTACCCATGAAAGCAATTGGGAGTGATTTCCCTGTCTTTACTTCAACCCTGGAGCATTCTCAGCCCTGTTCTCCCTCTTTGCTCCCCATCCCTCTGCAGCAGGGAATGAGGAAACAGCTGTACCAGTGCCTGGGCCAACCCACCACAGGGATGTAACAGCATTATCATGGTAAAATATAACAGTAACATCATTACATTTGACCCAATTTTCACTTACTATCCTTAGAATTGTGTTAATTCATTACCAAAAGTAGTGCCATTAAAGAGGAGATATTCTTCAGTGGGGAAACTGAATAGCAGAAAACCAGGCATGCTTGTACTCAGTAAGGGATCTTTATTTCCCTGAGCCACATCTCCAAGGGCCTGAACATTTAAACACTAATTTCTTCACAGCAAATGCAGAGTATAAGCAGCAAAGAAAAGATATGTGTGTGGAGAAGTGCCTGCAACAAATATCTCAAAAAAATCCTTCAGGATACCTACCCCTAGTGAATTAAATCTGTCCACCAGTATAACCTGACTAGTTAGTATAAATAATCAACACTCATTGGGCAGCTTCACATTTCCACCAGTTGGGCAAAGGCTTCAACCAGTGATATAAACATACAGGTACCTTGTTTCTACATTTCCTTTAATAGTTTTATGGTTTCTGAAATAACAAGCCATAAAGAAGGCCAAAAGAGCCAAACTCCAGCAAACTGAAGTGCCACCTGTTAAACACCTACGTGAAATACTGTCAATGTCACAGAGTCAAAGAACAATATTGTTTCCCAGTAGTTTCTTTTGAGAAAAGTGGTCTTTATGTCCAGGCTGGGGTGTGGAAATTGGAAGTCAGAATTTACCAGATTTTATCTAGAAAGGACACACACATATTTTGGAAATACAGATATGAAAAACCACAGAACAATAGAGGCTGGGACAACTGGAATAAATCTAACACAGTGTCCTGCTCAAAGCTGGGGCACTGGAATCAGTTTGCTCAGCAGCTTCCACAATCAGGCTCTGAACACCTCCAGGATCAGAGATGCTGATAAACCTTGGAGTGTTTAATTACTATAATGATGGAAATGATGCTCCTTGTGCCAGGTAAGAACAAACTTCTCATGTTACAACTTGTGATCACTGCCAGTTTCTTCCAGTTTCATCGCTGGGAAGTCCAGCTGCACCTTGCTCACACCTTCCCATTTGGCAGCTGAGAACCACCCTGAGGTGCCCTGAACCTTATTTCCATCAGACTGAGCCAAAGCAGCTCTTACAGCCCCTCCTGATATGCCACATACCCAGTCCCCACATGAATCCATCACCTCCCAGACCCATACCCCAACATCAGCACTGCCCTGTCCTGCAGAGCTGGGGGCTGCCCATGGTACTCTGGCTGTGCTCTCATGTGCAGAAAAACACCAGTGAACAAAAAACAACCAGTGCTGCTGCCCACCCTGTGACCTGCCACACATTTGCCTTTTGACAGCTGCCACACTGGCCCAGTTATCCCACTCTTTCTTCTCCAAGTACAAAAACTTATTTGCATAGTTTTACTCTATCCAACTGTACCTACCTTGCAAACTAGCAGGGTAGGATACAGCTGGATAGAATAGAACTGTGCAAATAAGATACCAGTTATTCAGAAAGTGCCATCAGATAGTATAGGAGTGACACAATATAGCCCTCAAAGCCAAATTTCAGAATTTTAAGATCCCAAACCAAGATCAAAGGGAAGCTCAGAGCTACATCCACATCATCTCCTACAGAATGAATGTCTCTTCTGCTTTGAGTGACAGCCCACACACATTGACACTGACAAAATAAGTATCAAATGTCAAAATATCCAGCAGTGTCTTTCATGTGGCACTGACCATTTCTTGCTGAGTAGCACAGATCAGAGAAGAGACTCAGGAGCCTTGGCAGCTGCACATCTGACTTTAAACACTCCAGAAGCACTGGTTTCAATACAGATGCTCTCTCCACGAGGAGACTGGGATTCTGCACTTGTTGACACAAAACAGGGTGGTAGCAGTGTTTATGTCTAACATCAGACAGGTTTACACTCAGCAGTAATCAAGAATAAATGATATGCAAAAGATTATTATGGGCACTGACTTTTGACTGTGAGGCCCTGGAAGGTAAAACAATAGCAAAGCAACAAAAGGCAGAATAAAACCAGCAGTTTGCCTTTTTGGAATTCACACCATTACAGGTATCATCCCCTTCAAAGACAGGCTGGCAGCTCAGCAATCCTAGTGAAGATATTTCCTGTTACAGAGTGGCTGCAGGAAAACACTCTGAATTGATAAGTAGTAATCCTGAACAATGAATAATTGCAAATATTTTCTTAGCACAACTTTGGCAATTTTGCTGGAGAAGATCAGGCTCTAGGGAGACTTTGCATATTCCAGTTAGACCTAAAGGGGCTACATGAAAACCAGAGAGGGAATTTTTACAAGGGCATGTAGTGAGGGGACAAGTGGTGATGGTTTTTAACTGGAAGAGGGCAGATTTAGATCAGATATTAAGAAGAAATTCATCCTTAAAGGCCCCTTCCAACCTAAACCACCCTATGATTCTATCAATAAATTACCTGCAAGCTGAGAGAGATGAATCAACTCCTGCACTGGAGGAACTACCAGTGGCAATATTATCATTATGAACTTGAAATTCAAGCAGGATGTACTAAATCCCCTTCAAATGGCAATGGAAATCCATCACCGATTTTCTTTGCAGCATTTGAAATGATAAAAATAACACACCCCTTAGAACAGTTGTGAGAGAGCAAGTTTAAATTCCTCAAGAAATGGTTAAGAAAGGACGACTTTCAAATCCCATCTCATCTCTTGAGAAAGGTCCCTGGGGGTGGATAACTGAAGGGCCTAAACTACACAGGAATGTCAAATCCTTACAAATGCACCCTCTCTGTCAAGAAAATTCTTTACAAAAATGGTCTAGTTTCTGGAAACAAAAGCCTCTTTCCAAACAGGGGTAATAAACATGGGAAAGAAAAAAAGATTTTAAAAAAGAATTAATTGCACCTCTTGGACACATCAAACCTGCTACTTTAACACAAAAATCTCAGAAGACTGAGCATTTCCACCACAATAAAAATTAAACTGAGGTGAGGAACAAGCCAAGTTCCTGGGTGTGTGATGTCAGGACTGAAGGTGAGGGAGGAGAGAAAGAACAAAATTTGTGAGATAAAAAAAAACCAACATACAGTGAAACTGCAGAGGGGAAAATCCCAAATGAGGCAGCCAGACAGTGGTAAATCAGCTGTATGTTTTCAACAGAGACATGTTAAAGAGATTTGAAGTATTCAAAATAAATGTATGCTTATATGTATACACATGTGCACATACAAACTCACATATAAACATATTCCATAGAAGATAAAGAGAAAAGAATGTCCTGACACATCCCAAAGAAAAAATTTGAGACTCAGACTCGTAAGGGAAGTAAAAAGCTCCTATTAAATGCATTAAAGCCTGAAAATAAAACAGCAGGAAAAAAAAATATCAGGACAGCAGTTCTTGATCAACATCAGGATTTCCAGACCCAGCTGAATGCTAGATTTGAAAAGCTGAAGACATCCATACAAAAACATGAGGGTGAGTTACCAAATAAAGATCTTTCACACCCTAAAATGAGGAAAGGTATAAAATTTGCCAGGTACTTACACAAAGCAGCATTTTAAAAGATTGCAATAGGGAGGATGAACCAATGGGGAACCTACATTAGTGGTGAAAGATGAGAATGTCAGATTGCTTGCTGTATGTTTGCTTTACAGGCTTTGGAGGAGTGATGGTAACATGAATGCCTCATCTGGAGAACAATGGGAGACTGCTGGAATGTGCAAGGAGCCATTCCAGAAACATTCTGTAATGAACCTGCACATGCCAGCACGGACTCCAGGCAGGGGAGGAGTCCTGTGTGCACCTCGCAGGGCTTTGGCCTCTGGGAGGAGAGAGCAGCAGCTGCCACACAGGCAGGAGAGCAGCAAGGAAGGAGTGGAGTCAAGCTGGGGAAGATGGGGACAGGAAGGTGATTTTTAGGTTTGTCTTTGTTTTATCAACCTGCTGTTTTTAACTGGAAAAGAAAAATTCATTAATTTTCCAAGGTGAGTCAGTTATGCCCGTGGCAGTAATTGCAAGTGATCTCTGTGTCTTTATCTCAGAGGTTTTTATTCATTTTCTCCCCTGTTCCTGTTGAGGAAGACGGCCAAGAGAGTGGCTTGGTGAGCATCTGCCAGCTGGTCAAGGTCAGCCCCACGAAAACATTGAGAAGTGTTTCTGCCACTGGCCAAGCTAAAATCTTGGACAGGTTGGGTACATTCAGGGTCAGTGAGAAATTCTTAATTTCCAACACCTGGAAATGCAGTGATAACCCACCTACGTCAATTTACCACAAAAGAAAAAACACAAATCCTAAATTAAAATTTAGATTTTTTTTAACAAGATGTAACAGGATTTTTTTGCATTTTTATATATATATATCTGATATTAAAAAAGTGTTGTTGCTTTTTTTTTTAAATCAGGTCTTTAATTTCTAAAAACTGTTTGTAGGCATGCATTTTATAAATTGGTTAAACAGACAGTGCGTGAAGAACTGAAGTGTAGATCAGAATAAAATGGCTAACTATAGTCAGAAAAATTAAACTGTAAGGCTAGAGAAAACCCTCAGGAAACTTGGATGGCAAGATTATTGAAAAAACTAACATGGTCTGACCTGAATTGCAACTGAACAGTGAGCCAAAGGCAGAGCAGCTACAGAACTGTCATAAAGACTAAACACTTCTCCAAGTTAAAAAAAGATCAAGTGACAACATAAGGCTCACCACAGAACTCTCATACAGATATGCCTACATGTTGATTAATATTTTAAATGCACCAATACCATCTGTAACATAGTAACTTCCTCCCTCAGAGATACATTTAAAAATAAATTATAGTCATGACCATTAGCTCAGTTGCTTTGAAACAGAAAAACTCTGTTCGTAGAAGTTTACATTAAACTTACAGAAAAATTTGAGAAACATGCATCTAGTGAAGAAACTAACAAACATTCAAAAATAAAACTGCAACAGAATCACAGCTAAAGAAAAGGTGGGAGGCAAAGCAAACCAAAAAAAGTCTATGCCCTGAACACAGTATTTGGATAAATATCAGTTAGAATTTTATAAATAACCTTGGATTTGTGGGAATACTGTCAAACACAAGCCTTGAAGTCACAAGGCTGGAAGTCATCTGGAGGCAATGATGTGACTGCCAGTGCTCAGTGCACAGCCCGCATGGCTCCTGAGGAGCAGAACACAGAGCTGGCAGGAGCACAACTGACAGCCCAGGGCAGCAGAGCTCAGCTGCTGGCACACACAGCACACCTGGGCAGCTGAATCCTGCAGGACCTGCAGCAGGGAGATGTCACCAGCACACAGAGCAGACACAGACAGCTCCCAGCTTTAGCACTGTCAGTGTGTTCAGTAGGGTTGGGGGGGCAATGCTTTGGTTGTCTCAGAGGCCACTCAGCATTCCTGCATCTAATGCAGCTGAACATTCATGGCAAGCCCAGTCACTGTGCAAGAACAAGATCTTGGGGTGCTATCGAGGCTTAGACTGGAAAACTTGAGCCATTATTTAGACTGGAAACCTAAGCACACATAATACATTGTGCCAATCTGTGAAAACAGAGTTATGATACAATAATTCAGATTGAAAAGGACAGCATGAGGTCATCCAGTTTAACCTCTTACTCTAGGCACAGTCATCTATGAGATCAAACCAATTTGCAAGAAATTTATCCAGTCACATCTCGAAAACCTTCTACTTGTATTCATTATTTCTCATCCTCCCACCATGCAGCATCCAGTCTAGTTGCTCTTCTCAAAAACAAACTCACTGTATGGGAAGGCTGCAATTAATCCTCTCAAAGCTTTCTCTTCACCAAATGAACCCATTCCATCAACCTCTGCTCACCTCATCAGCCCACCAGCCACCCTGGCACCCCCCTCCCAGAAGATGCCACTAATTGACATCTTTTTCTGCACTGGGCAGATGAAAGTTGGACAGAGTATTCTGCATGGCTGAACAAGCGTGAAGCTGAAGGAAATAATCACTGCACAAACTCCTCTGCTGCCACAATGCACCCCTGCCTCATGCTCACCTTGCTGCCCACCAGGTCCCCAGAGCCTTTCCCACAGAGCTGCTCCCACCCAGACAGATCCTGATCTCTCTTTCCTGGGAGTGTTTTATCCCCACCATCCTTTTCCACATTGCTGCTCCCCACCTAATCAGACCCTGATCTCTCTCTTTCCTAGGACTGTTTTATCCACATCATACTTTCCCACAGAGCTGCTCCCACCCAGTCAGACCCTGACCTCTCTCTTTCCTAGGAGTGTTTTATCCCCACCATCCTTTCCCACAGAGCTGCTCCCACCCAGTCAGACCCTGACCTCTCTCTTTCCTGGGAGTGTTTTATCCCCATCATCCTTGTTGAATCTCATTCCTGCAGGCAGAGTCCCTGTGAAAGGCTCTGCCCCTCAGCAGACCAACTGTCCCCCTCAGGGTGCTGCCATTTGAATGAAGGGACCTTGTCACCTCCATCCAGGTGACAAGGATGTCAAGCACAACTCAGCTGGTTACAGGCACTGGGAAGTGATCAAGCCCTTTATCAGGCTCTGAGCCTGATGCTACAAGCAGCTTTTCACACACCTGGCTGTCACCCAGCCCCTGGCATCCTAAGCAGGGATGACAAGAGTGCTGTGGGAAACAGTGATGAAAGCCTGACTAAAGGCAAGGTAAAGGACAGCCGCTGCTCCTTCCTGGTCCATTTTTGTACATCCTGACATTTTCTCACAGAAGGCAATGAGATCAGGCATGATTAATCCTTGACAAATCCATCCTGACTGTGCCCAACCATGATCTTGTCACTGACATGCTCAGCACAGTGTTCCAAAGGGACTCATTCCACAGGGACTGAAGGAAGAAGCACCACCCCCTAACTCCATGGCTTGTCCTCTGGCCTGTTTTGAAGACTGTGGAACATTCCTGTTTCCACAAAGGAGACCCCTCCGCAGTTTCTTTAATCTTTTAAGAGATTAAAAGAAATAAGCCTTCAGTGTCATCAAATAGCCATCTCCTCACCCTCACATCCATCCTGTGCTCTTGCACATCCTCCCAAGGAAGCCCTGAGTCAACCCTCAGTCAATCCATGGCTGGTAGTTATTCTCCCTGAGCCACATCTCTGATCACAGGGGCCTGGGAGATCTCTCTGCTACCTGAGCAGACTGGCAGATCACAGAAAGATGCAATGTTTTGTTAGATGTGTTCTCTCTCTATTTGCATACTGTGGGAGACTGTGGGAAGCCAAGTGGGAAGGATGAAGAAATTGAGTAATCTGTCTGGGGGATCAACAGTAGTCTGTGTTTCACAGTGAAAGTTCTCAAGTTCCACAAACAGGAGGTGAAAAAAAGAAACCAAAAAGCCCAAAAACCACCAGCTTTCTCTATTCCTTTCCTTAATATTTGCCCAAGAATGGGAACCTTCAGAAACCAAAGCATAACTTACTGAGTTTATAAAATCAAAAGGAAAATTCAATACTCATTTATTACTTCCAACCAAACTCTGTTCTGAACACAGATATTGTGAGCAAAGAGTAAATGATTCACAAGTGTTGGCATAAGCAAGACTGATTTCATTCTGGAGTTCATTAAAAAACATGTTCTATGTAATAAAAATACATTTACAGTTCTAAGGTAATACATTTTAATCTTGTTTCCCTCAGCTCTGCTGCTTAAGGAACACAGTCATGTGAAAATCAACCTCTTGCCAAGTCCCTCCTCAGTGAGAACAGTTCCCTGACAGTTCACCCAAAGAATTCACTCCCCTCTCTAAAACCAGGACCAGCAAAAGGGGACAGCGACAAACCACCTGAGATCAATAACAGTGGAAATGCAGCATTTTTAAAACAAATTCCATCCAAGAACTACATTAAAAAATACTTGTTCAGTTCAGGACTTGCTAATATTTGTGTTGACTCATGCTGAACTGACTATTTACCATATGCTGACTCTGTGCTCACATTACTCCAACACCAAGTGCTCTGTGCAGAGACTGAGGGGTACCAGAGGGGAAAAAGCCCTGTAGAGATGTTGATCACTGATACTTCTCAATGGATCTGCAATTTCATGGCAGAAAAGAGTGAGACATCAAGAATGAGCAGAAAACAGATTAATGGGGAAATACAATTAAGACAGCAGCTAACTGGTTTTTTTTCCACAGAGTTTCTGTCAGGTGTTGGTTGTCAGTTTGGTTCATTTCCCTACAGCTTATGATATCCACGCTCTTTTGTTGCTGATCTGCTGTTGGGCATTCAGAAGATGCACAAATAATTTGTTACAATGAAGTCAACATAAAACTGTGCTTTGAACATGAGGTATTGTAGGAACTCCACAAAATACAGGGCCCTTCTTGTTCCCATTTCAGCCATGTAAACAAATAGCTTGGATACATAATGTGTGTGTGCCTTAGGGCATAACCTGTTGCACAAAACTGAACTTGTGCAATTTAAATGATTCCAACATTGAAAATGACATTAAAACAATTATGCTACTCATCCCCCAACAGCCAGCCCAGCGCTGAAGGGTGAAAAGAAAAGAAATGTGCTTAAGCAAGAGGAAACCAGCCTCAAAGAATACAAGAAAATTACTTGGGAAGAAAAAAAAATAGCTACAAATAAAACATTGTACATGATGGTACAATCATTTACTTCTAATAAAAATGCTTCTCTAAGACATTATACTTTTTTGCCATGAATGTTTTAGATAAGCTCCTATCTTGATTTAATAGCACCTGTTAAAAGTGCTATTAAACATCCTGGTTAATAGCACCTCTTAATGACAAAAACCCTGATGGGATAGACCAAAGTTCTGAAAGTAACTGAGATGATAATGCAGAGCATGTTAACACAGGCTAAAAGGGAGGATGTTTCCCACTGGAAGCTAAATCTCTCTGTGGCATTTACAGCAGTTTTGTAACTGGAAGCACTAACACACTGCCTTTCATTACCCGTAATTCAGGTTTATCACACGTGTACAAGGGATGCAAAGTATCAGTTATACCTGGCAGAACCTCAGCCAGTTACTTCTGAATGAGATCATAAAGCACCAAATTCAGGCAGTCATGTTCTGCCTTTGCAATCACAAAACACCTTCACAGTCACTCTGCTGTGTGCAAACCTGCCCAATCCAGTCCAGAAAGTGACTTTCATAAATTAAGGGCAGCCTTTTTACCAGGCCTCCCATCACTCCAAAAATGTGAAGATTAATATGAAGTCATTCACATGGTAACAAGTTTTGCAAGTTAAACACCACTGCTGTTTGCAATATATGTAACTATGAATAAAAACTCAGGCACTGCTGATTTTCATAGCTTAAAGATCCACAAAAGAAGCCTGGCTGAATGAAGACTAAGGGCAGAAATACTCATCTCGTGAGAATTAAAAAAAAAATAGAATAAAAATACAGCATCTTCCCCCTAAAAGTGAAAAAGCAGTGACAATATAAAAATATTGAAGTAAAATAACCCATTTTAATGAAAAAATATTACTTCAGCATTTTGGTAGTGAAGTCTGCTATTCATGAAGTTCTACTGGACAGAGCAGAATTTCAGGAAATTAAGTGCTCAGCAGCAAACCCCCATCTCAGTTTCAGCTGTGTGTAAGCCTTGTAGTATACTGACCTTGTTGTCAGTATACACTAAAATTAGTGCCCTCACTCAAGTGTTAATCAGCACAATTACATGCAGAGCATATGAAGGTGTCACAGCACCAACCACTGTCTGTCTCCAATAATCAGCTCTTTCTGCACCAAATCACCTGCTTATACAAGCTCAACCTGTGAAGCACAGATCTCCTTTTCCCAGATCAATCTTCAAAGACTGTCTGGCATTCAGCAATTCACAAAGAAACATTAACAACTGTATTAAGTATAAAAGAAAGTGAATTAATGATTTTGTCCACAAATTCCCAGACTTTCAGATTAAAGAAGCTCGACATGAAACACTGGGAAAAGTTAATTAACGAAAAAGCAATGCTAAATATAAATGGATGAAAATTCTCACCCAGTCAGAAAGGAGACAGACCTCAGGCCTCTCAAAGGCACACAGGTCTGAGCTAACTCAACCAAATGGAAAGGAGGAGAGGAATAATTCTTTTGATATACACACACTGAATGGATTCTGCATTGAGAAAACACAGCACACAGTTTTAGAAGGGAAGTCTTGAATGCATTCCCAGCCTCAGCAGAAAAATAAAGAAAATGCTTTTCCTGGATAGAAACTTTAACTTGGAACCCTCTTGGAGTCACAAACATTGGATTTTGAATCTTACTCCTGGAAGATGGAGGAGAGAGAATGTAACAGCAGTACAGCCACTTGCTCAACATGTTAAGTGCAAAGCCCAATTTTACAGTAAGTTGTGAACATATTTAGGGACATACAAGCAAATGTTCAACCAATATAAGCTGGGTTTTGTAAAAGCAATTTGAAGGTATACAGTTCCCAACTACAATGGCTTACAAAGGCTTACTAATGAGTGGAGGAACTAGTGTAAGATCCTCACTAGGATGTCACACAACAGCAAAAAGTGCTGTAAATCATAACCTGAGCACACACAGCAGTACTCACGTCTTCAACTCTCTGGTCAAGCACGTGCACAGACCTCCTCACAAATCCTGGCCAAAGCATGCCTCTTAAAACTTGTCTGTCATTCTCTCAAAACCATCTGCTAGTTCACACCAAAATTAAAGCCATGTTAAGAAAAATCTGTATTACTCATTTTATTGCAAAATAAAAAAAAGGTGATTTTTCCCTGCCCCCAGATAAGTTACTGCAGATAATTCCATATTTTGGAACATTCCAGTCATAGTGAAAT
>JBBMKD010000053.1:66992590-67002686 GCA_037834095.1 Argya squamiceps | reverse complement strand
GCGTGCTGGGCTCCGCCTTGCCCACCGAGCGGGCGCTGCCGTACATGCTGCGGCAGGGGGGGAACCGACAGGGAGAAAGCACCGGTGACAGCCCCTGTGCAGCTCCTCAAGGCTTAAAGTCAACTTAAGGCCGGTCACAGCCTGCCACAGGTCCGGCTGTCCATCTCTGAAGTCATGTGCTCACGACGTCCAGGACCATATCTGTATCAATAAGAGAAACATAGTAAAATTTACATCAATAAAAATAACACTTTAAATACCTATTACCTATTTCTTTAATGGTGATACCGTTTATCACCCCATGTTTGTCCCAACACTTTAAACACCTAGTTTATCACCAAATGCTTGTCCCACATTAGAATATGTTCTACTATATTTATACTTTTCCAGTATTTTTCAATTCCTCCTGTGATGTATGTTCTAAAATAAATTCGTGTATCAAGTATGTTATATGTTATAAAATAAAACTGTGTTACAAGTTTAAGTTTCCAAAAATTGTAAAGGTGTTTCTGACTGCTGAAACCCATTTGCAACTGTAAAGAATCTCAGACAATCGCAGGGTGAAGCCAAAATTTACAACACTTCTAATAAAAAAAAAAGCAATGTTTTATTTAAACTCAAAAAGAAACTTCTATTCTTGCTTTTTTATTGCTATAGTATCACAGTAAAGAGGGAAGGAAAAGAGAATCCATCAGTCTTCAAGCTGTAATTTTGCTGGCCATGACAAAACCCTTCAGATGTTATCTAATCTTTCTTCCTGTTTCTACCTGGCCCTAATGCTTTATCTGTTACCTGTCTGAGTAAGACAGAATCAAAACTTTAAAACCACTCAGAGTATATCTTTCCTTCAAGCACTGCCAGCTTCCATCAGACAGTTTCTAAACCCTGGTGCTGTGAAATCATCCTGCAAATGGGAAGGCAGGACAGACTGAAATGACTCTGACCATGATCTCCACCAGCAAGTTCCTTGGCACTGCTCTCAGCCCCACTTCAAATGCAGAAGTCGCAGCCAAAACTAAGAACAATCATGAAATCATTACTGACCACACAACTTAAGCAAGCACAGATGCAATTCTGAAAGAGGAGCAATGACCCAGCAATGACACCAACAAGGTTAAGAGGAACAAGAGACTCACACTCCACTGAAAACTGGCTCTAGACTCTTATTTTCTCTCAAACTAAATGTAACTTAAATCTTTGTTCAGGTTAAGAAAAGATTTCAATTGAAATAAGCTTGTCATTAACCAGCTGAGATTAACTCCATTAAATAATATTTCAACAGCAGAGACCTCTTAAAACACAGAACAGTACAACATCATCCTGCTGCTGTTCCTTCTCCCCTCTGCTTTTTCTTTAAATATGGACTCTGGTGGCATATGCAATAGAATTCCTTATTTTTGCAGTGCAATATGATGCTGTAGCACAAGTGCTGGCAGGAAACTCTTCAGCTCAGGGACTCTGGGCTGGGATCACAGTTAATAGCCAAGATCCAGCAGAGAAGTAAGAAATGTAACTTTACTGCACTGTAAAACTTACCCCACTACACAGGTCTCACTTCTTTTTCTCCACTGTTTTTTTCCTGTGTAAACTATTCCATGTTACTGCTGGGCTCAACTGAAACCAAAACTAGAACACTGAAACATTCCTGATCTCATCAGATGAAAGACACCAGCCAGTGTCCAAAGAGCAGCAGCATCTAAAATATCCCAACATCTTGCCTTTCACACCAGCTTTCAGCTACCTGCCCCTTCTGCTCAGAAGTCAGGTTTGCCAGGTATTAGGAATAAATGTCTCCAAACCAGAGTGTTTGTGAGATAATAACTGGGCAAACAGGTTAAAGATTAGGTTAAAACAGGGATAGACTTCCAAAGGAAATTGTAGAAACAATGCAAGTGGGTGGAAGGAGGAGACCAAAAAATAACACTGCAAAAAATACTGGAAAAGGATAGAAAGAAAATAGTGAAATCCAGGGAGGAAAGATAGAGCGTTTTTTCTTTTCAGAATGAGTTAGTACAGGAAAAGATACAACGAGAAATAGTTTCAAAATATTTAGCTTAATCTTAAACTTTCAATGGAAAACAAGGTCAGGGCAAGTCAACATTTCATCAATTTCACACAATTTCATAGAACATACAACGGCAGGAGGAATTTTACAAAGCTTATGGAAATTGACACTGCTTTGTGAGCAGTTCTCAAGATGTTCCAGTGTTCACTCTGGTTTTTGAAATGACAAGAAAAGCCAGCAACAATATTGCCACAGAATATTGTAGAGCACATATGTAAAGAAGAGCCAGCCAAGGAAAAACAGCCACCAGCATTAACTGAAATTATCTGCCAAAGCAACACCTATAGGTGTATTCTTTCAATACAAGTTACATTTCTTCTATTTCAACTACACATCCTTATGCAAAACAGCACAGAAATATAAACTATGCAACAAAGTCCACAGTGTTCCACTGAAGTTGCTTCAATAAGCAAGACACTGTGCCCCAGATCTGTAATAAAAACACATCTTCCAAACAGAAAGGCTATTTCAGACCAGCCTCACTGTTTGAGATATCAAAATGCTAAAAATGCTGCTGTGACACCACTTGAGCACGCCAAACAAGTCAGATAGGATTTCTTAGACACTGCATAAAGTACATTCCACCAAGAGCTTGCATTCATTAGGATTCTTCTGAAAATTAATCCAAATCACAGCACTTAATTCACTTGCTAAAAACTCACCGCAGTAAATCAGGGCAAACACTCATTAACAGCTCTGGATGGGTTTAACAGGAACCAAAAGACCAGAATTGTGTGTATTTTAGTGAAAGGACTTCAGCCCAAAAGGACTAAGTTTAAAAGCTGCTGGAAGTACATCACTGTTGCACACACAAGTATCACCTGGTGAAGTCTGTAACAACACACCAGAGGAGCTCAAAAGGCTTTAGAGAACTCCCGAAGAGCTCTGCAGGAACTGTGCAGGAACCAGCTCCAGGAGCCCTGGGCAGGCAGGGCAGCTCCCAGCACCTCAGCTGGAAACACCAGCCCTGTGCCCACTCAGCTCCCAGCCCTGCACCATCCCCTCTGCCACTCATCAAATAACCCCAGAAACATCAAATAACCCCAGCCACGGGCCAGAGTCAGCTGTTGGTCAGGGCCATGGGAAGGATTCCCAGAGCTGGCACAGCTCAGACTCAGGGCAAGGACTCTGCTGGAGCTGCCTCACTGCACTGCACTCACTCTGCAAACAAAAGCAGCAGATTAAGATGAAAAGTTGTCTCTGGAAATAAGCAAATGTAACCCTCCAGTGTTTTTGTTGAAATGACAACTTGCACTACACCATTGTTAGACTTTCAAATTGTGACTATTCCAACTATTAACTAAATACATTCTTCCACACACACAGCCAGTTTCAGTATTTCCACTGACACAGATTTGCTACAGATTAAGACAAAAAAAAATACAAGATAGATCCTAACTCTCTTATTTTCCCCCTATTTTTTCCTATTGCATTTAGCACTGACCAGATCACTTCACTGTAGAAGCAGATATTAATACAATTCACACTAAGAAAAAAACCTTTTACCATGAAAACAGCAAAGTGAGGGAAGTGACAAAAAATCTTTTCTTTTTTGCAATACCAATTAATCAGGAAGAATACAGAATTCCAGTTTCCCTCCCAGAGTCCAAGAAAAGTATATGGAGGATTTCTTTCAGATAACATCATAACCAGAAAGTTAGTTTTTTAATATGCTGAGCCACACTAGCATTTTACTGGGAATCTCACAAGTATGGTCTCTTATCTTCCATGAGGCCAACATGCAGCACTGTTCCTATTTTCCTCTTCTACTGAGACTAAATTTAGTCACAAATAAATCATCCCTTAACCCTACAAGATGGTGGTAACCATAAGGAATAATGTCCAACTGTGAATGTACTAAATGTACTAACCATCTTCCCTTGGCAAATTCTCCTGTGGATTTCAAAAACCTTTGCTTTTTCTGCCAATAAAGGAACCCTTACCCAAGATTACAAAAAAAAAGACACTCCCAACATAAAGAGCTTAAAAAAACAAAGCAGCCAAGGCCAGTGCTAAACCCTTTTTCCTCAAGATGGCTTGCAGAACTTTACAACTATGAAACAAAATTCTCTTGTTTGCTGTTCATTAAGAGAACAAAAACTTCAAAGAGCATCCTACATGCGAGCCAAATTAAAAAATAATAATTAAAAAAATCACATCAGCCCAAGAAAAAACATTATATGTATATTTATATATATTTAAATTGGCATAGCACCTTTGCAGGCACAAAGACCTGACCTGCTTTAGCAAAAGTTGAAAATGCTATCCAGTGATTATGGAAAAACTTGTAAGAAGGACTATCAGAAAAAGAACAGGCAAGAATTACAGCATATTGCAGAAAAAGGGTTGGAAAAGGACAGTTATGAACACATTTTCTGTATAAAAATTTTAAAATAGGTAACAGCACATCCTGCTTGAAGTGCCAGTTAAGAAAAATGTCTTCTCAGCTCCCAGGTGACTGTCCAAAACCAGAGACAGACATCATTAACTGTGGAAAATGTTTATAATCTGGCAGCAGACATTTAAATGCAACCTGTAGCAACTAAAATCCACCTGTTTCCTCACAATAACCCAGTCCCAGGCAGTGAAAAGGAATGGAGAACCCAGTTTCCCTCAGAACAAGCCAGCATCAGGACCCGGCATGCTGAAACAGTAAAAAGCCATCAGACCTTCATGGAGATTTACTTGTAAGGCAATTATGGCCTGAGAGAGGGCAGGGACAGAACACCAGCCTTGTCAGGAGATTTGGTGGTTTTCAATAAAACCTTTATTGGGGCATAGTAGAAATCGAGAAATTCTGGAGGGATCACTTGAACATCAAACTTCAGTACAAAGAATCCAATAAAGTGAGATGTGTTCAGCAGTGCTGTCACACTCAGCCCCCACACCTATTATTTTCTGTGAACCCATGGCTCAGAGGGCAGGTGTTCCTGGCTGCAGCTGACAGAAAACAGAAGATTCATTAAAAGAAAAGTTCTGTTCTCTGTCACATAAATTAATAATGCCTTTCATGTCCCCCACTACTCCAAGACAAACACTAATAGCACATGAGCTACTTCCAGGTAAGCAAGCAACCAAATACACACAAACATGCTGCAGAAACACAGGGAAAATCCAGCACACATTTTTTTAAAACAAAAAGAATTTCAGAGTAACTCCTGCAGCCTTCAGCAAGTCCTGTGAATTTCTTTGCTGCAGTTTCTGTTCAGGACTGACACCAGCTGATAAACTGCAACATCTGTGGAGACAATTCTTTAATATCATCCCTGCCTGATAGTCAGGGTGGGGCAGTGGGATCACAGACCAGGCAGCAAGAGGATCTCACAGCCCAGGGACCCTCCAGAGCCTCTGAGCAGGCTGGAAACCACAGATCCAGCTCCAGCAGACAGAACATCCTGCCACACTGATTCCTGTGTGCACAAGGAAAGCTTTAAATGGCAGTTCCATAATAAAAAACAAAGTCAGCCTTCACAAGAGGCATCTTAATCTGATAAAGGACTGTGGCAGACACATTAGGCTTCATTAACAGAGGTAGCAATTGTTCCCATTTACATAATTCACAGCCCAATGGTTAATGGCAAGTAGGAATGTCTGGATTACACAGTAGGACAGAGAGTGCAGAGCAGACAGAACAGGGGGGAGGGCAGGTAGGAAAGGCGGAGTTCCATAAAAAGAAAAGCTTCCATTTCAATAAAACCCTGCCAGGAATCCACATAGTGGGATAATGAGAGAACGGACATGATTCACAACTTAGAGGTGTGCTAACCAAGAGAAAAAATGAATTCCTATTATTTCCCAGGCCACATCCCAGCTACAAAACCTATGGCTGCTGTTACTTTATCTAGAAAGTGCAAAGCCTCTGTCTCTTTGGGCTGTTTTGTATTTTAGGGTTGACTGGCTTTGGAAGGTAAGGCTCACTACTTTCCACCTTAAATGAATGACTGTTACACACACAAAGGACAGCAGAAAGTTTATTTTTGACATGCACTGGACACAAGGCACTGAACCCATGGAATTCAGAGTTGTTTATCAAAATGTCCTTGTGGCCTTGACAGCAAGAAAGCAATAAGATGAATGAAATTAAGACAGAAATAAAACAAAAAAATAACCATTTATATTAGGATTGATTCTCATTCCTAAAGAGCACACGAATAAATGCTGAAGCACTGCCATCTGTTTATGTCCAATCCTGTTTAAAAGCTGGGGGGATGGTGGTGGTGTTTGTTTTGTAGTTTGTAAATTAAGTTCACCTAGTTGCACGTGTGCCAGGTTCACTGACTGTAACAGAGCCTTTGTTCTGTCTCAGCAAACACAAAATGGGAACTGATACATTCTCCCACACACACAGAGACAGAGAAATCTGCCCAGAAAAGCATCTCAGGGATCCCCAACATTCTTCAGATGACTTTGACACATTAAAAAACTATGTTTTGTAAAAGGCAGGTCGTCAACCCCGACCCTAACACTTCTGGGGAAAAAAAGCAGCATTCGTTTGTCAAGGGAGGGTTTTGTTTCTAAACAGAAAGTGACATTCCTGTAAACACTTTTTACATCTGAAGGGTTAGCAGAAATGCCACCCAGACACTTTAGGTCACCACAGAACATGGAAACATCCTGATTCCCTGTCCTCTTCAGACACTTCTGTCTCCCTTTTCTACAAGGTATCCCATCCAGCAAACACCACCTTCAAGGCTGTAAGTGGGAGCCAGAAATATTCATTCACCAGTTTCCTAGTTAATTTCTTTCCACAAGTACACAATTCCTTGCATGGGATCTACTCCACAAGGAGGACACAACACAGCACAGGCTCTGCTCTACAGCACTTTCTTTGTAAAAGCAGTTTTAACTGGCATTAAGTTTTACTTCTTATAACACCTTTAAGGCTTGATAGCAGCATAAAAGGTCTGCTGTCACCATCACAGTTCCATTCCTTTCTATCTCCTTTCCCAAGAAAACAAGACCACCAAAAAAAAGGCTTATTATTATTATAAATACGTATATTTCAGCTAAACATTTACTTACTTACATGTGGGGAGTCTGACTAGGTACATCAGGATTTCTTCTGTGCAATGACTGAGATGTAATTATGTCTCCAAATTCAAAGCAGGTGTGAAAAAAAATCACGTGCCCCTTTTTAACGGCAAACCACAAAAAGCAACAGGTGTCTGTGGGGAGACAGATGGAGATGGTGCTGAGGGCAATCTTGCCCTTGATGTATTTCAGCTGTGTTAATTATCCCAGAGTGGGAACAGCCGTGTCCCCCAGCCATGGGTGTGATAAAGAGTCACTGAGCTGCCAGGGAGCTGGACAAGAGACACACAGGGTCACCTGGAACTGCAGAAGGAAGAGAGAAAGAGCCAGAGCTGTGTGGAGCTGCCCATGGGAGGCTACGCAGAAAAGGTATGGAAGACTTCTAGGTAACAAGGTGCTGATGCTTGAAGCCTTCTGAGGTTTTACTGGAGCGCTCTGAGTGTCGTGGCCATCTCGACAACCACAGGTACCAGAACTTCAACATAGCACTCATATCACACATCACTTCCTAGGGGTAAGCTGATTGAATTAGCTCTGCCTCTGCTAATTATCTAGAAGATTGAAGACCTGTAGCTGTTAATTTTCTGTCACTGTAGGGCTAAAGAGTTTATAGGTTTATTTCAGAGTACAAAGTCAGTAAACACTACATGTTTGCATCCATGGCTGTTTCTCTCTTTCCCACAGGTGGCACAGAACCAACAACCCACTTCCCAACAGCAGAAACAACACGTGAAAAGCACTGAAGGTGTTTCAGGAGCCCTAGTGAACCCGTGCAGCCAGCCAGCCTCAAGTCACCGTGGGTAACATCACAGAGCAAGGCAAAGCATGCCCCAGAAATTCCATCATCACCTCCCCCTGACAACAAGGCCAGGCTAAGGATATTGACATAGCCCACATGCCAGGAAACATCACCATTGCTCAACCAGCACTGGATTTTCTAGGATCTCCTGCTCCACAGCAGCCCACTGCATGCCAGAGTTAACTCCTGGCCTCAACAGGCAGAATCCACAGTCTAGTTCTGGGTTTAGTTCTATTATTTAAAAAGCCACATGCATCCCTCCACACTTACATTTCTGACCAAATCATACTCAGCTAAAACAAGCCAGACATTCCAAATATAACACAATTCTCCAGTAGCTTAGCCAGGTAAGAGCTGTAACAAAACTCCCACTCAAAAGAGGTTTTCAGGCTTGAAAAGAGGGAGGGGTGAGGATGGGAGATAACAATGGGAGAGTATCCTGCTTCATAAAGTAAGGAACAGCAGCAAAAACTCACACACTGGTTATGAAGGCATGGTGAGATATTCTTATTCATACAGCAGTACACAACTGCTACCAGGAACTGAGAAAGGGGCAAGTTCAAAAAAAAGAAAGGAAAAAATTAAGAGCACACTAAATACCAAACCCCCCTCAAAAAACCAGCCAGGGTTTCTCTCATCACCAACATTTGTAATTCAGTTAAAGGGGAATAGGCCACATAAATACCAAACCTGCCTTTTTTTGCTAATCAGGCCATTAACCACATATCACAGATGAAAAGTTATGTGAACAGAATCTCAAAAAAGCTCATGATAGGATCAAAAAGAATGCTAAAAATTATGAAAACATGATGCTTTAATATAGCCCAGAGAGCAGGTTTTCTGCAGTTTAGGCTTCTGCTAACATCCCAGCAGTGATTTAATTACAGTTAAATTGGTTTCCCAGAAGTGGTGGAAGAAGTTCAAATTATATCGAAGATTATGATGAATTCACATTTCATTCAGCAGATCCCAACCTTTTTCTAGCTGCAGCCCCTCCTGCAGCTCGATGGATTCAGACAATTCCAAATGTCTGGATGATACAGTAGACATAGACTGGACTATTCTGGGAACTGCTGTTCTGTGACAAAGTTCTGAACTGTGCTCCCAGAACTGAACTACATTCAGTACAGCTGTTAACTAAATCACTGCTTTCATTGCTGAAAAAAATCCCCTATTTTACTACCAGCTCTAGTCACAGCAGCACGGGCAAAGGTGGTGATTTGTCTCTCCTCGTCCTATTTGGAACGTCTCTCAGGGTGCTGACTCACAAGTGCCCTGAATTGGGGCACACAGCCCGGCTGCCGCAGCCTCCAACACAAACTCCAGCGCCGTGTCAGGCCGGGGCTCGGGAGGAGCTGTGTGTGCAGCCACCTACGGCCACAGACGCGATAATCTCAGGGAGCAAAGCAGGGCAGGCAGCTGGTGGAGGTGACTGCTGCAGGCACCCCTGTCCAGCTGGCCATTGTTTGAGAATCACGGCCGAACCGGCCAACTTTCCGTGCTTACAGCCTGTTGAGCTGAGGTAACACCTTATCCACCTACCACCACCCCGCACACTTGAGCGGGGCCCCCAAAACGTGCCTGGACAAAACGGAAAACACGCATTGTTCTTCAGAACAATTCTGGTTTTATCCACTTGCTCTCATTCTCTGGGCTTCTGTACTGCTTCCCACCTCCAGCAGCACCTCCATAGGTGTTTCTTTATATCTTTGCATCTCCCAGTCCCTCCCATTTCCACCCGGGCTTCCCTTTTAAACCATTTCACACCGTACCAGCACAGACATTAACATGAAACTTCCAGAGCGCATGCAACATTCCGGGTTAAATAAATGGTGTGTTTCCTAACCAACCTTCAGAGCTCACGCTACAAACGAGACAGATGTGGAAGGGCAGCAATTCCTGACACAGGCTTCAGGATGGCAGCAGGCTCAGACACAAAGCACCGTGTCAGCTGACGCTGCCTCGTAGTAGATGCAGCAAAATACAAGAAACTGACCAAGCATTGCTCACAGAAAACACAGAAAAAATCCAGCACCGCCACAAGGTCTGGGCAGACAGACACCGCTCCCCATCACCTCGGGTGAGGTGAGGGCGATAACAAAAGCGTGCGCTTCCCAAGGACGGGCTGGATGAGGAGGGGCGGAAAAGCACGGCCGGGAAGGCGAATGGGCAGAGCAGGAATGACCGCCCGAGCGAGGCAC
>JBBMKD010000053.1:66976376-66992052 GCA_037834095.1 Argya squamiceps | reverse complement strand
GTGAGGGCCGGGGGACTGCGAGTAGGTTGTGAGGGAACGGCGGTGAGGGCCGAGGGGACGGCGGTGAGGGCCGAGAGAACGGCGGTGAGGGCCGAGAGAACGGCGGTGAGGGCCGAGGGAACGGCGGTGAGGGCTGTGAGGGAACGGCGGTGAGGGCCGTGAGGGAACGGCGGGCAGGGCCGTGAGGGAACGGCGGGCAGGGCCGTGAGGGAACGGCGGTGAGGGCCGAGGGAACGGCGGCCAGGGCTCAGGTGCGGTGGGCAGAGTCCGGCGGGGACCGGGCACCGAACCCGGCACCGAACCGGGGCCTCCCCTGCGGCGGCTGCTGAGCGGCCCCGCCCGGCGGGCCGGGGGCACCCGGGGCCGGAGTTTCCTGAGGGAGTCTCGGGCAGACGGCAACTGAGGCATCGGGAATCCTCCCAAGCTGGATTTGCTGTGATTGCAGGGTGTAAGGAGCCAACAGTGCTCCCAGGAGACACTGAAGTGAGAGATTATGGCAAATGGGTTCGGTCTGTCAGACTGCGCAAGGAATGACACTTATTGACATGTAAATTATCGCTGTTTAAATTAGTATCTTCTTGAAATGAATACGGCTTATATTATAATTCTGTTATATGATTTCATCATATTGTATATTACCTATATTGTATGGTTTGTATTATATAAATAATTATATTTATATTATAAATCAGACTTCTGGCAGGCTGATATCCACTGACATCTCGATAACCTGAACTTCCCTTTCAATTGTAGAAGCAGAGGGTCTGTTTTAAATTAATCTCTGTAGAATCATAGGGTGCATGTAAATGCATGCTGAAGTACCTAAGCCCTTCTGTGAAGCCTAAGGTATCCCCCCAAAAGAGATCATTTGTACTTACACTGCTGCCTAAGAAGGCAGAAGGATGGGGATGGATACAGGCTTGCCCACGCCTCGAGTATCCTGCCAATTCCAAGTGTAAATGATTTTCCATTTAACAATAACCAAGTGTCAGCCTGGAGCAAAACAGAGCCTGAGAGCTTTAGGTTTTCATCCCAGCTTAATTAGTGTGTCACCTTCCTAGGGTGTGGCTGCCAGCAGTGTCTGTGCCTGTGGTCACCGTGGGGTTGGTGCTGCACGGTTTGACAGGTCTCCCACGGTGCTCACAGGGTTCAGATGGTTTCCTTTCCAGGCTGGATCAATTCCTTGCCTGGGAATTGCACTTGGGAGAGGACAGGCTGCTCCTCCCTGCAGGTCCCAAACCATTTCTCTTGGCTTAAAAACCCTGCAAGGGCTGGAGTGGCTTGGACAGAAATGATGTGCTGATAAATCAGTCTGACAGGCTTTTAGAAAGAAGTGCCCACGTAAATAATTTATGATATTTGAGTAATATTCCTGCCTGCTCTGGCCTCCAGAACGAGCTCTTTTCTTACTCTGCCTGCAGGGATGTGACACTCCTTGTTCACTTCTGGTTTTGTGACTGTGAGGTGTTACTGTTTCATACCTGGGAAAAACTCAGAGTTGTTTCTCTTTTCTTTCAGTTCTACCCCTTGGTCACTGTTTATTGTTATATTTATAATATCAAAAAGATTATTTGTGCAGGAGTACCAGTCAATCCCTTTAATGAAATATTTTTATACAGCTTGGGAGTTAATGCAAAGGAATTAAGTCATGTGAGAAATTAAACAGGATTTATATTCTTGGAAAGCAAATTTAAATATTTAAATTTAATTTTTAAAAATATATTTAAATTTAAATGTTTCAAATCTGGAATTGTTTGGAATGAGCTGTTTCCTGGGGTGCTGTTGGTGCATGTTGAACTATTGAAACTTTTTGGACCCTTTGTAAAGCAGAAATTGCAATGGGCAATGGACTTGAAAACAACAAGGAAATTACATAGCAAAGGGGTAATTGACACACACCACTGCTATGAAAGGAAAGGTTTGGAGGCATAACCAGCAAAATTTGAAAAATATGCAGGCTAAAACACAACAACACATGTCCTAAATGAAGCAGTTTGGGCTGGATGTGGGATTGTTGGGAAAGCAGCCCCTAAACAATTCCAGCAGTTACATTCAGTGAACTTGTGGCAGCTGTGTACAGCTGCCCTGACAGCAAACAGCACCACGAGTGAGGAGGTGAATTTCTCCTCCTGAGCTCCAAAAGTGCAGGAATTGACAGCAGCAAACAGCACCAGAGTGAGGAGGTGAATTTCTCCTCCTGAGCTCCAAAAGTGCAGGAATTGACCAGGTGGGCTTGGTTTCAGATGTTGGGTGTATCCAAAAATTCTCAAATACAAACACACCCCCACAAATGCACTTTCCAAAACTGTTTAGAGGTAAGGAAGAAAGAGCTTTACCCTGTGTTCATTGTGTTGCCCTCAGTTTTCTTGCTTGCAAGTGTTTGAGACCTTGCAGTGCAGATTCTCATGCAGCTTCAAGAAAACTGAGGGCAATATTCATTGCAATGTTAAGAAAGTGGAAGCAGAATTAGTGTTTCCTGCTCAGTGCAGGGAGGATCAGGACCCTGGACATGCCCAGAGTAAACCAGCAGTGCCGGATAAATCAGTGATAAATCAGTTTTTGGAGGCAGATTGCAGTGGGCTCAGTGGGACTGCACGGAGGAGTCCCCCTGCCACTGTAACTGAGCAGGAATTGTCAGTGCTGCTTTATGCCTTGAAAGCAAACACATTTCACCTGCTGCAGGGAGCTCAAACAGGCTCTTCCACCTTTTCTTCTCTTGCTGCTGCAGCACGTGTCCTGAATGAGTGAGGGGCATGAACAGGGCACTGCCAGCACCAGAGGCCAGCTGGAGTGTGCAGCAGGCAGCAGTCCCCTGAGCTACCCTGCATTTCCATGCTGAACCCATCAGTGAGTATCTTTTCCTTCTGTTGGAGCTGACAGAACATCACCTCCCTTTTCTCAAGGCTGTTTACCTGCTGAGATCAGAAATCAGAGCTGGGGAGTTCTGTTGTGGGCAGCTTGTCCACAAGCCATTGCACCATCTCTTTTCCACTCCTTTTAACTGTGCAGCAGCACAGGCCTGTCTTCATTAGGAATTATCTGCCTCATTACCCTTGAAAGAGGTACCTCAGCTCTGTGTTTACCTGTGCATAACAGGGAAATCAGCTTATAAAATAGTTTAGGGTTCCCAGAGGAAAGAGAACTCCACAGAAATATAAAACCTGTCAAGTTTTTTGGATGTTTTCTTAGAGTAACACAAACCTTGGGTTAAGTGTGTGGCACTATGTGTAGTGCTGGCTAAATCACTTGTTGCTGCCTGGGTGAGTGTTTGCTCTTGCTGGGCTCAGTGGAATTGCATTTATTGGAAGAATGCTGAGGGTTTTCTCTCAGCAGAGCAAAGCCTCTCTGTGAAGGAAGGTTACCAGGTGGAGAGGGTGAATGAAAAGCCTCTGGATGTTCACAGTCTGTGTTGAAGTCTGTCCCAGCCTGGGGGATGCTGTGCTCAGTTCCCTGGAACGATGTTCTGGCTGAGCACTGCCCAGGGCACGGCATCCAAACCTCTGGAGTGATCTAAAACTGCCTGTTCCACCTCCCAGAGAGGAGAGCTGGGAACTGGCACTCCTGGCCCAGGACAGAGCACAGGGCTCCAAAGCCTGCCAAGGCAGGGGGGAACTGAGAGGAAAAGACATGATTTAGGAGCACAGTAAATTTGGGGGGGGTAATGGACAGTGGCATTGAAAGGTGTGTGAGGATGTTAGGAAATTAGAAGTCATGTCCATAATCACGGAAGGGGAAGGTGCTGCTGCCACAGCCCCACGGTGGGAGACACACTTGAACAGATTAAATTCAGGATTATCTGTCCTGGAAGATTGGTTTATTTCCTGCACAGGAATTGGTGTACACACACATTTTTCTCAGCAGTGCTCAATTTCACCTCCATGCAGATTAATGCCTACTTGTAGAGTGCTGTTGAAAAATTAATATTCCATATCCAATTTCTTGAGACAGAGATTTATTTTCTGATTATGTACCTAATGTGTTCAAACTTTGAAAGACAAGATCAAAATATGGTAGCAGTGAAAGCTGTTAAGTTTCTTTACCTGTTGTAGTGTGTCCAGGCAATGTTTTGGAGCACAGTGCAGCACCTCTAGTCTTGTGTCACTCTTTCTCAGTGACAAGAAAATTTCCTGAGAACATTACCAGCCAAACTCAAAAGAATTCCCTGTAAATAATAAATCATGGTCCCACAGAGATAGGAAATTATAATTCCTAGATTCCTTTAAACTGATAAACTGCTTGTATCATCCTGCACATTCAGATGCATATTTGAACTTTAATTTTCAGTCTTTCTGGTTTAAAAACAGGGCATTTTTAACACTGGCTAATGAGTCAGGCAGCCCCTAGCACAGCCCTGGCCCAGAGGGTGTCTGAGCCTCTTGGGCACTCCAGTCAATGGTTTATGATCCACTCCAGCATTAATGTTTCATGTGAGTTAAAACGTTGTGTGGAGAGGGCAGGGCAGTGAGGGAACAATATCCCAGTGAGGAATGGAAACACCTTGCCTTCCCTGCCCCTGGCCCCAGGATACATTTATAGCTCCATTTGCAGAATTAACTCCTCTCTGTGCCCAGCTCCTGCTCTAATAATTTTTGGTGTGGAAGTTCTGTCACTCTGAAATGCTCAGACAATCGCTGTGAGACACAGGGCTTGGCTGCGCTGCACTTCCCCAAAACCCCCACACTGCTGTGGTGGAGGGTCTGGTTTAACCAAGGCTCACAGGGAAACCTCCTGCAGGTGAAGCCTGGACTGAGCTGGCATCCCGTGTCTCCTTCACTCAGACTGCATCCACACATCACCTGAACACAAACCACCGACAGAATGGTGCACACCATAGGAAAGCTTGAAGGACTTGAACTAAAACCAGTATTAAGCAATTTTGCATCAAAATGCCACCCACCTACTCTGCATAAATTGGTCACAGTGTTTGTAGGCAGTGACATTTCAGTCATTGTTCCTTCCCAGGGCTCACAGTGATTAGGATCTGACTGAGGCAGCTTGGGGGTGTGAGTGGAGGCACCAGCATTGTTCAAATTTCACTTCCCTCGGCCACACACACTATTTATGTCTCTCTGATTGTCTCCCTCCCCATGCAGTGAACTCTGCTGAGCAGAGGAAATAGCCTGCTTAAATCACAAGTGTTTCTGCTGCTAATGTTGCTTTCTATTTGCTCTTTTCCAAAGGCGAGTGTATTTACAAACTGCTGCTGACTTCTGACTGAAATGCATTCAAGTGCATGAATCCTGTACAATTACACAAGTTTGGGACTGAAGAGGAATAATTCTAGCCAACCAAAATTAAGGAGAATTTTAGCTACACTTGGCATAATTGCCAGTGCTCACACTTGCCAGGGAAACAACCAGTATCCTTTTTCTGAAAATTGTTTGCCAAGTCCTCAGTAAACTTTGGGTTTCTTGTTTAGAGACTGGAAAAACAACTTAGTTTAAAAGGTGCCACACCTGGAATGCCTTAGCAAGGCAGAGTACTAGCCAGGTGCTGACTGACTGGCAAATCATGCTGTCTGCTGAGGATTTTAGGCTCTCTCAAACTGTTTTGACTTCTCCTGCTCTCTTGTATGTCTGATTTTGCCTTGTGTTTGTGTTGCCTACAAAAGTCTGAGTGCTGGGCTCTAGGTTGTGCTCAGCATTGGTGCAAACACAAAAAAGATGATCTCTGTGGGTTTTTGGGGGTGCCCCTGGCACAGCTGGGTCCACAATCTCCCAGAACCACTGCTCCAGAGCAGGGGGAGTGGCTGTGCAGTGCCGGAGGTGTTGCATACAGCCTTGGAAAAGGGTGCCATCTACTGAGTTATTGGTACCACTTCTCACAGTTCTGACAGGTTCTGTGTTCTCAGCTCTGCATGGTTTATGTGGCCCTTCACAGCACCAGGCACGGTGATTGCAGTCAAAACAGCAATCTAAAATAAAACTAATGAGGCAGAGTAAAGTTTTAGAAAGTTGTCCCTACATTTTATCGAAGTACTGATGGATATTGAAGGTGGTGCAGGAAGACAGTGCTGAAGAATCTGAAAGGGGGAATTCTTTTCCTTCCCTGGCATGGTACAGTGCCTTCACATTCACCTAAAAGGAAAAACCCACATTTATCATTTTTTACCAGTGAGATATTTCAAATGAGCTTTTTGCCATGTGGAGTGTCAGTTCTGTTCTCTTCAGTCACTGTATTTTCTGTCATCTCCAGGGATGCCTGAGAGCCAGGGCAAGGACACTGAGAGCTACAGCAGCAGCTCCAGCACTGGGGACTCTGTGGCCTCCTTTGGGCAGGTCAGTTCCTTCTGCCCGAGAGGGAAGTGCAGGCTGCCTGCTCACTCCCCTGGGAATCTGCTCTGCATGTTCATTCCTTTTCTGCTGGGCTACACTGGGGCTGGAATCCTGCTACACCCCGTTGTATTTCACTTCTTTTCTCTGCAATACCCCATTGTATTTCACTTCTTTTCTCTGCAATACTACTGGCAGGCCTCAAATTATAAGAAATTGCTCTGGATTCTTCTCAAAAGGTTTTTTAATCATTTAAACCCTAAAAGTGGGTCTCATGTTATTCTCTCTTATTTACAATGTCCTGAGTCATGCCTACACATATTCTCAATACAGGTTCAGAAAAGCCAACTGCTTTCAGCTATTAAAAATCATTTTGAAAAGTTGTAAAATAATTTGAAAAAAGAAAACTGTGTCTGGACTGAACAGAGCTTTTGATGGTGAATTCTCTTCTCCATGAAAGGCATTTCTACATAGTTCCTGAATGTGGTAGAGGCTTGTGCATGCTCCCTTTTTCCTTATGCTTTTTGGTTACAGGCTTGCATTCCAGAGTCAGAAAAAGATTAAAGTTTTACTTTTGAGTTTAAATAGAACTAAATAAAAATTAGAGTGGTTTGGCAGGAGTTGGAATTTATCTGGCACACACACACACTAGAAGATTCTGTGTTCTGCTGAGTTGTTAGGGCAGCCAGCACATGCATACACAATATTTATGATTTAAGTGGTGAAACCTCTGTTCTGTCCCACTTCAGGCCATAAAAAACACAAACTTTTTATTTCTTAAATCCTTAAACCTACACGTAGGCTTCACTACATTTTGTAAATTGGATTTCTACTAAGACAACCCTAAACTTACAGCACTTTGGGCTTCCCACGATGCTGATGTTGTCCAATGACACCAGTGATGTTGGAGTTATCCAAAGAAATTGGGTAACTCAAGAAATTCCTGCTGTGCCTGCTTTCCTGAGCTGCTGTCCTCCCTGACCTGGTGCCGTGTGGCAGTGGGTAATCTTCACCTGGAGTCTTCACATACACTTTTCTTGTTGGTCACAGAGACACTGTGTTTGGGTTTGAGCAGTAAAATAGAAATTTATTTGTGTGTTTGTGGCTAGGATTATTCATAAAAAATAATTTCTGCAGCTCAGTAACTAATGCCTGCATCCATCAGCAGTAAGAGGAAAAAAGAACAGTCTCGTGCACGTGTGTACCCTGAGGTGTTTCCTTGCCTGCTACATCCCAGTTCCAAAAAATGGATGCTGCAGCTGTGGGAAGGGGTGGGATGGAGCAGGGCTGGGGATGTTGGAAGGGGTGGGATGGAGCAGTGCTGTGGGGCAAGAGGGGAGGCTGAGGCAGGAGTGAGAGCTGTGTCTGGAAGGAGTGGGATGCAGCAGTGCTAAGGGGAAGCTGAGGCAGTGAGAACTGTCTGGGAGGGGTGGGATGGAGCAGGGCTGTGGGGAGGTGAGGAGAAGCTGAGGCAGGACTGAGCTGTGTCTGGGGGCAGTGGGATGGAGATGGAGCAGGGCTGTGGGAGGCAGAGGCAGGACTGAGCTGTGTCTGGGGGCAGTGGGATGGAGATGGAGCAGGGCTGTGAGGAGAAGCTGAGGCAGGACTGAGCTGTGTCTGGGGGCAGTGGGATGGAGATGGAGCAGTGCTCAGGGGAGGCAGCACTGAGCTGTGTCTGTCTCCCTCCCCAGTACCAGTACTCGGCGGGCGAGCACCGCGCCATCCAGCACGCCCTGCGCCGCAGGCTGGGCCCCGACTACATCAGCAGCCGGCAGGCGGGAGGGGGACAGAAGGTAGGAACAAACATCATTTCAGTTCTGTTTTTCCCAGGAAAACTGGGGGTTCAATTGTTACAGTAGTCCTTATTTGTTTGAAGTGAATCTCCCCCAGTAGTTTAATATGCGGATATGAATGCAAAGTGAGCATGGCATAAGTTCTGGCTTTTATTGAGCTACAGATTTGCCTTTTACACTTAAAAAGAAACTTCATTTTTCAGTGCTTCATCCTTTACAAAGGAATATTTATCTGCTTGTGCAACATTGAGATGTTTTCCCTATTTTTCCCCAGAACTGGACTATATTAAACATTATATAACAGTGGCTGCATCCTATCTTACCATCTTTAGTGCCCACTCTGCCTCCTGTTGATTAAGTCATATTTGTTGTTATATTAATCCCCACTACATTTGCTGAAAGAGAGTGCACCTGAAGCTGCACCACCAGCCTTTTATTCACATTATTTGAACCTTGAACATGGCTGGGTTTCCTCAGTGCAAGATGGTATTTGTAATCTCTGTTTGAAAAATACAGTGTGCAGAGATGTGTGCACAAGGCTATGTATTTATATATATATATATATATATATATATTTATGTGTATGTGCTCTTCTTTTCAGATCTGTTACATTGAGGGTCACAAGGTCATCAGTCTGGCCAATGAAATGTTTGGCTTCAATGGCTGGGCTCATTCAGTCACTCAGCAGAATGTTGGTAAGGAGCTCTCGGGGGGAAAAGAAGTCTTTGCTCCCTCTTGTTTCACTGTGAAGGAAGATTCTCTCAGATAAGGGCCAGGGTTTCCATCACAGAATCCCAGAATGTTCTGAGTTGGAAGGGACCCCCAAGGGATCACAGAGCCCAGCTCCTGGCCCTGCCCAGGACACCCCCAGAGCCACCCCGTGTGCCCCAGAGCCTTGTCCAGAAACCTTTCCCTGATACCTGACCTAAACCTGCCCTGGCACAGCCTCAGGCCGTTCCCTCGGGTCCTGCTGGGAGCAGATCAGTGCCTGCCCCTCCTCCCCTCTCAGGGAAGTTCAATGTCACTGTGAGCTCTGCCCTCAGCCTCCTCCAGGCTGAACAGACCAAGTGCCCTCAGCTGCTACAACTTCATCACATCAAAGCACCTGGGCAGAGCCATGAGCAACTTCCAGATGTCTTAACAGTTAGTAAAAACAAGGGAAATTTAATAATGGAGCTTCTGTTTTCATTTTAGGTCTGTCATAGTCATTATTCTGAGTGTGTTTATGATTATTCTTGAGCTATTCTAATCAAGTCTCTGATCTCTATGGGTACACCCAGTCAAGAGTAATTACAATTAAACTACTTAACACCCAGCAGTCCTGAGCCAACTTTCGTACTCACCTGTAATTTTTAGACTCTAACCAGTTCATATTCTCAGTTAATATTCCCCTGATCTTTAGGGACCCATCTTTTGCTGCAGGTTTCTCTTCTAGCTAATACCCAGTACTGAGCTTTTTACAACAGAAAACTTGGGGAAAATTTTTCAACTATGACATGGTGTTCAGCCTCTTAAAGCTTCAGCCTCTTCCCTGTTGATAGCTGAAATAGAACCTGCCAGAGGAGTGTTGTCCTTGTTTGCAGATCTGCTGTGCTTATGCTGAGGACTGGTTGTTGAAGTAGGTCAAAGCAGCAGCTTAAATTACCTTCTTGCTTCTCCCCCACCTTCAGAAATCTTTTCTTAACTCAGATTCTAGAAATAGAACAACTTACTTCATTGCTTTCCATCTATTCTGCACCATGGTTTTCTTTCCCCCTTTTCAGTCAAGAAAGGACTGACATCCTTCAAACTTCTACCTTTTTCAGATAATGCCATAACTAGAAATTCAGGCATTCTGTCCATGATAGAACCTTGTGGAAATTATTTGCAAACTTCAGACTTCTACTAGATCATAGGAAAGAAACTACTTTCTTTTCCACTATTGTTTTTATAAATTAACACTTTAAATATCTCCTTCCAGACTTCGTTGACCTCAACAATGGCAGGTTCTACGTGGGTGTCTGTGCTTTTGTGAAAGTTCAGCTTAAGGTGAGTGGGTTTTTTGTTGGCTCTGCCTGAAGCTGTGAGTGAAAGTCCTTGCACGGCTCAGAGCACAGTCCTCGGGTACTGCTGTGCATCAGGGACCTGCTGGTGTCCTCAGCACTGACCTGACCTTGCTGTGGAACAAACAGCCAAGAGCAAGGAGCCAGCCTTGGGAAAGCACACCACCTGCATGGATAAAATATCTTGCATGGATAAAACCCCCTTTTATTTGAAACTGTGCTGCAGGACGGGTCATACCATGAAGATGTGGGATACGGAGTCAGTGAAGGCCTGAAGTCTAAAGCCTTATCCCTAGAAAAGGCAAGAAAGGAGGCAGTAACAGATGGACTGAAGAGAGCACTCAAGTAAGTGCAGATGAGCAGGGGTACATTTCTGCAGGTGTGGGGTGAAGGGTTTCAGTGACAGTGAGCCCTCTTGTCTCCCAGGTGCTTTGGCAATGCCCTTGGGAACTGCATCCTGGACAAGGAGTACCTGCGGGCCGTCAGCAAGCTTCCCCGGCAGGTACAGGCCTGGGAGAGCAGGGCTGCAGAGCCCCTCCCTGCCCTCTGCTGCACTCACACAGCTCTCACTGCTGCTTCCTGGGCTTCCTGGCACCTACAGCCTGGCCAGCAAACACCTCTCACACACACAGCACGGTGGGACTGTGCCAACAAACACCTCTCACACACACAGCACGGTGGGCCTGAAGTGGCTCCTCAGGATCCTGCTGTGCAGTGAGCTGCCTTGTGGAAGGAGGGGAAGGGGAAAGGGAAAGCCTTCTGCAGCTGCTGATCCATGGGCTTCCATAGCAAAGCTGCCTGCAATCACTGCAGGACTTGGCAAACTCTGCTAGAGGCCCAGAGCTGCATGGCAGTCCTGTCCAACACTGCAGGAGCAGATCCAGAGTGACACCTCACCAGGCAAAGATGGCCCAGGTCTCTGGTTTGCCAGGGTCAGTGTCTATTAGAGGCACTGCCACAAACTGGTAAGGTGACAGAGCCAAAACATCCCATCTTTAATGAACAGGAATGGTGTACCTTCCTCAGAACTCAGCAAAGGCTGGCCTTGCCCTTTAGCTCAAGCAGGAAAATGGACTGGTAGAACAAACTCACTCAGCACAGCCTTGTGGGGCTGTGAGCAGCTGTAAAATCTGCATCGATCACCAACACCTGTTCTGGTTTGCAGAGCAGTGTGGGGAGACCTCACCATCTGCCCTGCAGCACTGAGCAATTCAACCCACACAAAGTCACAGCAATTCAATGATTAACTGACTGAATTACTGGGTACTGCAAGAGCAGTTTGGGTTTCTGACTTACTGTCTGACTTAGAGCAAACAAAATAGGTTTTTAACCAATGCTTATTGTACTAACTTGTTGATGGAAATTTCTGAACCTTTTCTTTTTTCTCCTTTACCAGGTACCCCCTGAGTTAGACTTGGTCAAAGCTAAAATACAGGACTATGAGCCTGAAATAGAGAAAGCCAGATACAGCAGCTATGTGGAAAGGCAGAGCACAGCAGGGAGACAGCACTGTGAGGTGACAGCTGGCTGCAAGCCTGGCCAGACAGAGGCTGCTGTGGTGACAGCAGATCAGGAGCAGCCCAACGCTCCCAGGTGAGACTGCTGTTATAAATTCAATTTTTAAGCTGTATTGGAAGTTACTGGGCCTTTTAAAACATGTAGACAGCTCAGTTCCAAAGACACCATAAAGCACTCGTTCAGTGGATTTTCTTTTCTGTTATCTCTCAATGAATTTTTCTCCCCAAAATGCCGTTGCTGGGGTCCTGTTTAACTGTGTGTTTGTGGGAGGGCAGGAGCACAGAGTCCCTGGCCGTGCAGTGTGAGGCCACCTACCAGAGGAAGCTGCGGCAGAGGCGGCTGCAGCAGCAGTTCCGGGAGCAGATGGAGAAGCAGCAGCAGGTCCCAGGAGTGACTCCCAGCACCAAACAGGGTGAGAAGTGCTGCTCAAAACTGGCACTTTCCATGGGAACTGCTGCCAGGCACAGGTTACCCACAGTACAGGAGCCTGGCCAGCTTCATGTGCTGTGCCATCAACACACCTTTGAGGCCAAAGGCAGGAGCATTATCATGTATTCCCTCTCTGGGTTCCAAAAGAGTCAGCAATGTCAGCTCTAAACCTGCATCATTACATTTGCAACTTTCCAGCCACCCTAAAGCAGCTGCTGCCAGCACCATCAACCTGCTGCATCCAAGCTGAGGCTGCAGCACTTGGCAAATAGATATTGCCTGGGTTACTGATATGTGTCCCTTGGCTCACAGGGAAGCCTGGGGCCGTGTGGGAGCAGGAACATGGAGATGGACAGGCTAAAACCCACCTTAAAGTAGCACAGTTGCTCATCAGATGTCATCAGGCACAGAATGTTACTTCCCACACTCTGCTTCCAAGCTTTAACCAGCTGTAGGACAACAGAGGGTACTGCTGGCAGTGCTGGCTGTCATTCCAGCCTTGTGCTCTAAGGAGCCAAAGGGTGTTTCTGTATTTCTGACATTAATCTCTCCTTGTGCTGCCTCCTTGCAGCAACATCTGATCCTCCTGTGAAGCACAGCACCCCAGCAGAAGTGCAACAGGAGCTGGCAATAGAAGAGGAGTTCTTTGCAGGTCAGCCAAAGAGTGATGAGTAATAAAGTGTTAAATCATTGGCATTTAAAGCAGGTTAATTCAGAATACAGTGTAAGGGTAAAAGCTCTGAAGAACTGGAATAACAGAAGTGTGATTCTGACCTCAACAATACAAACTTTGAGTGGCAGGGAGATGAGTCCATCACTGTGGGGGTTTCACTGAGGCTCTTCTGTAGTTGTTACACCTGTTTGATAAACCCTTTTCCTGAGGTGATACTGCACAACACAGAACTGGGGGGGGATTTGGGGTGTGTCTTTTCTCAGTATAAACATGGGTATTTGGGGGCACGCAGTGTGGTACCTGCACATTGCTTAAGCCGACAGCACAAGGGGCAGGACCCTGCTGCACACTGACAGAAGAGATGCTTTACAGTTTACATGTTATATGGTCACTGCTTGTAGGAAAAGAACGTGCAGCTCCTGGAGCTACTGCCCCTCCTGCAGTACAGTGCTGTGTCATGGATCCCCTCTCGTTCCTTCCAGATGATCCTGAACTTTGGGACATCTCCTTGGAGAGCACTGACCTAAAGGTGACGGGTGCCAAACCGTCGGAGCCCTCAGCAGGTGGCCAGCAGGCAGCTGGGACACCCCGAGGCCACCAGCACATGAGCACTCGCAGCAGGACACCCCACAGGGGCCACCAGGCTGCTGCCAGGCTGGCACAGCTGCAGGCCCCTGCTGCAGCCCCTGGCACAGGCTGTGCCCCTCAGCACACCCCAGGTAGGTGCTGCCACACTCACTGGGGCTCCTGGGAGATGGGGAAACGCCAGGGGGAGAAACATTCCTTTCTGTTGGACCTGGCTGCAGATGCTGGGCTTGGAAAACTGCTTTTCTCCATCCTGCTGTCCTATCAAGGAAGGGTTAGAAAAAGAATTGAGGAACACATTCAGAGGTAGAAAGAAAATGTTTATTTCTCACTCTCTCCCTGTGTGGCAGGGTGCAGCCCCCTCAGGAGGAGTCAGAGCTTGAAGAAAAGGAAGCTGGAAGCCACGTGAGGCACCCTGTGGGCTTTGTGCCTCTGTCATGGATTGCATCACAAGGTGCAGCTGGCTTTCCAAATTGTGTCACATGGACTCTGCTGTACATCATGGGGAAGCAACAGAGAACATTTTCATACAGCCAGCAAGAACTTCATGTACCCTTAGGTTATTATGTATTTCAGATGCCTTTTTCTAGAACCATGCCATTCTTTGTGCTTCTGCAGCACGAGGCTTGTGGCTGTACTACAAGTGGGTATTACCTGTAAACTGCCTGAGGCAGGAACACAATGGATTGGTAAAAATGAGATGCTCTGCCCCTCAGTGCTGCATTCCAGCACAGAGACAGAGACTTTCAGTACAGCAGGGAGCTGTGGCCAGGGACAGAAGGCTCCAGCTGTGGCTGCACACCCGGCTGGGGTGACACTGGTGGGCTCTGAGGGAGCTGAGCCCCTCACTCCTGTTCCTGTTCCCATTCCCGGCTGTTCCCATGCCTGGTCCTGGTCCTGGTCCTGTTCCCATTCCCGGCTGTTCCCATGCCTGGTCCTGGTCCTGTTCCCGTTCCCGAGCCGTCCCCGCTGTCTGTGCTGTGCCTGGGGCAGGAGCACGCTGGGGCTGGCAGGACCATGCCTGCCCCAAGCCTTTGGGACAGCACTGGCAGCTGCACTGCTGGTTTTAAAGAAGCTTTCAACCTCTTTGAATACAGAAATAAAAATGAATTTACAAACCAACCCCCCCTGGGGGCTGTGTGTGCTGCCCTGCCGGCTGTGGCAGCTCAGTCCCTGCTGCGTGGCCTCCAAGCAGGCAGCACCTTCTAAAGGGGCAGCACTGCACAGCCTCCTCTGCTTTGGGCTGGGCACAGGGAACCTGGCAGGGCTGCAGAGCTGAAGGGGCAGCCAGCAGCTGCCCGGCCCTTCCAAGGAGCAGCCAAAGGAAGGATTTTACAGCAGCTCTGGAGGAGCACTGCCTTACCCATGACCCTGCTACTTACCCTTACCCATTTCCAGCAGCTCGGTGGGGAAAGGGAGCAGCTCTGCCGGGCTGGTCGCTTCTGTTCCCCCGCACTTCTGGCACCACCAGGGCGGGGCTCAGGCCGGCGGCCCCGTGCGGGCAGCGCCGCTCCTGCCGGGAGTGAGTGCTCCTCCTGTGCCCCTCCCTCCTGCCGGGGGTGAGTGCCTCTCCTGCCGGGAATGCAGACCCGGCCGGGAGTGAGTGCTGATCCTGTGCTCCTCCTCTGCTGGGAGCGCCGCTCCTGCCGGGAATGCTGAGTGCAGACCCTGTGCTCCTCCTGCCGGGGGTGAGTGCCTCTCCTCCCGGAAATGCTGATCCGGCCGGGAGTGAGCGCTCCTCCGGCGGGAGTGCCCATCCTGCCGGGAGCGCTGTCACTCACGGAGCAGCGAAAGGCTCCGGCTACAGGCGGCCGAGCAAAACGCACTGAGACAGGAACCGGCCGGCGGAGCGGGACCCGGGAGGGGAGAGAAACAGACGCCGAAACGAACAGAGAAACACACAGAGAACGAAACACACAAACAGATATAAACACAGAAAGAAGCACAGGAACAAACACAGGAACAAATACAGAAACAAACAGAAACAAGCAGAGCTCCCGGGAAGGCGCCCCCCCCAGGGGGTGAGCAGGGACGGACAAACGTCTTACGGCCGCTGAGCCGCGGGGAAACAAGATCCGCGCTGAGCGCACGGGCAGAACCGGAGATGGGGAGATCCCGAATAGCGGGAGAGCGCGGCCGGGACCGCGGGGAGCGCCCGAGGGCCGGGAAATGGATCGTGTGAGGGCAGAACGGGCCGGAGAACCGCGGGAATGACACCGAGAGTGGGGAAATGGATCGTCTGAGGGGAGAACCGCGGAAACAGCGCCGAGGGCTGGGAAATGGATCCTGTGAGGGGAGAACGGGCCGGAGAACCGCGGGAATGACACCGAGAGTGGGGAAATGGATCGTGTGAGAGGAGAACCG
>JBBMKD010000053.1:66953284-66970074 GCA_037834095.1 Argya squamiceps | reverse complement strand
TACTGGAATGGTTTGCCCGGGGAGGTGGTGGAGTCACCATCCCTGGATGTGTTTAAAAAGAGACTGGATGTGGCACTGGGTGCCATGATCTAGTTGAGGGTTAGGGCTGGGTTGGACTCAATGATCTTGAAGGCCTCTTCCAACCTAATCATTCTGTGATCCTGCCCACAAAGAGCCGGCCAGCAGTGCTCTGGAGCTGCTGCCCAGCTGTGCTGGCCCCCCAGGGAGACAGGAGCACACCCCCAGCCCCTCACCTCGTAGCTGCTGTGGCCTTTGCCCACCTTCTTGCCCGAGAGGTTCATGGCATCGCGGGCCCAGTTGTCCACCAGCTTGTGCAGGTCGTCGGTGAAGGTGCCCTTGCGGCTGGGGGCCATGGCGGGGGGCTGGCTGGGGGCGGCCTGGCTGTTCACAGCTGCCCCCACCGTGTTGGTGCTGCTGGTCCCTGCAAGCACAGACAGCCATCACCCGGGGCTCAGGGCTGGCCCCGGAGCAGCAGACAATGGTGGGAGTGGCACACCAGGAGTTAAAACGCCATGCAGATTAATTCTGAGCTTCCAGGACACACTCGAGTGGGAACTGCGAGGGCATTTTCTCAGAGAGGTTTTACTTTGCAGGAAGGGCTGCAAGTGATCATCCTAAGAGGGGAGTGGGAGCAGCCTCCAGGTGTTTGTAGGAGAAAAAGGACATCAGATTTCAGCACTGCACGTCGCTCTCATCCTACACCTTTTAGTCAGCAGCAGCCACTACTGCACAGGTCAGTTCCACCTTGGAGGACCATGCTGGGTGCTGAATAAGGAGCAGTAAAATCAGCACCACCAGCTGCTCTGTAGCAAATTATCTCCACTTTGTGAAATGAAGAGAAAAAGTCACCCAGTTTACAAAAAAATAAAAGCCCCAGTCAGAAACAGCAACTGTTGTTTCCAATAGCTGCCATACTCATGTTCTTGAGGACCAGATGGGACTGTCTTCATCCACCAAACAGCCAGGATCAGCAGGGGAAGTCTACACTGCATTAAATTTTGCTTTTTGCCTCTAAAAGCTTTTTTTTTTGCCATTATGTTCAGGTTTCCTAAGTCAGAAGAATAAGCATTTGAGATACAAACAACTAATACACCTTAAAGAGGGCAGAAGTAAGAGTATTCCTCAGACAAGCTCTGACAGGTTTCTCTTTTCACTGCAAGAACACAAAACCCCTTCACATAAATGCCAGGTTTCAGTTCTGCACATTATCCTGTGGGGGAGAAAACCGACCTAGAAGCTTTGTTTGGATAACCTTCCTATGCCTCTCATATTTATAAACAAACAACTGCACTCCAGTGTAGGTTTTGAAAAGGCAGACCTCAGAACAGGAAGCAAAGAACTGGTGTATTTCCCAGGATCCTGAATTCCCAGCAGTACTGCAAAGTATTCTCATTTACAGACATGGAAGTGCCAGTCAACCACCAGGGCAGCCCCAACACAAAATCAGCACCAGCAGGGCTAAAGACAGCACTGCTTGCAAACACTCATCCTCACCTATTCCTGAAGTCCCTCAAATATTTCTACTGCTCCCTCAGGAGACTGCAGCTGAGAAATCCATGGAAAGCTGAACTTGTGGCAGGCATTTCTGGAGGGAAGGTGGGTCACAGAAATGCCAGCAACGAACATCACCTCTCTATTGCCAAGGGCAGTGGCTCTCCTGCCTGGCAGTCCCTTCATCTGTCCCACTTTCCCTGGCCATCAGCCATATTCCCTGCCAGCACTGCACCAAAGAACTGGTTCCCAAGCCCTGCAGGAATGTTCTGTTCTGAGGAGTGGATTAGGAAGGTGACATACTTACTATGCAGGACAAATAAACAAAGTGTTACTGCCTTGGTAGTGCTGAGGAGGGGAGGACAGGATCCATCCCACCAGCTCCAGCTGAGGCATGGACGTGGCTCCTGGGCTGGGCCACAGGAGCTGTTAGTGGGGAGAACATGCAGAACACAGAGGGAAGAGAAAGGCTCCCTGAGCAGGAGTGGGGCTGCAGCTCTGATGGAGAGGAGCAGAACACAGAGTGGTGCAAGGGAAGTCTGCTGGGAAGGAACAAGAACCTGAAGCATGCATCACGTGGAAAGGGCTCTGGACACAATCATTTAATTAGAGCAATGATGTGAAAGGTGAAGTTAAATACAAATGGGGCAAAAGCAAGGAAGAGGTACTTGTGGGAGGGGGAACACTGCCCAAACCAGTAATAATCACATTGCACCATGAGGGTCATGCAGGCATTGACACACTTGCTCTCATCCTCTTCAGGATGGCCAGCACCCACTTGTGCTATTTCACATTTCCACTTTCATCTCTAGGTACTCTGGGTCCTGCACCTACACTGGAGAGCCTCCTCAGGCCAGGGAAGGGGGAGAGTTAATCATGGCATGTGCCACAGCACATTCAGCTGAAGAGATGAAACATTACTTAGGGAAATTTCAGAGTTTTCCAGAGAGCCAGATTGGTACAGGGTGACAAGGCTGCCAGAGCTTTGTCCCCAAGTGACTCTGTCAGGGAGCTCCCAGCTCAGCTCACAGACACACCGGCCTCCAGCATCAGAGCTGAGCTCTCAGTAAAGGCCATTCCAAACTGACTTCTCAGCAATTTCCCCTTTAACTCTGACACCCTCACTGCCTGCAGAAACTGCCATCCAGAAGAGGCTGAAAAGCAAGTGCTTCAACTTGTGGCATTCCATGGAAACAACCCCCACATTCCTGCTCGGTCACAGCAGCCGTCCCAGTTCTGCTCTGACATCCACCAGCCTCTCTCTCTCTCCAGCCCACTCCCTGCAATGCCTCATTCTGCCCTGGGGTTTTCCCCCCTAAACCACAGCCAAATGACACCCTTAAAACAGCCTTCAATGACATGTGCACACACAGGCTTTTCTGAACACCTCTTGCTTTGGGAGACACACTGGAGAGCTCTGATCCCAACTCTCAGGCTTTTAGAACCTTGCAGGGGTGTCTGCACTTGGATCCCTCACTGAGGTGACAAGCCCCACCAACCCCAAACCAAGCAGCTGCTCTGAGTACAACTCCAGCACATTACAGTGAGCAACTGGCCCTGCTGGCACTCTTGCCAGCCAGAGCAGACTCCAGAGGGAAGGGGAGGCTCTGCCTGCCTCCACCTGGCTGCAGGAGCAGCACCAGACTGGCCAATAAACTGAGGACAGAGCACACATTAGAGGGCATAACACAGACAGACAGATGCTGTGCTGGAGACAGAGTCAGGGACGTAAGGCTTCAGTGACCAGGAAAAGCTGATGGATAGATTTACAATCAGGAATTGGAGATAACAGAAATAAGATAATTACTACAGAGCTGGTTGCAAGGACAGACTTTTTTCACCATCTTCCCTGAAGCACAAAGAGAGAGTAATTTGTTAAAGATAAGAGAAACAGCGAGAAATGTTTAGTATCAGGAAACATTACAAAAAGCTTGGTGAGAAACAGAGGACACAGCACAGCAGGGCTTTAACAGTCACTACTGGGACACTCTAGACAAACTCAAAGACTTGTCTGACAGTTTAACCATAAAGAGAAGAGGCCCAGCCTCCTACATTTACTCTTCATCATTCCCAGACCATTGTGAAGGATGTCAGGAGACAGAGGTCACAACTGTTATCACGGTCACAACTGTGGCTGTTATCACAAAAGGAAAAGCAAGTGCATCTTCCATTTTTGCCAGGATGTAGGAAGTGTTTTACAACCATCAAATTTCAACCAGGAACCGATTTATTTGATAGGTCAAGTGCTTTTAGTTTGTCACCCCCTTTTCTCAGCTGTGTGAGCAGTTCAGACATTCCCTGCCAAGCTGTGGCACTCTGTTTCTCCAGCTGCACAGTTAAAGCATCAATCACTGCACTGTTTCCAAGCCAGGATCCTCTCCAGCTGTCCCTCTCCACAGCACTCCAAGGACAGGGCTCCAGAAAGCAGCAGCCAAGTGCCAGGCCAAGCTGAGCCATGCCAACCATTACCTGCTTTTACAGGACAGCTACAACACTTTTCCAAAGGGATCTGTGTCCCTTAGCATCAGTCCCAAAAGCAAGAGATCCACATGCCAAAGGACTCTGATGATGGCCAATTTACAGCAAGCCAAGGCCTGGGAGGTAAATGATACTCTCATGTATTCAGTTCAATGTCAATTCTAGAGACAGACTGGCTGTTCTTCATATTCCCTTCCCCCAAAAAAGGACAGGCCAGACTAACAATTTTAAGTTTGCTTTGGTGAGAATTTAACTTCTTCCAAGAAAGGAACATTAAATCTTGAGAGTGCAGGTGGCAGTGCACATCTGCACATTAATATACACAGCAAAAACATTTAAAGTTGCTAAATTTGAAAACTTAAATAATTTTAGTGCTTAGATCCCAAATCCAGGGAAGTGGGATAGAGTTAGTGCAGAACTGAACAGCCAGGAGGAATTTCCCTCCCTCCCTGAGAGGGTGGGCTGGGTGCATTGCAGCTGTCCCTGCAAAGGCCAGGCCAGCCCCACACCCAGCCTGGGCTCAGCTGAGCCCTGCCCAGCACAGCCACAGGTGATGTGTGTGCCCTGGAGCACGGGGGGGCTCCTGACAGCACCCCAAACCCCCTCACAGCCACTCATTCCACAGGGGGGACACAGAGGTCACACATGGAAAGGCTCCAGCCTGCAGAAGCAGCATGGGGGACACTGCAGCACTCCCAGTAAAAAGCACCACAGCAGCAGCCTTGGCTCAAGCATGTTGTTATTTCAGCCACATCAGAAGTTTGAGGCTCTCTTGTAAGTGTGGCCTAATGGAAGTACAAATGAGAGGGTTCTGAAAAGAGCTGCAAGCTAGCTTGTGAGGGCTGACAGGATGTTGGAAATGTCTATTTACCCACCTTTATTTGTTTTACATTTAATGTATCTTCAATTCACAGGAAAAACTTCTAAACCTGAGCCCATCAGTAGGTAAGGCTCTTTTGAGTTTTCCTGGAACCATTCTCTAATTCTTTTGAAACCCTTTAACACCTGGATCTTTAGCCCTCTGGTAATGAGCACAAGTCACTGTGAGCTGCCTACAGGTGGCATCAGAGCCCTGCAGTGTCACTGGTGCCCAGAGCACGGGGACACATCCAGCCTGTGCTGCAAGCCCACTGCAGGGGGAGGGCAACACTCCCCCAGCACCACTGCAGTGCCCAGCTGAGGGACAACCTGCAGAACAAACCTTCCTCACTCTCCCACTGGGGAGATCACCCACCACAAGTCTCACATATTGTCTAACATATGCTGAAGCAAAATTACTGATGGGCCTTGCTAATCTCCCCAGTTTGAGCCTGTTCACTGAGCTCTCCTGAAAGCCCCTCTGAAGGTTTAGGGGGAATGAGGGCTTGTTACAGTGAGCAGAGAACACCCAAGACGAGAACCCAAACTTCCAAAGGTGTGCTAAGAGCAGCTGAGCTGAGCCATGGGATGGGAGGGAATACAAGGTGGCAGGTGAGGATGGGCTGCATGAAACAGATGCAAGCAGCAGAAACCAAAACCAAAAAGACCAAACAAAAAGCAGACAAGGAAGGAGTAAAGGTGTTACACACAAAGAGCCAAGCAGGGCGTACTCAGAAATCGGGTCCTCCTGCCCCCAGGCTTGAAGGTGACTCTCTCAGATGCACAGTTAAACTTGGCACAGCCTGTGGGAAAACAAGAACGGGGAGAACAGAGAGAGGAGAGGAGGAGAGACACAACACCACTACAGGATGTTAGCAACTTGAAGTTGGAAGGGTGAAATGCAATCACGACACACAAGAGTAAGTCTCCAAGTGCAGACCAAGGAGTACAGAGACAATAAACGGAGTGAAGACTCCCTCCAGCACCTCCAGGCCAACTCTGCACTGCTCCTCTCCAGGACACACCCCAACCACAGAGCTGCAATCTACAGGGAAGCCAAATCCTGGCAAAAGGACCCAATTATTAAATGGTACTGCACAACTCTGCATGCAGGGAGATGATTCAGGTAGCTCTAAAATGCCCGAAACAGTTCCTTAAAAAATAAACCTCTACAGAAAATTCCTCCTTAAAGTCTGTTTCCATTTTCTGTATGTACTTCTCCACTTTCAGCAAAACCTCACATTAGAATTGATGTATTCAAACTGTCTATGGCAAAGCTTTTCAAAAAGATGTGAAGGGGGAAAAAACCTAGAACAGCTAAATTCAGATAAGTAAAGGAATCACCCCCTTAATGACAAGCAAAACAAGCCCTCCTTACTGAATAAATCAGAGCTGTGCCTGAGAAATTTTTTGATAACATACTAATAACAAGCAACCCACAACCTGAGAAACCTGAGTACATGAACAATTTACCACTCCCACCATTTCATTCTCCCTACACTGACTCTTCCTTCCAGGATAATTCCCAATTAAAGAACATGAGCTATTTTTTACTTTTTACTGTTAAAAACTCCATTGACAGAAAGAGCCAAACCAGAGTTAGGAAGTCTAAAAGAACTAAGACTCCAAGCCTTTGGAAACTTCCAACCATTTCAGTTATCTGCTAACATCAAACCTGCTCTGCTGTCCCTTCCTCAGTCTGACTTCTGATTTCCAGGCCCCCAATCTCATCTGTCTCTTTTCCTCTGAGCCAACACCTTTCCCAGGTCAGCAGCACTTTGCTGCCACCACCCCCCTGCACTCTTGTGCTGCCCTCGGGGTTTCAGCCCTTCAGCCCCCTCACACTTCCCCTGAGTGACAAGCTACAAATCCAGCTGCAAACAGCATCCTCCTCAGCCTCCACGCGAGCAGGGGACCCCAGAGGTGCTGTGCAGCAGGAATTAGGACCCAAGTGCCATGAAATCAACCCCTGGCTCCCAGCTGATGGCCCCGAGTGCAGCTGCAGCCCTACCTTGGCCCGGTGCCGACAGGCTGGGCACCGACAGCGCCCCGTCACTGGTGAAGGCCGAGTAGAGATTCTCACTGGAAGGTGAAGGTTTCAGGGGCTGTAACAGATGGTTCTGCCCTGTCTCTGCCACACTGCCAGGGGGATGAAGGCTCTGCTGAGGGGGCAACACTGATGGTGCACTTTGAGCTGACAGGTTGCCTGGAGGAAAAAAGGAAGGAACAAAGTTTTGGTTTGCAAACATTTTTGAACCTGATCAAGCACGACAATCCAGGCAAGGGAAGGACAGGCAGGAGAGAGAACTACTCCAGTTTCTGAGAAAGCAGAAAGACCAGAAAAATTCCTCAGTTTTAAGACAACTCTGCACTGGTTCACGTGCTCACAGAGCTCCTCTAGCACACAGCAAAACAGAAATGAACAGCCAGGGTGACTGGACACAGAAATCTCAGCATGACATGGAAGTAAGGAAGTGAACACACAAGGAGCAGTAACAAATATTTCTGCTGGCACTGCTGCCCCCCAGTGCTGTTTGTTCCTGCTACAGGATTAGACAAACAGCTCCAATTACCCAGAGGGTATCTGTCACCCACATCACTCAATCAGTAAACACAACTAGTTCCTGAGCTCTGTTTATTAGAAAAATGGTCTCAGTAAGAAAGGAAGCCTTGACAATTGAAACTGATTCTCAATTTGTAAGTACAACAAATCTTCACTTCCATAAAAAAGCCACTATTTTAACATCCATCACCTGTAAGTGTCTGCAGTGTAAGGACACTAGTAATATCACACTCAAGTAGTACTAAATTAGAAAAAAAAATCTCTACAGACGACTAAAGAGACAGGGGGAACAAGCACAGTTCACCTTTTAAAAAAAAGTTTTCTGCCATACTATAAATTTACACTTTTCTTCCTAGTCAGAGCCCAGTGACTAATATCTAAAAAACACAAACCACAACTTTAAAACTGCTCTTACAGAACAATGCCACAGTACCTTTCAGTGGACTGAAAAGGTCCCAAGCAAGACTACCAAACAGCAAAAGTAATTTCAAAAATGATGAAAGAAATCCAGGGAGGAAGTGGTACACACACACTCCTCCAAGGAAAAGACAGAGACACAGACACATATTTAAGGATGAGAGATGGCTCTTGGTGTATTTTATCTGTAAGAATGTTGAAGGAAGCCTCACCTGAGAGCTGAGGGCTTTTATGTCCCTGGGAGCTGCTCCGGCTGGACTTGCTGCTTTTTCCTTTCGTGGGCCGTCTCCTCCTCCCTGACAGGGGAGCAGCTGGGGGAATAATCACTGCAGGGGGGGCCTTGCCCAGTTTCATGTACAGGGACTCAATCTCCTGCTTCTGGCGGCTCTGCAGCTCCTGGATCTCTTTAAGGTGCCTAACAAGTTACAGAACAGTGGGATTTGTGAGAATTCTGTGTGTGCACACACATGCAAACAACTCCTCCCCTCCAGTCAAGCCCGAGCTGCCTCTTTGGTCAAACTCTCAAACATTTAAGAAAGCAGGAAATAAATCTTTTCCACAAATAACCACTGAACACACATGGCAGAACACTTGCCATTTTCCAGTGTGCTCTAGCCCTGGCTAGAATTCCAAAACTAAGTCCCCAACATTGCAATCACAAAAGCAGAATAAACAGGAGTACAAAAAAAGCATTCAAATGCTACAGGAATAGCTAGATTACTCATTTTCTCAGACATATGGCCTTGGAAACCTCTGCACTGGTACTGCCTTACAATTTGTTTCAGAGCAGTTGCATACACAGGATTTGAAACTGCTGGCTACCCTAAAAAAATCAAGCTCAACTTTCAGTATAAATAAATTAGTAGGTCACATTGCTTCACTTCTAAGTTTTTTTTCTGAGCCAACAAGGTCTCTTCAGGAAAAGAAGCATTAGAAATGCCAGAAATGCAGAGACTTGTGTGTCATTTTCAAACAAGCCTCTGTTTTTCCCACTAACTCCAGTGGTATCCCAAATCTTCCTTAGATCTATAGACTTATCCATATATACATACAAAGTTACAGGGTAGAAAATTCAGCCCAGCAAACATGTATATTCCTCTTTTGTTTGTAATTGTACACTGCTTTCCCTCTGAAGAACCTTACTTCCCACATAAATGCTGACAATGGCTGGTGACTCTTAGCAAAGGCTAAGGGGAGTACAGGTGAAATTGAGATTAGTCCTGTTCCACCCATTCTCCACACAAGCACAGAGCAGAGCCTTACTTCTACAGGCAAATTGAGATGAACCCTGTTCCACCCATTCCCCACACAAGCACAGAGCAGAGCCTTACTTCTCCAGGTAAATTGAGATGAACCCTGTTCCACCCATTCCCCACACAAGCACAGAGCAGAGCCTTACTTCTCCAGGTAAATTGAGATTAGCCCTGTTACACCATTCCCCACACAAGCACAGAGCAGAGCCTTACTTCTCCCGTAACCGACGGAGTTCCAGCTTCAAGTCTTCATCTTCAATGTCCGACTCATTGTCACTGCTCATGTAGGAAGAGTTGAAGGAGTTGCTGAGGCTCTGGACAGGGAGGCTGATCTTTGATCCCAGGTGCTGGACGGAGTCTGGGCTCCCCGAGCCATCATCCAGGTCCTTGGCCATGCCACTGAGAAAGGCAGCCTCCAGGTCAGAGGATGGACCATTCATGTGTGGGGACGGCCTCGACTCCAACTCTTTCTTGGGAGGTGCAGCTGAAGAAGCAACTTGTTCCAAGCCCACGGAGAGGGGCAGAGTCCCTGGCTCCTTCTGGGCACAGCTGAGCTCGTCGCGAGCCTTGGAGACGGAGAATCGCCCCACCTGATCCGCCGTGGTGCTCACCTGGAAACGCCCCACCTTGGTGGCCTGGGCAGCATCCCCCGGGGCAGGAGCTGCCTCAGCAATGCCATCCACCCCATCCAGGGAGGGGGCAGGCACAGCCCCACTCCTGTGGCTCTCAGCCTGCCTCACCAGCGTGCTCTCTGGGCTGCTGCCACAAAGGCTGGAGGAATCACTGGACGTGGTTTCGAATTGCACTGGCTTCGCCTCAGGTTTGTCACCCTCTTTGAGCACATCGTCCACTGCCACAGACACCTAGAATAGACATACAATCATGCACACTTCCTTCGTTTTCCCTTAACGTGATGCTTTTATTTCCCTTAATGGTAAGATGCAGCTGAGAGGGGAAAATAACTCATTTCCTAGGCACACCACAAAGCAAGCTACTGCTTCCCTCCAGGCAGAACTCTGCCACACAGAGCAGCACTTGTGTGTCATCTGGAGGATTAACTCCAAGGAACAGCAGCTCAGATGGGGCCTCCTTCACCAGCAGGACACAACACAGTGAACATGCCAGCACTGTTAGTGAAAGAGCAGCCCAGCATCAAAGACCAGGGCCAGGATGAAACCCTGTGTCCACAACTGCAGACTGCACTCACTCCCTGCCCTGAATGCAAACAGCATCTGCAGCCCAGCTTTCACAAGCTCTACAGAGACAGCACAGTCAGAGACAGTCCTGCATGGGGCACAGGGAGCTGGCAGGAACAGCCCAAGAGCCAGGAGAGGTGAGCATCTCCTACCTGGAAACGTCCCATCTTGAGCACGCTGGCTCCCGCCGCGGCCGCGCTGCCCTCGCCATCCCCTGCTGCCAGCACTAACAACAGGAACAGTGACACAGCAGTCAGACACAAGTTATCTCAACTCCAAACATTTCTGTTTTATCTACTTCAAATTCAACCATTTGTTAACTCCAAAGAGCCTTCTGGACTCGTAGCATCATATTAATATGAAAATGTTAATTATTAACATTAAGTTGAAGCATTTTTCTACAAAGTTTCTCAGCACGGTGTAGTTGCCAAAAGTAAACTTTTAGGCAACAGTAAAAAAAGCACACTGATTTCAAACATGGATGTGAAATAGACAAATAATAAAAAATAGAACTGAAATTTATGAAAGAAAAAGCTTATTTTGATTCAATACCCAGAGTGACTATCTAGATTTCACAAACACTGGGGACAATTTATTCACAGAGAAGGGGCAAGTTGAAGAAATCTATAAACTCCATTTACTCAAAGCAGTCTATTTGAAGTCTTCCAAGCTGGACTCTTAGGTGTCAGCTCCTACTTCTGTTGCTCTGTGCACTGCCAGTTTAAACTTACAAAGCTGAGAAATAACATTCTATTTTTAAATCAGTTCTACTGGACAGTCTGCTCTCTTTATTAAGCAACTTCCCAGTTTGTTTACCTTTACCCTCCAAATTTAAAAGATAAAACCCAACTCATTCTATAGCAGACTAAAGAATTCTACATTATAGTTCACCAGTGTCCCAAAATGAGGGTATTTCATTTATTTTATGGTTTTATTGGCTTCTGAAGGTTTGTTATTCAACTTCAGAGGGACATGCATGTTAAATAGTGTTTACTAGACAGCTAAAGAAAAAATTCAGCACCATATTAACAGCTTCTTTTAAAAATAGAAGACTTCAAAAATTAAAACAAATTAGATGAATACTGACAGGAAAATCTCAGATTATTTTGCAAATGTTTGGACTCCTCCCCCAGTAACTCAATTCAAACAGATTTGAAAGTCTGATCATCCAGACTAACTGGTGATCATCCAGTTGTTCTAAAGCAGACAGAACAAAGTCTGGGTTTCTTACTACCTTTCTGAAATTTTTAGTAGTTTAACCTTGTTTTCTGTGCTCACACAGAAATGAGACACCCTTAGTTAAGGGAGTGGTATCCTACACGTAGAACACAGTGTAATGACACAAAATGAGTCCTACTGCTGCTGCCAGGAACATAACACATGACAGAAAACAGTTCCTTCAAGTCCTGATGCTGTACCTCAGCAGCACAGTGGAGACCCTCTGTGAGTCATAATTTAGGCTTTTGGACAGCTTTAAACCCTAAATGAGTCCCCACAATAAACATGCATCTATCATTCCCCTCCTCATGTCCTACAGGGGAAAATTTCAGTCTGGCTACCAAAAAGTGATGAGAACCCTCAAGGAGCTGCCATTCCATGACTCACCAGAAAAAGCTACCACCTTACAAATGGTTACTCTGCTCAGTTTTGGTTTCTATCTCCATGCTGAGCAAGCACCCACAGTAATCATGGCTGTCTTACCATCCTTCAGGCCCTGAGCTGCTGTGGACACCGGCCCAGTCACTGCTGTTGATGCTACTGAGGGCACAGACTGCAGGGCCAAGGAGGAAAACAAAATAAATTAAAACCATTAGTTTCATTGAATGCCAACAAATCCAACATACTGCATATTACATCATATTACACAGCTTTTTTGCTTCTAATGGGGACAAAGTATGAGCCATGAAAAGTCAAAGCAAGACAGGAGATTTTCCAGGCCTTATAACCCTGAGGCTGTGAGCAGATCACCCTTGGCCTGTGCAGAAATAATGCACAAACTGGATTGTCAATCACTGTCTTCATTTAGTATCCAAAGATCTTTAATTGAAGCTTTTAAAATTGCAGATCCACACTCAAAACATCCCTCCCATATTAAGACTGACATATCACATACTGCTTGTTTAGTGCCCTTTCCCCTTATTCCACAGTCACTGCCATTTCTAGTTTGGTGACATCACCAGAAAAGCTGCAATAACAACTAATACCAAAAAACAGCCTCAGGAAATGACATAATCCATTGCAATATACAGACTTTCCCAGTTTTGGTTGACTCAGTCCCACAGACTGGAAGATGACTCTGAATTTTTATTTTTGAAAGTCTAAATGCTGGTGCAGTGATAGTGAAGGCAGTGACCTCAGAGCACGACTCGCACAAAACACTGAGTTTTTTCAAGACTATTAAAGTGCCAACATTGCAAACATACACAGGCAGGAGCAGATGTCACCGGGACAGTCTCTGGACTAAGGGTTCTTCTCAGCTGAGCATCCAGATCTTCCAGTGGCTGTTGGGACTGAGAAAGAAAAGACTCAAATGATGTCCCAGCTCAGGAAAAATAAAAGCATTATTGAGAAACGTATTTAATTTTTAAATTAAACATTTAATATTTAATTTAACATATTTAATGCTAAAAGTTAAAGCACTCAGTACAGCTTCCATATTTCTACCAAGTTTCCCTCCTACACATTTAGATCCAACATGTATAGAGCACAGTAAGACTGGAAGTAACTCATACAGCATATTTGTTTAAAAACATCAGAACAGGGAAATTAACTTTAAAAAAAAGAAAAAACTCCACAATACCATTCAAAACCAATCAACCAACAAAAACCCCCAACCCACAAGTCCCCTCAGACAGGCTACACAGATGGATTGACTTGAAGAGGATGGAGAGGGGCAGAATCTCTCAAGAATGCTTATTACTTAGATTTCAGCTGCTTTAGTTAGAATACAAGATGTTTTTCAAACTTGGCCAACTGGATTGGGGAGAAGAAGAGAAAAAGAATATTTTACCTAAAAATATCTTGAAGATAAAAAAAGTCACAAAGTCTTAAAATAGTTAAATTAGGGCCATGCCCATAAGATACATTGAAAGAAGAAGGTATTGTCAGATACCATTAAGATGCAATTCTGACCCTACAGAACAGAATTTTTCGTCCAAACTTTAGCATTATTAATCTTTTCAAGTCCTTTACATTAAAAAAAAAAAGCTGTATCTGTTTTTAAACCTGAATGGGATATCATGACAACAGAAAAATCCTACTTTCCACTGGAAGTTAGTTGCTTTCAACAGGTTGCCAGGATAACATTCTTCCTGCACTGTGGATTTCAAAGCAAAACCAAAAACCCTAGGAACAATAAAGCCTGTATCAATGCCATTTTATAAAAAAAAGAAGAAGATGCAGACTGCCATGACTCCATCAGAAATCCGACTGCTTAGTGACAAGAGAGGTAATTTAATCCAACACTGTAAAATAAGGGGACATGTCACCTGAAATACTAAATAATTCTCATCACTTATGCTCACAAGAAGATCTTTTCTTCAAGTAAACAAAGAGCTATCAGGATGATCAGGAAGTAAAGAACAAGGGGACCCAAATGAAGCTTGAGAGATTAATCTAAATTCACTTTAAAAAGCAATTAAGGAATAAATAGAACAGGTATTTAAGAGTATGGAACAGAGTGTTCAAAACCGGTCCAGAGATGACGTGTGCTCTGTCTGCTCCTAAGGAAAGGAAAAGTTGTGTAATCCCTGAGCAGTGACAGCAGCAGCATGGAAGGGAAGCCTGGCTACTTCAAGTCAAGCCAGTAATTTTCCAGACAGAACTATGTGACAGCAGCAAATGCTCTGAACAGTCAATTAGATTTGATCCACTTGGTCCCCTCCAATTTTGTCTCCCTCCTAGACAATTCTTCTGAGTTGAAATGAGAAGTGAATTTCAGTAAGTTGTTTGCAAAGGACAAGAAGCAAGGGATCTATATTTGTGACTCTTCCATGCCACAAATCCTGCCAGAAATACCTCTGACAAACAGGAAGCAGCCTTTTGCAGTGGTACCACGGCTTGAGTCATAGAAATGGCTACAAGTGCTCTTGAGCTTAGGGGAAAATACTACTAACATCCTGAGTCTCCAGCAATGAAAATGAAAAGGACTATGAACTCTCTAGGACTGATTTTAACCAGCTGTCCTGATCCATCTGATACCTGACCACAGGAAGAATGCAGGTAAGAATTGTCACCTATTTCTTGTTGTCTTCTCAGTAAAACCATGCTTCAGAAAGACCTGACTTAAAGAGATAAACCAGCTTCTGCCTCTGAAGTCAGGGAAAAAACAAGTGGTTTTTTTCTTGCTCAGTTTGGAGAAAGAAGATACCCATTTCCTTGCTACTCACAGGGCAGGAAAATTGTGTATGGCTCGAAGATCAAGATGTAAAAATGAGCTACTTTTAGAAAATATTTCAGCTGAATAAGCCTTTTCCTTCCAACCTCAGATGTCACCTGCCTTAGCTGTGCACAGCACACAGAATCCCAGCCTGGGTCAGGCTGGAAGGATCAACAGTGGTCCCTGCTCCAGCAGGGCCATCCCAGAGCCCCTGGGCCAGCACTGCCTCCAGAGGGTCCTGAATGTCCCCAGGGAGGGAGGGAGGGAGAATCCACAGCCTCTGCACAGTCTGTTCAGTGCCTGGTCACTGCACAGGAAAGGAATTCTTCCTTGTGTTCAGCTGGAGCTGCTGTGCAGCAGTGTCTGCCCTCTTGTCCCATTGCCTGGCACCACCATTTAAACACAAAATATCCCAGCTAATTACTGTATACAAGGACAGGAGCTAAGCAGGGGAAGACACTGCTGCATTTCAAGTCATGTTTATGATAAGGAACTTCAAATACCTGTTGTAAATCTTAAAGCCTAGTGAAATCAGAATGTAGTAATAATCACAAGATGAACAAAACAAAGAAAAAAAACACAACAAAACCAGAAAAAAACAAAACAAAAAATCCAAACCAACAAAACAAAAAACCCCAACAAACAACCAAACAGAAAGGCAATCACCAAAAGAAACAACCAAACTCCAAAACCTCATGAGGCATTCACAAAAGCAATTTTACATTTTCATAAACATTTCATGGCAATATATAGTTTTTCATATTATTTTGTTACTGTACTCTTTTTAAGAAGAAAACAGGTTCAAGTTTTATACACACACTCTGCTGTGTTATATTTAAAAAAAAAAAATTAAGTTCAGATTAACACACTAAACCCCCTAGGCCTGATTAGGCACTGGGCACAGCACCCCAAAGGGCAAGCTGCACACAGCCACAGAATGGTTTGGGTTGGAAGGGACTTTAAAGATGCTCCAGTCCAACGTCCTGCCAAGGGCAGGGACACCTTCCACCAGCCCAGGTCACCCACAGCCAGGGCTGAAGGCACTGAGGCTCCTGCTCAGTGACACAGAAGGGGTTACTCAGTCAAAAGAAAAGAAAACCAAGAACATTAATCACATGCAACGGAGAGTTTAATCGAAACATGCTCTCTGGAGGGAAAAGCAGCAGATGACTCTGCCAAGTTGTGCAGCACCTGAGTTAGTGAAGGTCCAGGGAGAGGAGGCAGCTGCTCGCCTGGTGGAGTGCCAGCCGGGAGCTCAGAGCCCACGGGGAGCACCTGGGGACAACAAGGGAGAGGAGACGCGCGGCGTCAGACACGGAACCACAGCACAGCACACAGCAGGCCACCTCACAGCACTACACAGCTCTCAACTCTTCCTGGGACACAGATTCCTCCTGGACAGTTAGCACAGAGTCTCCAGGGACTTCTGCAACCAAGCTGGGGGTGTTTGCCTTGTTTTTATGTCACAATCCAGATTATCCTTGAGCGGCCACAATTCCCAGTTTAAGCAAGCTGCAGTATCCAGGAACAAACTGTCTTGGGGATATTGTTTTCAAGTCTGGAAGAAATGCTAAAATAATTCTACCAAGAAGCTTAATTTCTAAAATGGTGCAAGAATGTACTGAGTCTCCTTACAACAGGTCTATGCTAACTGTCCATGGGAAATTGCATGCTTCCAGTAAATTGTTCCCAGCAACACAACTTGAGAACAGGAACTGTCTGAGGATGTCTCCACTTGTTGAGAAACAGGTTTGTAGAGCTCTCACACCAATCTTTCGATCCATCACTCCTTTTTGAGCCTGAAGGGTGCTGATGACCCACAGAAGGTGATCAGGCCATGCAACCAGGTAGGGGGAAGTCATCCAGGTTATGTGGGGGAGGTTAGAGAGACTGGAAAGGTTAGAAGGAGGCATCAAAGCCTCCTCACCAGGTCAGACAGCACATTCCAGTTAGTCATTTCCATGGTTAGGGAGGTGGGAAGTTCTAGGAATAAAGCAACCTATGACACAATTTGCAATTCTTCTTCTCAAACCCTGATGTTTGCCAGTGCCCATGGAGTGTGAGCACACACACACAGCCTGTGAGTTACAGCTGTCCTGTGAGCACACACACACAGCCTGTGAGTTACAGCTGTC
>JBBMKD010000053.1:66877121-66953184 GCA_037834095.1 Argya squamiceps | reverse complement strand
TGAGCACACACACACACCCTGTGAGTTACAGCTGTCCTGTGAGCACACACACACAGTGTGAGCACACACACACACCCTGTGAGTTACAGCTGTCCTGTGAGCACACACACACCCTCCCTGTGAGTTACAGCTGCCCCTGCACTCTGTGAGCTCTGCAGGACAAGGGACAGGCCACAATCTGCCCCAGAGGCACTTTGGCCTGCAGTGTGCTAGCACAGCTTAAACACTTCAGATTGCAGCAGGAGCTGCCCAGAGTTATCTATACTCCCAATACCATTCCAGCAGGAACTAGGCTGAGTTGCATTAGCTCAACCTTTTTGTGCAGCAGGAACACAAGTGAGGATGTTACCTGTTCTGAGGCACGATGAATTTTTAAGCTGTGGTAACTTCATTGTTTAGTTTATAAATAAGAGGCAAAACATACTTGAAATGCATTTGTGAGACCAGCTGAAACACATTTAACTGTCTAGGTTAACAGTCTGGCCATAAACAAAACAAGTACACAGAGTCTAGCAAACCTCAGAAGACTAGAGCAGTAAGCTCCTTAATGCTCAGCAACAACACCAAGTGACACTAAAGTTAAGCTTTGGAAAAAGCCAAACTAATTTATAAATTAAAACTTCAGAGAGAAGGTAGGATTTCTACAAATGGCAATCAAAAACCCTGTAACATTTATTACATTTACACCCAGGTCTTTAAACCCATGTAATAACCTTTTGCAATACCAGTTCCCATTTTTTTTCTAATATTTCTTTCCTAATTTTCAATTTCATTGAAATATTAATGGATGCCTTTGTGTCTAGATTTCCATATCAACTTTTTTGGCACATATTCCCACTCTTTCATAGCAGAGATTTTCTACTGGCTTTGACTGGGAAAGACTACTACTGAATGGAGATGCTGGGAGCATTGGCTCAGTCTGAACGGCCTGAAACTGGTTCATAGCAAGGCTGGCTAAAGACAACCAACACTAAGTGTTGGTGAGAACAAAAAAACATTACAGAAGCAACAAAAAAGTGAGTATGAAAGTTTTTGCTTTGTAAAATACCTGAAAGCTTCTTCAATTTATTTCTATTTAAGGGCTACCTTGCCATTTAAGGAAAGGACTACCAAAATAGTTTCAAAGACTGAAATGTGCTGTGTCCCCACACAGGCAGACATTAAAAAGAAAATTTCACATATTGGTATATCTGGCTGCTGAGCAGGTAACAACATCCACAGCACCTCTCAGGTTGTTACTGTGAGTCATTATTTCTTTGTGAAAGAGTGTTTTGCTTGGCATGAGTCAGTAAACAACAAAAAAAGTTTGTTTTCGGGTATCTTTAAATTTCTCAAAATCTGCTCTCATAAATCAAACATTTGAAAGGAAAACAGTATCCAGGTATCAAGTGAGTAGCAGAGAACTTTAAAAAAACCAACCCTTTCAGACAGGCTCACTCTTGACTGCAAGGAACAGGTTCATGACAGGAAGCTAAACTAGGCCATCTCAAATCCACCACTTTGTGAACTACACAACCAACCAGCTCAGTCTAATGGTCACATACAAGATAAAAAGCTATTTAAAGCAAGACATCCAAATTCTAGTTGAAAAAAATCAGTATCAAGAAAAAACCTCAAACAAACACAAAAAGCAAACCACAGTTGCTTCACTCTTTGTAGTTTAAGAAGAAGAAAAACTAACAGTGACATGAGAGACATCCCTCAGAAGCATAAAACAGAACTGGACTGGTTTTTGCTCATTAGGGACATAACAGAACACCTCTTGGGACATAGAACAACAACCAGAGCATAAACCTTTCAGTACTACATGAAATTAAGCAACTTCCTCCTGAATAACTGTTTTCTCTCCAGAAAGGCTCTGGAAAGCCCAAGAAGGAAGAGCTGAGCATCCCCAGCAGTGAGTCCTTACCGGTACCCTGCTGAGGGGGGGCTTGGAGGGAGAGCTCCCTGCCTTCCCTGCTGCTGTGCCCACGCTGCTGGAGGCCGAGATGTAGCTGACTGGGGTCAGCACCTGCCCAGGAGTGGCAACTGGAGTCAGCACGGGCAGCCCAGTGGGTCCCAGAGGCAAACTGCTGGGAGGGATGCAGGTGCTGAGGGATGTCAGGGGTTTGCTGGGGGCCACAGCAGTGGTGGGGATGCCAGGAACCACGGTGGTCTCCATGAGCAGGGAGGTCTCCAGGGACACGGAGGGGTGCGCCGTGCCCACCGTGCCGTGCTCGCTGAACAGAGACCTCAGCTTCTCCTCCAGGGTCTTGATGTCATCGATGCCTGGGGCTTTGGACTGGGCATCTGCATCGCTGGCCTCCAGACAGTGAACGTGGGGCTGGTTGGGCAACGGGGCTGGCTGCGGCTGGCTGTGGATCAAAGTCTGCTGGACTGCAGGCAGGTTAGTCACTGGCTGTGGCAAGACACCGGGTAAGGGAACCTGGGGCAACATGGGTGTTGCACCTGAAATCTGGGGTAGGACAGGTGTTGATGTGATCCCTGATGGAACGAGCAAGGGATGGACCACTGGCTGAGAGACTGAACCACATACGCTTGATGCTACCGAGGATGATAAAGGTGCAGAGATTGGGAGAGATAAGCCAGCTGCATTGCAGAGGTGTGATTTATCCAGAGAGTGCCCAGCCTCAGGCACTGACTGTGGAGCACTCACAACTGTTGTTTCTGCCAGACTGGACACAGAGCCACTGCTGCTGAGCTGGGGAAGCTGCACAGGCACGTTCTGGGCCAGAGACAGGGCAACAGACGTCTGTGATGCTGCCATACTGCTCACAATCTGAGGGGCAGCCTGAGAGGTCACAGCTAGAGCAGTGACACCAGGAGCCTGGGCAGATGGCAGCGCTGAAGATGATGGTGTGCTGCTGCTGGGGGCAATGTCTGCAGTCACTGCTTGGGCAGGCTGGGATGTAGCAGGCAAGGAGAAAGAAGCAGGGGCGCTCACACTGGAAGCCACACCGGTGGATTGCTGCCCAGACTGTGAGGCTGGAGGTGGAGAAACAGAGCTTGGCACACTCGTGCTTGGTGCAACTCCAACAGCTGCACTTTCTGAAGGCAAAGTAATAGATCCTGGGAGAGAAACACCAGTGCTGGAGGACACAGATACTGAAGAAGTAGCCACAGATGCAGGAGTTGCACCACTGCCCGCCATGGTGGAAAGTGCAGGTGGAAATGGTGGAATTGTTTGATTGAACACTGGAGGAGCTGTGCTAGGTCCTTCTGTCATCTGAGCATGCCCCATCTCAGAGAAAGCTTGCTGCAAGCTCAGTGATGATGCTGAGTGGGAGAGATTCATTCCAGGACCATGTACAGGAGATGCTGCAACTGGAAGAAAAGAAAATTATCAGTCCATCTCAAAACGTTTAGTACCATGTTATTGTCTATGGCTATACTAAGACCACATTTACTTCTTAACATAAAAAAATGCCCAACAAACCAAACAAAAAACCCACAACAAAACAGCACACAAATCCAGGCTTATGTTAAAATACAGACTTAAGGTTTCAGAGTCTTGCAGACAGTTCATCAGCAGTTTTCCTCCACGAATCCTGCATGGTATGACCCAAATTATGGTCACCTCTTACCAGCACAGACCGTTCCCTAGTTGCCCACATACTTTGAGAGGTCTGCAGGAACAGTTTAGCTCCCAGTTTTGATGAACACCTTAGGCAGCAGCTTTAGGAGCATGGCCAACTCACCCATGTCAGAGGCCTCACTCCCCCCGAGCAGAGCAGAGGAGAAGAAGCCCTGTTCCTTCAGGCGGCTCTCGGGGACCGGGCTGACAATGAAGCGCCTTCCCGCAGAGTGAACTACCTGGGTAAAGGAGCTAGAGGGAACCCCTAGACAGAGAGAAGGTAAAGCTTTAGTCACACAGGCTTCTAAACAAACACACAGCCTGCAATATGGAATGTGCACTCCATCATACAAAATAAAAACTTGGCTGCACCCATCCGCTGAAACAGAAAAAGGTAACTGTTGAAAAAAATCACAAAAGACTTACCTATTCTTTGTGGCATGGAAGATGTAGGATCTGGCTGTTTGAACTCTAATTTCTGTAAAGTAAGATAAAATTTAAACTTCTATTCTGAAACACAAACCCACAAGATAGTTCTTAAAATGCTAGCTTACTGAAATGTGGGCATTTAAGGGAAGCAGTACCTGGGACCCAAGCACCAGCACCAAACTAGAGGAATTCTGCCCAGATAAATGTCAGCTACAGTGTTTTTAGAGACTCTCAGCTTAGTGACTGCCAATGGAACAAATTGATCTAAAAATTCTTTTGGAAATCCAAATGATTTCCCTAAACATCCTACAGATAAATGGATGTTCCAAACTAGTTCTGGGTGTAATTAAGGAAGAGATTCAGGAAATGTCACCACTTTCAGCACCCAGCAAACCTGTGTTTCAAACCTGTTTTTCCTAACCAAGCTATCCAATCTCTTAGTACTTCACTGGGTGGAGGGCCTGAGACAGGCTCTCAGTGTTTAGTGAGCAGCACAGGGTTGGGGTGTTACTGTCCTACCTCACAGTAATCTCAAATCCAAGAAGCATCAGCATTTAAGACTGTCTGTTTAGTGGGCTGTTAGGAGATTCAGCAGCTTCAGAAGTCTTCAAACACATCAAAAAGTAAGAGATCTGTTATTTAGCTTTCTAACTTACTTTTAGGCACTCACTCTGATATGAAGCTTTCTCTTTTTTTCTTTTAATTACTGATCTTTGCTATCTCTCCTGACAGGAAGTTTCCATTTCTAGCTGGCTCTACTGACACAACCATACCACCCAAAATGGAGAGCAGCAAGAGCTGAGGCAGTGTGTCCTGCACATACCTGTGAGCCCGGGAAGAAGGCGTCGTCCTTGGCCCTCTCCAGGCCCTGATCCCCCTCTGGCTCCACGCTGGCATCCTCACTGAGCATCTCATCTGCCTTCTCAATGATCTCTCGTACCTGTTCTACAAAGGACTCTCGCTCTGTTGCTAAAATAAACTCGTTCTGCACCTGTAAAACAACACAGCAACATTCATTTACCACAAACAATGTCAAAACAATATACTGAATAACTACAATTTATTCTTGGTGCTAATGTTTCTTTTCCCTTTGCTGTTCTTCTGAACAAGATGAGAGTGGTGACACCTTAGAGAAAAACAATTGTTTCTCAAATTATCTCCAGCACAGAAGCGAGTGCCCTGGTTTAATCTTTGCTGTGGAACACCATTCAATCTCACTTCTTCATCAAACTATCACCTCAATCTCTGTTTGGCACAGGGAAGTTTAAAATAAGCAGCCTTATCTTACTGAAATTCCTCCTGTCTAATGAATGCAATGTGCATTAAGAGACACGTTTAAAGAGAACAACAATATTAAAGAAATTGAAAATTCAGCATTGCAAGATGTCTTCTGTGCTTCTATCTTTCCATGCCCTATACAACTTCTCCTCTGTGCAGGTTGCACATCACTGATTTAAAGTCTGGCTGTGGTACATAAAGGCCAGTATGAATTATAACCCAAATACAGGGAGAGAAGATTGCACAGCCTGTCTAGATCCAGTATATTGTATTGCTTTAGGAAAATAACCTCTCTTGCTTATGTTGGACAAACCCAGTTTAAACAAGTAGGTAGTTAGAAAGGTATTTTTGATTTGGTCTAACCCATGAGAGTATCCTGTCTCCTGAAATTAAGCACAGCAAAACTTGCAAAGACAGTCTGTGAAACAGAAGTAGAGCTGTCAGTCACAGAGTCTCTGCTGGAAAAGAAGAAGTGCCTTAGGAGGTAAAGCTTGAGACACTGCTCTTACCTCAAATTCCTGGGATGCTGGTTCAAGAAAAGGAAAGTCAGGTGCTTCTATCAGCCTTTGCAATGCAGAACACTAGTTAAAGAAACCTTCAGTACTTTCAGTTTAGGACCAACAGGCACATATGAGGGGTATGCCTAACAGTATCATGATTCAAAGGAAACAAGGAAGCCTTGCAATCAAAAGTTTGCTCAATATTCAACAAGGAACCTATGAGCACAATGTTCCAGATTCAGATGTTTGAATTAGGCTGCACACTTTTAACTATGTGACTGCTTTTTGGATGCAAAGTTCACTTATTTTACTACTACTCATCTTCAAATATTTGTGGTTTTTATTGCTTGGAGAGTGTTAGTTTGGGTTTTGCATGTTTAGTTTTCATAAATCAAACATACTCTTATTTCTCCATAGGATCACTTTAGATTTAAGGTGAAGAAGGACACCTGTGTACTGTCCATATTTCCTGGCACACAATCTCAACTTATTGCCTGTGCTAATACATGTACTTAGGCAAGAACCAACTCCTTCCTCTTTCTCAGAAAGCCATTAGTGGCAAAGAATTTCTCCCCTATCACTGGTTTGGCTCCTTTTGACAAGTACAAATCCAGCACACACCAGCTCAGACTCTGCCACCTCTCTAAGCAAAAGATAAACACTGCACAGTTGCCCAAGAAGCTGGCAGAAGATACTGTGTTTTGTCATCCCCTCCCTCTTCAGTAACACCAAAACCATCTCAGGCTCATTTAGACTGTACCAGACCAAAAAGAGGAGTTTAAATTTAAAAAAAGAAATGGGGATTCTATTCTATGCTATTCAACACTCTCATTTAAATGTATCTCTACAGGACAAATTCTTTCCTGTGCCTGGCCATCATACATTGAATGGAGAAGCTTTTTCTTTTGATGAAAGTTAAAAGCAGCATCAGTCACTATGTACTGTCAAAAACCAAAATGCAATTCCCCCTTCTTACTTTAAAGGCAGAATCTTCCCATTTTAATTGACAACAATGGTGAAACACTTGAAGAATAAGATGTAGCAACGCCTGCTCTTCGAAAAGCAAGCAGAATGTTTTTAACCAGGCACTTCAGGGGCTGCTTGCAGTTTTGAAAATGTCAGATTTAAAACAACAACAACAACAAAAAAAAAACTAACCAAAAAAACAGAAGCAGATTTTTTACTTGATAAAACTCTCAATTCCAAAGTAAAAACTGACACAAATTTTCATGTGACTTGTGTGTGCAACATTAATTAATAATCAGACTGCTAAACGACTCTGTGCCAAATTTCTAGTGGTGGCTGTGCACCAGTAAGGTGAACACATACTATGCTACATGGGAGATCAATTCTAAACCATAAACAAAAATTACAACTGACTGGATTCTTCATCTCTAAAATATATCTTACCATAATTGTAGCTATCTCCTCAGGGTTATCACCATCCAGATCAAATTTGAAGGTAACCATTTTCCGATTGTGTGTCTCCAGCTGGCATTCCACCACCCGGTCACCTTTGTTCGAAACCTAAAGCAGACAGAATAAAACTTCAAACCAAAGGCACAAGAATCTAAGTTCACTGAGATTTTCAAGTTCAGAGACAAACTAACAGTACTGGTATAATACAAACATGTTCATCTTTCCAGTCTAACAAATGGTGCCATGCAGAGCAGGATTTCTGTCTGAGGATACATCGAATATCCTGGAACAGTCTGTGGAACCATTGGTAGTTAAGCAAGTCAATTTTGCCAAAACTAATGCTCCAAAAAGCTCTTAATAGATGACACTTGGGATGGTTACAGAGGCTCAAAAACACGCCATCACTACTGAACTGTCCCTAAGAGAAGCAATACTCACATTTAGAATCCTCAGCTTGGGCCTGGAAGTCTTCTCGTGGCGGGAGCGGCTGCGGACGGACCGGCGCATGTGGCGCTTGGTGGTCCTGCCCTCGTGCCTCCCACTGGAGCTCGGGACGTTCTCGTTGCCATCACTCAGCCCTGAAGCAACATCAGAATGGGCACTGGAAACAAAAGGCAACTTCCTGTTAATATCTATGCTCTCCACAACTGCAACAGCACTCCTTAACCCACCACGTGATATTCTGCTCTGGGAAGTGGCAGATGTGTGTTCATCATCAAATAGAGGGAAAGTGTCCTGGCAACACTTTGGGTCACTTAAATAGAAATTCTGACTGTAATTATTTTGCTACACTTCTTGCAAGCTGAGTTGGACAAATCTATCTTGTGTTTTCAAGCTATTTGGAGTTTGAATTCTGTTTAAGTGCCAAAAGGACAAAAACCTGTCACTTATGATCCACTTGACATGACAAATAAAGAAGCTAATCACTATATACAACCATTCTTATTCCCTCCATAAATCACAACCTACTCCACCCATCACGACCCTGTTTTTCCTCAAGAAACTTTAGTTATTCACATCCTCAAGAGCACTCCCAGTGCAAAAAAAAATATTCCTGTTGAAAAAAATCTATCCAAAGATTATCCATGGAAGTATAATCTAACACATGACACGAAACTCAGTTTGGTGAAAAGCAGCAATGCTCACCTATCCATAGAAGAAGCCAAGGGGGTAGACTGAGCAGGCTGTGTCGCTGGAAGAGTCTCTGAAGAAGCAGTCTGGGAGACTCCCTGAGTGCCCTATGGATAGAAACCTACAATCAAGAACCCCCCAAAGAGCACAGCTCCTCTTCAAGCAACCCAGTAGTCTTCAGTGTTTCCTCCCACACCAGTTGTGAAGCTGAAAGCTCTGCCTTTTTAGAAGTTTAAGCAGTTGGCATCTAGGACAGCTTTAGTTTACAAGATACTCTAGAGCAAACTGCAGTGAAGCAAAACATCATCTGAGGAGAGGTGAGGAGAGGAAACCAGCCACACGTCCCTTCTACTGCCACATGTCACTACAGCTGGCCATGCAGTCAAATCTTACTGACAGAATGTGCAGAAGGCAAAGCCAATGCAGAACAGAGACAATTCCAATTCTCCCTGCAAGAACCACGCTGCAGGGAATAGGCATAATGACAGAGTCTCAAAGGCTACTGACTGCAGCTTGTCTTTGATATGGCAAAAATCTTCTACAGTACTAGCAAGAAGTGAAGTGTTCTACTGCTTTTTGCCTGCAGGATGCACACTCACTTCCCAACAGAACAACCAGTGGCAACAAGGTCCCCACATTGGCATGACATTCTGCTGTAAGAAAAAGGTAATTTGAAATATTAACTTCCAACTGAAGACGAGCACAGAAGGGATTAGTTCCCCACAGAGACACACTGTTGCATGAGTCTAACATCCAAAATCTACCATTACATTATATTCCATATATTTACCTCCACGACTGCCTGCTGTGAGGAGGCAGATGAGGCCTGTTGTGCTAAACTCACAGGAGGCTGGGGCACCTGCACCTGTCCTCCCAGGCTGCCCATGGAAACTAAAACATTCTGTTCCCCATATGGCTGCACAACAGGAGCAAGGTAGCCTGACTGGGCCATGGCATCTGTGGGCAGGGGAGGGGACAGCACAGCAGAAGGAATGCTGGCAGAGGCCACAGCTGGGCAAGGTGCAACGTTCGAGTCCGCCGGGTACTGCGGGGGCAGCCGAGACGGGAAACCCTGGAACAGAAATGAGGGAGACAAGTCAGTCAGTGGCACAGCTAATTAAGAAACAGGATAGTAATAAGAAAAATAGCAGTTCCAGAGGCACGTTCCAACCTTCTGGACTTGTTCAAGCACTCCCAAAATCTTCCCAAAGAAGTGGAGCAAACCTCTCATGCAGCCAGCATGCAAGTCACCACACCCAAACAAGCAAAGTCCCACTCACAGTCCCAAGTCTTAGGCAAAACAATCTTCATCTCCCAACTCTCACAGCTGCCTATACAGCTTAAGATTTTAAAGCCTGAGATTAGAAATGAGCTTGAAGAATTTTCAGGCTGAACAGCTACGGCTCAGATGTTATACAACTGCTGGTGATTCTTGAGATTAAATAGCAAAACCACTCTTGTGTTCTTCCTGTCCTCTCGTAATGAGCTGACCCAGAAACAAGGAACACTTCTATGATTATTCAGGTTGCCATTTTTACAGTGAGTGATCACATGAAGTTGCTGAAGCAGTCTGTGCCCACCAGTCCAGCAGCTCACAACCAGCACCAGGTACTTACGTCACATCCAGGATCCATGGAGCCTGATTTCTGTGAATTCCCTGTCCCACCCCTTCCCAGGCTTGGAACGAAACACTGACATTGTTGAATATGCTGCCATTGATTTTCTTTCCAACACACATCTCCTGTTTTTAAAGTTACAATTTCTTATTTTCTTTTTCCCCAAGCTGACAGATCTCATGAGTGTATAGCTGTCTTCTCTCACACAGTGGTTGAACAAAGCCCTGCACTATGATTCTGTTGTTTTAGACAAATTCCAGTGCCAAATATGAAAAATTCAAAACATATGGTTGTCCAAGGACTTTTTTCTTCTCTCCTTCTTAAAATGGTTCTTTACCACACAACAGAATCTCTCCTAGTGGCTCAATGGCTCTCATATGAGGAGTGAGCTGGCCAGGCACACGGCTCAGATCTGCTACCTTAGAGGAACGGGCAGAAACGTGGAGAAGAGGTCTGCTGGCTTGCAACAATACCTGGTAAAGAGCATCTCCAGCAGGAAGTGAAGCTTCAGCAGCTTGTCCAATGCTGACTGGCAGTCCCACGGCCTGGACAGGCGGCTGCAGGAGCACCTGGCTGGGCAGCTGAGCCCCAGGCTGCAGCAGTGGGGGCAGCTGGCCAGGGACGCCGCCGGCTCCTACGGGAACGGCAGCTGCCGCTGCAGACGTGGCCAGCGGGAGCAGGGGCTGGCTGATGGCAGCTGCCATGGAAATGGGCAGAGACTGGAAACCTGCCTGAGGCACTGTCACAGGAGCTGCTACAGGCACCTGGGACACCGGGAACTGGGCAGCCACGGGGGCTGGCAAGGCCTGTGCCATGGGTACGAAATGAGAGCCAAGGGGGACTGACGGGGCAACTGAAGGCTGAGGGAGAGAAGATGCTGCAACAGGTAATTGAGGCTCGCCTTGGATGATCGGCACTGCTTGGGAAACAGGAAGCTGGGGAGGTAAAGAAAATAGAGATAGATTTTTTTTTTTTAAAGCAGGGTTGCAGAAAGCAGAGTTTTACACATTAGTCAAAGAAAGCATTATTCAAGTTACGGCACTCTGTTAAAGTGGCTGGGGAGCACAGTTGGCAGAGTGGCTGGGAAGCTGGCTGTTCCAAACAATCCTCACTTTGCAGCTCTTCCCTTCAAGAACTCAACAGGCTCTTAGACACCCACAGAGGGTGAAAGAGCAGCATTTGAATACCCCGAAGCACTGATTTGTGCATAAACAGAATCAAATTCCCCTCAACTCTGTCCCCCGACCCAAGCCTGCCTTCTTACAGCAAAGAAGTGCAAACCTTACAACAAATCTGTCAGCTTTCAGTATGGGGACCAAAGCAAAGGAGAATCAAAATCCACTGTGCCAGCATTCAGAGAATGGCAGGGAACATGTCAATTAAAGCCAGCAAACAATGCAACTGGAAAGCAGTTTAGATGAACAAGCAACAAAACAATTTTAAAAACAAAATCGCGGCTCACACATTCAGAGACATGAGCCAAAATGAAGCAATATTCAGTAACAGAAGCTTCTTGATCAGGAATTAAAGGAGAAGAGCTGAGTAAGAAAGATGACGGAATGAAGAAAGGAGTCCTATAGTTCACTACCTCAATAAGTGAATATGTTTTACACATGTAATGGTGCAGAAGATAGACAGTGGATGGGAAACAGAGAAACGCTAAGTTCCTGAAAATCCATTCACAATACACCATTACTCGATATGCCTCTTGATATTTTTGACAATTTAAAGATCTTTGTGCATGGAAGTGCTCTTCTTCCCTCAAATTACTCATGACTGCCACATGTAAAAGGGTTTCCAAGACATTTTCCAACAAAATTGACAGTTATAGTACAGTAAGAATACTCTTGTTTGGATGAATGTTTTGAAACCATTAGGAAAGATGACAAAAGTGAAAGCAGCAGCCTATTGAATGTACCAGCTGTGAAGAGGAAGAAAAAATCTTCTGCTAGAAAGAATGTTGTTTACCTGTGTTCCAGCTGCTGCCTGAGGCATTGGCATGACCTGTGAAGTTTGGGTTTGAGAGACACTTTGTGCAGGAGTGGTGCTGGCAGAAACTGAGGGCTGCTGCAGCTGGTATTGTCCAGGCTGTTGGGAAGAGGCTGGCTGCTGTGCACTCTGTAGCAGGAAAAAGTGGAAGAAGCTGTATTACCCCACAACAGTGGTTTCTTAAAGCATATCCTACTAAACTTCTACTTTTTACTCTCTCCTAAGTGATAACAGTGCTTCTTCGGAATATGCCAAGTCAGTCAAGCTTTAGCAATTATTTATTACTGATACAATTCCATCCATTCCATTCCATCCATTATTGACACCAAATCTTGCAAGAGAATTCTTTCACCTGTGAAACCAAGAATGATGATTCTATAAAGCAAGACAAGGCAGTTAAAAGAGAAGAGAATGTTGCAGATCAGATTTCCAGTTAGAAGAAATCACGAGAACAAAGTCTGCCTGTCTAGACAGTCTAATCTGCAAATCCTGCCATGTCTCCCTTGAACAGGACCACCACTGCAGGCTCAGGTGGGTGTTGGGTAGACAGGCACGAGGAAACAAGCATTAACATGATTTGTAAAATAAATCTCAGAAAGCTAATGTGTCTCTCATAGCATGCTAGACTGGGTGAGAGCCAGAGGATTCCTTTGCTGCAAAACTATGGGTCAAATGGTGACAGGGGTAGTCAACTGCTCTTCAGAGTCATCACAATTCTACACTGTGAGTACTTCAGTCCTGAGTTTAGGAACTGGGATCTTACCTGCTGAGTGTGTTGAGTAGGCTGGGATGGCACTGATGCATTGCTTGAGGCTGGCTGGCCTTGCACCTGTGTCTGGAGGGAAAAAAAGAGGCAATTAGCTGAGAAAAACTCTATGGTTTCTGCTGCAGGCAGTTAAAAACATTTCTGCCTGGAATGATCTGGTTGGAATACGTTTCTAGCTTGTCCTTTTGGACAAGCAGTTCTTCTGGCCAAATTCCATTATGACAACCACAACAAAGCAGAGTGATCTTGAGGAGTTCTGAACATCACTTTAAATCTTCCAGAATAACAAATACAGAAAGACTCTGCAACCCACATGCCCCTCAACACGAGACAGATCAGCCTACCAGCTGCTTCTTCCACTGGTGATGCTTTAAGAGCAGGATGCCTTGGTATGGTAACTGGAAACAGATGCATTAAGCTTTACCTTTACATGTGTTCTAAACACAGCCAGGTGGGGCAATAAAAGGAGGCTTCATGGAAATAAAACTATCCATAAAGAAAGCAAGCACGAAGATATACAGAACTCTAGACCAATTACAAAGTACCCAGCACACATGAATGTCATGACTTTCCTTTGAGAGGCATGTCAAAACACAGGCTAATAATCATTTCCAGAGCCACTACCAAAGGCTACCAAGAATCAGATATGGAGGAATATGAGGGTTCACAGTCTCGCTAAGACTGGATTTGAGTAAGCAACGAAAAAAATGGATGAGTGGCAGACAAATGAACGTGGAAGATGCAGAGCAAAATGGAATGGACTTTCATTATTATTTTTGTGGCTGAATTTTTTTTATCAGATCCCAGGATCTGCATTATTGTTTTTGTGCCAACTGTATTTCTTTATCAGCTCCTGGGAGAGAACTAGACAAAGACCTCCAGATGATTTCCCTGAGCATGCACCACTTGGGTGAGCTGCCTTTGTAAGAAGCATATCTGGGGCATATGCATCATATCAGAAATATCTATGAAAATTCCTTAATGCTGTGATCATTCAGCTTGCAGAAGCTCATTAGGAACAAGTCTGTTAAAAATACATACTTTTCTAATTATGGAAACTTTGGGGAAAGCAGACTGCCAATGAAGAGAACCATTTTTTTCTTTGCTGTTTTAGAAGCTTCAGGCCCTTACTGCTTAGGATCTAAACATGTGCTACATCCCACTGCTGGAACATGTGTTCACACTGACTCACTTTGGGTTCCAAATTCTCATCTTCTCATGAATTAGGTAAAGATCCCAGAACTAATATTCTGCCAAAAAAGTGACCTCTTTTTTTGTTTTCCAGATGTATTTTACATCCATCAGAATTCACCTCCTGAGTTTAACAAAAGTTTATGGAGAAAAAATCTCCATGTACTTTTCAAAGTTCTTGAGTAGGAGATTCATTCCACAGATCCTACAGCACAGCAATTTCTATCTATTAGACTAGTGAGGAAAGCTGTTCCAGCTTTACTAAAACACCTTTACTATCACTTACAGAAAGCCGTAAATACTTAGCTCTTGATCTTATCACAGAGAGCAAAATGATTCTCCTTCACATAAATCCCAAAGTTGCTAATACTCCAGTAACTAAAATGTCAAAGCCCCTAATTCCAAGGACAAAAGAGGTAAGAGAGAAGTCTACTTAAAGTAAATCCTCTCTTTTCACAGAAAGTTATGAGACTTCAGACTAGGAGTGCAGACACAATGTATATAGACACACACCTCACAGTGTACAGAGAAGGGACCATTGCAAATGCAAATACCACAAATGCTGATAAAACACACACCTCCAAACTAAGCTTCAGGCCTCCAATTCTGCTGTTTAAAAGGACACCACATAAGGCACCACACCGTAAGGTGGCAATACCAACTAGCAACAGTTGTTTGCCATTCATTAACTACTCAGCCTCTTTAGCTTCATCAAATACTTCTTCAACAAATACATTGCCAAATCCATGTACACACACATAACACAGCTCCTTCCATTCCTCTCTTCCCACTTCCTTTCCCCAAGTCTAGAAAAAGCTCTTGCATTTTGGACAGTCACCAAAATAACCTTGTTGTCTAACGAAACATCATTTCCATGAAAGTCCAACCTCAAATAAGACATTAAAATGGCTGAAGAGCAGCAACAGAAACACAAAGCAGGCTGTACCACCACTGCTGATCCTAACTGTGGAGAAGATACATTTCATTAAAACCACTGTTTAAAAGCCAATTTGGTACTCCAGCAATCTCTCACCAAAAGAACAGCTAGTCCCAGCAGGAACACTGACCCTTTTTTACTTTTAACACAAAAGCCCTACCAATATTTCAGCCAAATCTGAACACAGACCAAACGGTTGCTAATGCCTCATTATTTCACAGCAACCCGGTTAAGTTAAAGACTTTTGGTGGAAAGACACCCCCACGAATACTAATTCTTAGAACCACACGGAGCAGATCTAAAAGCAAGGCTTCCCTTTTATATGACTCATAAAAAGCAGTGAATTGCAGAAGGGTTTGCTCCTGTGACCTGAGCATAGGATGCAGGTGGTCCTGATGGAAGCGAGGTGGACAAGGCCTGCTGAGTTGAGGCTCCCTGGGGGAAGCAGATGAAGAGCTGCGACTCCTGCAACACCTTCTGAGGCAGCTGAACAATGGGCAATGAGAAGTCTGAACCAAAAGCAGAAGATGATCCCCCTGTAGGGGGAGGAGACTGGAAATCACCAGTGTCAGAGGAAGTCAGCTGTGAGGAATCACTGGAGTATTCGGGGCTTCCTTGTGGCCAGCTGGGCCGGGCAGGGCCCCCTCTGGGAGGCGCCGGCCCAGGGGCAAGGTAGGGGCAGTGCTCCTCAGTGACGGGCTGCAGGCGGGCGGGCGGCCCCGCGCCCGGGCTGGGCTCCTCCTGGCCGCTCTCCAGAGAGCCCCGGCGACTCCTGTGGGCCCGCGGGGACACATGGAACTCAAACACACAGCTGGCCCTGCCCTCGGCGCTGTGGGAGAGCACAGCCGGCGCCGAGTGCGGCACAAAGACCTGGTGCAACGTCATCTGAGGCGGCTCTGCGCTCAGGGGGGCTGACACGCTGCACAGCGGAGAAAGGGGCCCCGTGCCAGCATCCAGCCTCAGGCTCTGCACGTGTCTTGCCAGGTATGTCTGCCCCGAGTGAAAGTCGAACACTGAGCTGTGTGGAGGACCACCTTGCCCATGGTTTGACTCAGAGACCTGCTTCAAATGCTGCTCAGTCCCGTGAGAGTTATAAGCTACTTGCTCATACTGCTCCGATACCTGTGACGGATAGTGCATGCCCACCAAATACACAGCTTCTGGATGCATCCTGTAGTGAGCATCCTCTGGAGGTGTTGGTCCAGATCTATAGTCCCCGTGCACAGGAGCTTGCTCAAACACGGGATTAACTTGCACATGCAGAGGCTCTCCAGCGACTCTCTGAGCTGCTGTGCCCAGCATGACAAATGCCTCTGGAGTCCAATTGGTGGGACTACCACCGGGTGGAACTAAACTCTGGCCAGTCTTCAGCAATGGCTGGAAGTGGCACGTTTGGGCTTCCAAAAATGAAGTGCTCTTGCGGCGCTGAGCAACTGCCACCTTCGGCGGGCAGACAGGCGGTGGGGAGAAAGACACTGGCCGTTCATGAACGGTGGGGAAAAAGATCTGTGAGTCTGGGAACGGTGGTGTTCCCCCACGAGGATGCTGAGGCTGTATTGACATGAACAAGACAGGTAATTCATACATTAAAAGTGAAAGCACATCAACATGCACAGTTCACTAGGCAGTTCTGTGAGGTAACTTTATAGAATTCATACTCAATTCATGGTCAAAAACATACAGTACTTAGGAAATTTAGGTGAGTTGTAAATATCCATTAAATACATCCGTGGCAGGCATAGCTACAATTGGGAACATTTGCTGGTGTTAGAGCTGCTTTTCCAGTTCAATTCCAAGAGTTCACAAAAAGAAACTGATTTAGCTATTGACAATGGAATGAGACTTATTGTCATAGCCTAGCCATTGTGATCAGTGCTTGAAATCCAATCCAACCCCTGAGGTCACTGCCAGATGTGGAATATGAAATTCAGAACTTGAGAGCACCAACAATGCAGAGCCTCTAATTTGCACTTAGAAGATGACATTAGATGTTAGTATTTTCCAGTACAAAACCCACAGTGTTAGTGTCCTGTATGCTATCCAAGGAACTAAAAGGAAATATTTTACAAGACAAAATTGATCATTTAATCACTTATGATCAGATCATTTCATATAGAAAATTAGCACTCATTAAAACAAGCTTGACTCTTGCCTGGACAACAAAACATTCACAGGCTTAATAACAGCAGAGTCCTCAGGCAGTTCCACTCCATCTGAGGCACTACCTCACAGGAGGCTCCCTCTTATTTAAGAGTTGGAGGGAATATTTCACTGCAGACAGTTCTATGTAACAATAAAACAATTCAGTAATTTTGCATCATTTCATCTCTGCCTGCAGTATGCCCAGAGACAATGTATTCTCCTCCCTAATGGAAAATAACTTGCAGGAGTCAGTAGTAAATATACTGCCCAAGACAAATGGCATTTATGACTTTCTCAAGTTGCTGTTTCCACATTGTTTACTTTCTCCCCAGACTCTTTTGTCCAGAAAAGCAGCAGCAAATTTCCATATTGACCAATGCTAATGAGAAGGTCCTACAGATGAAGTACCTTTTCTATGTTCTAAACCTGGTTCCACTTACTTCATTTACACAAAAATGCTTCTCAAAACTTATTTCGTGTAAACTGAAGCTCAAAATGAAACGTAACTACCTCCTCTATTACACGTTATCTTTGCATCAGACTTTCTAAGAAACATGAAACTATTGCTTTTTTCCATTAAGGAGCAGTTGAAGTGGCATTTCTGATAAGAATTTAACAGAAAAGGTCTCAGAAGTATTCATACTCTAAATATCTAATATCAGTTAGCCAAAGCTTTAAGAATAAGCAACCACAGCAATCAGGCTTTAGAAGCTGGTTGTTTTGTGCAGGGCTTAATTAACATTCAGTATTAACTTAGAAGTTGAAAAATAAGTCTTCTGACTTTGGGTAATAAGAACTACTGTTCCCTTTACCTTCTGTGATACAACTGGGTAATTTACATTTCTACTACCCTAAAAGACAAGAAACGAGCAGTCAGCCATTGTTTGATAACGTTTACACATACTGCTTCATAGAAATAAATAAAAGTAACAAAATCAACATTCCAGCAGCACAGTATAAGGAATTGACTCTTCCATTTCTCCCTTTAAAAATGCCCAGAGCCCAGGATGTATTTAATGATAACTTATCTTACTGTGCCAGGAGGCAAATGGTAACACATACAGGACTGACAGAGAGGGAGGGCAGGCTGGAGCGTCGATGCTGGCGTGGAGAGGCAGAGTGCATGGGCAGGACACTTTCCAGGGCTTTAGAAAGCTTTTCTGCAAAGGTTTCTTCAGGGACAGTCCGAAGGCAGAAAGGAGAAAGAGGTGCAGACAGCGCTGGTGGTGGGGTGCAAGGAGCACTGAGAGGGATGCAGGACATACAGGGAAGAGCAGGAAGGTGGGGGACACAAACTGACATGCTACGACCACGTTGAGGCTAAAGGAGGAAAACAAAAGTTAAGAATTGAACACGTCAAAAAAAAAAAAAAAAGAAAAGTAATAACAAAACCAGCAAAAATCATAATGAGGTAGAAAAGAAATGAAGACACACAATGGAAGGCCCAGTATTGACTAAAATGTGGTACCACGAGGTATGAGGATGCTGAATGAATGCCAGGACACACTGGGAACAGGCTGTGTGCACCTCTGAGGACCCCAGCTTGCCTTAGGTTACTGAGCAGTGTGGAAAGCTCCCTAGTGCCCTCATGAGAAACATGTGGAAGGCAGATCACACAGAGAATGTTTTCTCTGGGACCACACACAGCCCACAGTGTGTACTCAAAGCATCTGGTAGTCTGACAAATCAAAACTCAGACACTAATGAGCTTTCAAACATTCATTTGTTTTTAGAGTGGATGTGTGTTTACAGGTATCACCCAGCTCCTCTGCTGAATGATGGGAAATGGATGCAGCTGGCTCTCTATTAACTGAAAGAGTACCATCAGAATTTAAACCTTACACCCTCTATAACATGAGTTGTGGAAAAAACTCAGTTTAATCTGTGGAAAATTCTGTAAAATTGGTCTTAGACAAGCATCTTCCAGATGCTGGGCCAATAAAAGCATCCAGATTTTGTAATCTTGCCACAATCCAGAAGGCCATAGGTCAAAATCCAACCAAATCAGAAGAAACAGAATAAAGTTTTGAGGTGGGATTTGAATTTTTTAGGTTTGGGGGGTTTTGTTATTGCCTTTTTTTTTTTTTTTTTGCTGTTGTATTGTGTTTTGCTGTGGGTTTTTAAGTAAATGGAAATGTGAAGTTTTTAAAGAGGCAGTATACACTTCTTGTGGAGGTAATCCACTGTATCTTAAACTAATTAAAATCAAATATAGACCTCCAGAGAGAAAACAGCAAGATATTCAGTGGAGATCTGACTTTCAAGACTTCTGTTGTGAGAAATCTTGCTAGACTGATGAAAAACTTGGGAGGGAGGTAGAAAAGAACTCAAATGGTTAACTAAATACATCTTCATCTATTCCAAGGCAGGAACAGTTCTACATCATTCCTGACTCTAATTTATCTAAATAGTTCAGAAACATCTCCACTGATGGAGACTACAATATTTATCTATCTTTGTAGAGTATTGAAAAAACCCTTCCTAAACAATAATTCCATGCTGCAGTTTAGGCTTATCATTCCTTATTCTAACAACAACCTTGTGATCTGATTAGCCTCCTCTGACTTCACAGCAGCCTTTTACAGCTCTCTCTCTCCCCAAGCTTATCTTTCATAGACTCAATCATTTCAGTCTTTCCACAAAAACCACTTTTTTTTTTCTCCTGGGTTTTTTTAACACTCTCCTCTGGATTTTCTCCCAAGCCACCCTCCAAGTCACTCAACCCAAGGTGTCCAGGATAGACTTACCAACAGCCAAGAGCAGAACTACTAGTTCATATAATGGGATGTTTGCCTTTTTATGACAGCATGATGTTTTTGACCATGTCCAGCTTGTGGTCCAATACAATCCCTGACTTTTTCTTAATTTACTTTGTGAGACGGCTGCCTAGCCAGTGGTTACTCATTATGTACTTGTGTAGCTGTTTATTCCAGTTTAAGCACCAACCTTGTTCTTGTCCTGATCAAATTGCATTCTGTGATTCTTTTCAAGGCCATTTCTTCAGCTGTCAATACAATCTCCACCTGTCAGCCCCTTCCCAGCAAAGGTGAGCAGTCCCTGTAGTGTGTCAGGCACCACTGTTGTCATCAGACAGCAGGAGCATGTGTCTGCAGCCAACTAAGCAGCTTAGCTGTACCTTTATCTTATGCCTCTTCTCCCTCCTCCTCCCAAAAGATTCTGCTCTTTAAACCTGGCAGCCAGCCATCCCAAGAGTGACATGGCTTCTGCTCCAGTATGTGCCCACACACCAAAATACGGCTCACCCAGCAGAGCAGCTTGTTTAGAGGATTAAGAACTCATCACCAAGGACTACCAGCACCACACACCTCAGGTTAAGGGGCTTAGAAAGAGATGGAGATGCTTTGATTAGCATGCTATTAGGGTGATAGCAGCCTGTTTGCCCAACTCCTGTTACACCAGTGGTTCTGTAACAAAGCCCACGGCCACCAGCAGGAGTGAGGACCTCAATCCTAAGTGTCACATCTCCTTTATGGCATTACTGCATTGTACCATAATGTCTGCCTCAGTCTTGGATTGCTCTTTGTGTAAAAAACAAGTGACAAGGGAACCACTGAGGACAATATAAAAGTAGCAGAAGTTCTACTCCAGTTAGAATAGATTTCTGCATACTCTCTTACTCAGATCTAAAAACATACCAAGGAAAAAACATACCAAAATAAAAGGGCAACACAAATGAACATAGTAGGAAAAGTATTTGTGCCCAGTGCAGACTTTCCAGGGAAAAGGAATACGCATGATGAGCAAACCAACACAAGCTAGAAATAAAACTGGGAACAAGGATGTGGGGTCTTTTCAGTCTGGAGCTCTCACATGCAACATTCTGTAACAGTTAAAAAGGTCTTACCTGCACAGTCTGTAATCAAAACCGCACAGAACACACACAGCAATTTCATACAGTGGCTTCAATTATTCTAATCCCTTCTTCAAACTAAACCAGCAGTTTGATCCCTGGTAACTTCCTATACCCACACACACACCACCTTCCCAAGCAAAACTAAATGCTTCTTTTCATGAGTTAGTCTTGTTCTGAGGATGTTACTTCCATTCACAAAAACAACCAACCCATCATTCTGCTTAACTGCAGCCAAGATTAAATAAAAGCTTTAAAGACAAAGATGCTTTTGCACTTTTCCCTCCCCCTCCAAAATGAGAGCCCCTGAACCCCTCCCAGGCAGAGTTTGCACCCCATGAGAACAGAAGCTGTGCGGAAGATGGCCTGGCAGACTGCTGTCACCTTTGAGCAGACACACAAACCCAGGCAGTGCCACGCACCGGCAGAGCAGTGAGGGCCGCTTACCCCTGCAGGTGGCTGAAATCCTCCGTGCTGCTGGGACTGCCCTGGGCCCACCGAGGCTGGGTAGCCCTGCACTGCAGGGCTGGGCACTGCCTGCTCGTGCTGGGAGCCGTAGGACACGGCCTGCTGGCTGCCCACAGAGTCCGTGTACACAGAGGATCCCTGGCCACTGTCAACCGTCCCATCAGCTGCAAAGGGAAAGGATAAAAATCTGCATTTCAACAACTGGGCTCTGGATTCAGAAGGTCAAACATCCTATAATTGATCAAATATTAAACTGATTTTTGTGCCATGTCATGCGGACCTTTATTAGCATTTTAGCTCTTGTAATATTTAAGCTAATTTTAAAATCTTTTCCCCTCCATTACGCCTTCCCCTAAAAAAACCTGAAAAATTACTCATTTCAGGAATTCTTTGGGAAGATATTTAAGAATAAACTATATTTCCTACAAAAGGTTAGAGTAGAAATAGAAACCTAAATTCCACATTATTATGAATGATCTTTCAAGGGCTCTTAATCATTATTTTTATTTAATTTTACACAGACATTTAAAACAGGTGTGTTGTGCTGGCTGGCAGATGCACTGTGTAGGCACAGTAGTGAACTAGGCATAATAGTCAATTTAAAATCCCCGTTAGCTATGAGCGGACAGTAATTTGTTTTTTAACTTCATCATTCTAATGTGGAAGTTATCATATTCCATCCTGATTCAAATGCTGGCATGGCAGAAGAGGAAAAGACAGGATTATTAATTCATCTTTTCATGTACAGTATGTAAAACAAAGTAAGACTTTTCAAAAACTAAATTATAAGCTGAACTACCTGTAGATTAATCTCATTTCCACTTTAAATGTAAGTTAACAAGGATTGAAATAAATGGTTTTAACAGCCTGATCTGCACTGTAGGTGCAGAGCCTACAGCCTTCTGCAGGGCCAGAATATACTGCCCCTGTAGGAGGGCAGCAAAGCCAAGGGCATGTGCTCATGCTCTAGGTGCCCCAGTTCATCCAGTGTATCACCCTGAAACAAAGAGAAACCACTTTGTGCTGAGAAACTGGGCTGTGAGCTGTGCCAAGCCTTGGCTCAGCCAAGCCACAGGAATGCACCTTATGTTGCATCCTTACACCTTGTGTATCTTATGTTGCTGTGCTTTCCCGTGGCCTGTTGTTCTTCAGCAGCAATGGCAGACAGCATCATCTCAAGGTCTTCACTGCTAACCCACCCCGAGTGTCAGCCCTAGGGGAGGACGTGTGTAAGTGTGTAAGTGCAGGAGTTCCCAGAGAGAGCAGCTGAGGCACTTACACAGCACAGACACACTGGGTTGCTGGAACTGCAGCTGTTGGTGTTGGTCAGCCTCCGGCTCCTCGGGCTCCACTTGTGTAGAAACCGATGCTGAAGCAGTGGGGACAGCAGTAGTGCCAGTGACAGACTGGGGATGCTTTGACCCTGCATGGGAAGCACTTGATGGCTGCTGCTGCTCCAGCTGCTGCTTCTGACTACCTTCTTCCTGCAGTATGATCTCCTGTTCTTCTTGCACCGACTGGCGCTGCTCTCGCTTGCGCTTAATCAAAGAGACCCTGTCCTTGATAGCCTTCGCCATAGTCTTGTGATCCCCTTCACAGACATAGCCAGACTCCACCTGAGGGAGGACACATTCACAGAATTCACACTGCCACACACAGCCCCTGCGTGCTGCCACACAGCTGCCTCTTGCTGGCACTGACTTCTCATCTACACACTCCTGAGCCCCTTTATTTCCAGACAGAACAGCAAAAGCAGAGGCTGACAGACCACATTTCACTGCCACGGCACAGCTCTGCCTCCAGAGCAGTGTCAGAGCACCAGCACTTACCATTTCCTGTGCTACATCCTCCGGGACATCTCTTTCCAAATCAAATGAGAACTCTATTGCCTCATTATCTTTATATTTGCCCTTGAGTTTTTTGATGTCTTCAATTCGCAGCCAGAGTTTAATGGCAATTTTTTCTCCATCATCTTCCTCTGCAAGTTCAACCCGTACTCCAGTCTCTTCTTGGAAGAAAGCATGATTCAAAAGGTCCTTGATAGCATATCTAGATATTGGGAGGGAACGTAGAAAGCACATTCAGTTATCAGGATTTCATAAAATGTGAAGGAATAACCTTGCCAGATGCTCCCCTGATTTATGCTCTAAGTTTTATGCTGTTTTGAAGCCTCATGTGCATTCTGTTAGGTAACTGTGTCCTGAAGGCACAAAAGAGATTTACAAGCACATCATTAATAGTAGTTAACAGCCTAAACTAAATGGCAAGAAATAAGTGATGTGCAGCAACAAAATTAACTTCAAATGAGAAAAAAATACTAAATTATTTAAAAGCAAGAAAAAGAACTGAAACTAAAAATATACAGCAACACCATCAGATGTAAAACTTCAAGAGTTAGTAAAAGGGGATGAATAAACATCCATGAACAAAACTAGTTCTGAACAGACCAGTGGGCAGCTAGAGGGTGGACAAAAGTCTGAAATCAGACATTCAGTAAGCAACAACCATGTAATAGCAGAAAACAGAACAAATCCCACAAATAAACCATCAGAGCAGTCACAGATGTCCTGTAATGGTACAAGTTAACCACTTGAAGTAGAAGCCAACTTGCAAAAAATGTACATAAAATGAACTGCAAGAATTTAAAACTTAAGAGTCCTCAAAATTATCAATCATACCAACAGAATCAAAGGGACAAAAATCCCAAAGGATTACAGAACAACCAACCAATCCAAACACCTGGAAACCTGGAAGGATTATTTTGCTGACTAGGTCAAAGTTTTAACAAAAGCAATAGAATTTCTGAGAAAACTGCCATGGATGGTTACTGTGGCATTTGCACTTTTCCTGACTCTGTTAATTCTCTAAAATAATCACTCAATAAGAATTACCAAAGAACTGAAGCTGCAGAACTAATAGTGGCTTCCCAACTTTCAGCAGAACAAAGACCCCAGGAACCCACTGGATCTGGTATCACAAAGGGCTCAGGCAGCAGTTAACACCTTCATCTGCAAAGCAAGCACTTACCTTTCTCCCTTGTTTTGCCGAATGCATCCCTCAATAATCTCCTTCACTTCAGGGATTGCTACTTTATCAAAGCTGGCTGGCTTGACACCCTGAAACACACAAGTGACAACTGAGAAACTGCAAGGCCCCCTTGATTCAAGTTCTGATTGTGTTGACAAACCACCTGTTTTTACTCTCTAGATAACTGACCTAAACAACCAGTGCAAACTAAGGCAAAGCCTGACCCCAGTACTGCTGCTGGTTTGTTTGTTAGTGACTTTCTGCAAACGTTCCACACACAGCCCTTCCCATTTCCCAGCCCCATTTCTGTAACAGAAGCATTGGCACTTGGTGCTCAAGTTATGAGAGCAGAACTGTTGAGTTTCCATGGAAGTTGTGCTGGTTAGAGGGAAGTACACAGACCAGACTGAGAATGGAAGGAAATGGTTCCTCTGTAACACTAATGCAGGAAACCACAGGATTAATTTAACAGAATTTCATAACCAGAATGTTCCCAACTTGCCATTATATGAAGTAATTTTTTTTACAGGAAAAACCTTAGCCCAGGATGATCTGACTGGATCATTAAATAACTTGTCCAGTGTTAAAAAAACCAAACAAAAACCTTCTGGTATCTCAGCTGTCCCCAAAGGCCTACTCTACCCAAACCACACTCCTGCATCACCTGCTGCTGTGAGTTCAGGGAAATGAGCTTAGCAATCCAGGTCTGTACAAAAGCCCTTCCACAATACACAGCAACCCTTTTTCCAATACACACTAAAGCTACAGGGGGAAAGCAAAACAAAATCTAAATAAGATCAACCATCCAAAGCAGTAAAACAAGCATGCCATGAGATGTGACCATCTGGGAATTCTGAAAAACATTTCAGGCAGAGAGCCAAGCTTCATCACTTAATCACGGCCAAAAATGGCATTTTGGGGCCAATTGTCCACGACAACAAAATCTGGCACCCAATTTTACTTGATTCAGCCTTTAGTTTCAAACTCTATTTAAAACAGCAGAATGAGAGAGGATGGAGACATGCTGTTCAAATGTTTGAACAGAGCTGGTGTTTTCAAGCTGAACAGTCCTGAAATGATACACCTGATACATCTGACCCTGTGTCACTGCTGAATGACAACTAAACACAAAGTGAAAACCACAGCTCTGAAGTACAGAAATAAATGAGGCAGCAGTACAAGCACTGTGATTTGTGCCCTACACAGAAAATACTTCTCCCAATATCCTACAAAGTACTGGTGACATCAAGACATGATCCTTCCCCACTGCTCTCTTGTGAGCAGGAAACAAGCCTTGAAACAGAAAGGTTTGAGTCCAAACCCAAATCTTTCCAACTACTGACCCTGCTCTCGGAGTTCTTAAAAGAAAAAAAAAAGCCAACACAAAAACCCCACACCACAGAAAGGAAACAATTTACCAGATAAAAACCAGTATGCCCTTATAACAGGAAGGCTATCTATCTCTTTGGTCTAAAATTTGCCCTTGTGAAAGTCTAGCAATTGAAATTCACAGAACTGCAGAGTGACTAGAATAAGCACAAACACAGACTGCCAGTGAACATCAGCTGAATGCTTTTAGAAGCTTTGCTGACTACCAAGCCTTAAGAAAATCAATGCCCCAGGTGATAAAACATCAGGCCCAAGTCTGGATGGGTAAGTTTCAGACTGTAACCAGGCCTTACAAACCTCCAGCTTCCAAGCAGGACACAGAGCTCTCCACTCTGAAGGGATTTATAAAACTCTGCTCATTTAGCTGACTTGTCAAAGGCACCCACCTGTCATTATGACCACAATTAAAATGGCCCCAGAAGTCCAGGTTTATATATGGAGTACAGATATTTCTGTATATAATTAAATGCTCTCCTGTATAACATATATAACCTATGCAACAATTATTCAACTCCTTATTGCACATATTCCCATCTAAATTTGCCCAAGTTTAACACATGTAAGTCTCCTAAACAGCTCAAGCCTCAGACATAGCAGCCTGCACTGACATTCATTTACATTGAGGCAGCAGAAGGATGATGTCAGATCTGTGACAATCTCATCTCTGAAAACTAAAAGCTAACACGAGGAAGACAACTGGTGCAGAAAAATATCAGCATAATGAAGCCAGGATACTATTTTTTGTGTTAATTATTGTACCACATGCTCAGCTCTTGCACAGCGCCTGAAAAGTTAAAGCTAAGGATAGATGTTAAAATCAGTAATTCAGTCTGCTACCCTGCATTTCTCACAGCTGAAAGAAATGAAACACTTGTCCAAAATCTTCAGGCCCTTCCATGAGGACCATTTTACAATACCCCGTTTCGTGAACCCCAAACCAAGGGTTCAGTTAAAAAGTGAAGATCCTGGCAGCCTCCTGCAGCAGAGCTTCCATGTTCTGCTCCTCAGAACACCTGGAGAACATCACACTAAAAGCAGCACAGGATTTCATGTTGAAGCAGCTCCCTATGTCTCCCTTGGCCCCACAGTCCTTGAGAAGGGCTGCCCACCCAAGGCTCCTCTCCAGCTCTAGACAAGCACTCCCCACAAACTGAAGTTCATCAGCTCTTCAAACCTTTGGCTCCCTCCTGCAAGCACTAATGGAAGTGTTGATCTATTTTATACAAGATGGGGGCACTAGAAATGATTAAAAATCAATAAATCAGTGAAATCTTTTCTGCCCAGAGCTGCCCACACACCTTCATGTGCCACCACAGAAACGCGAGGGACAGCAGGCCCTGCAGTTCACATAACCTTGACGTGCTCTTAGGAGTGCAGAGCTGGGCAGCCAAGCATACCTTCAGCAGCCTCTGAACCCAAAGGCACCCAAGGAAATGTGAAGGCAGCCAGTGTTTGCTGCTGTTACTACACTTTAAATGGTCACATTCCTCTGTGCCACTCCTGGTCCCCAGACTCCTTAAAAGAACCACAGGACAACCCAAATCCTCAGCTACAAGTCCTGTTTCCCAGTGGCAGCTCATGAAGAACTAAACAGCCAAACCCCTCTAACATTATTTCTGAGTTTGTTAAACAAAGAGCAGGAAGAGCTCTCACAAAGGAAAAAAACCCCACAGGTATAACAGGCACACATGAAAATCAACATTTTCTCAAGCTCCTGTTCTAAAATCACACAAACTGGCAGTGCTGCTGAAAGCAACAGTCTCCTTTCTCCATTTCCCATTCCCACACCCGTGTCATTTCCTTTCTTTTGCCAGCAAACACATTTATACAGCTGCATAATGAACCAAATCACAGCATGTATCAGACTTGAAACAAATCCAACCAGAAAAGGCTGCAGCAGCCTCCAGTGAGCTGAAGTTCCCTACACTGCTCAGGCTCTCACACTCACAGAAGGACAGGCAGGGCAGCACAGCTTATTTTGAAAGAAGCACCAACTTCAAATAAAAATCACTGAACACTTAGATCTTGAGAATGTCTCTAAAATATGGTTATTTATGTAGGTAGCCACAGACACAAAACTAAAAACTCAGAGTTTGTATGTTAAGCCTAAGAAGGATTTCATATTTCACTTATCTTCGATGTGATAAAGTTCGTGATTTTATCAGATTTTAACCAGGTGAAAAAACATGTTCCAAAATTCAACACACACGGTTCTTTGATCAACTAAAGACAAGTAGGTATTCTTAAAAACACTAAATTTCCAGGAAACTGTTAAACCCCAAAGTACAACCTATCCAGAACCCTTCTTTACAATTTTTGCCTAGAAACACATAATATTTTCCATTAGTTATATCACCAGATTACTGAGTCAGTAGTTTAACATCTTGTTCTAATGCAAGAGATACTGAACATACCATTTACTTCATTAGAGAAGGTACAATCAATGCTATGTAACTTCTACAATAAATCAAAATGAAGGCAGATGAAGTGTTACATACTCAGATACCCTAAATTTAAGAAAAAAATACTTAGATTTGGAACAAAACCGTAGGTGGAAAATAGCATAATCAATTAATGCTCCAGCCTTGGTGGCCAGGGTTTTAATTTACATTTTAAAAAACTAAGGGGAAAGGTAAAGTCAAGTTGAAAAGGTAAAGAACCAAGCCATGCAAATGCAAAGCAGGTCAAAAGATTTGCAGAGAACTCTAATTCACCTCCAAAATACCTTCCTGTGGCTACACGCACTCGACAGAGCTGAAATTCTTACTTACCTCTTTGGCACAGTCCTTGTGAGAGCAGCAACAGTGGGAATTAACGATGACAAAGATGGGACAGATGTCTCTTTTTGTGAACTCCATGAGGAAAAGAGGCACACAGGGCACAGAGTGAACGAGGTGCTATTTTCCCACAGGGCTGCGCTGGGCTGTGGCCTTAGCGCACGGCAGAGGGGAAGCAGACATCCAGGTTACAGGGCAGCATTGTTCCTCTGGGACACCTCTGGCTGCCTTCCAGGGCCAGTGCATGGGGCTGCACAGGCCTGAGCTCAGTACCTGCCCCTGTCACCCTGATGCTCAGCAGAAAGAACCAATACAGCAGGAGGTGAGGTGTCCCTGTCTGCCTGCCCAGCCCGCTGCCAGAGGAGGAGCAGTGACAGCACAGGGATCCTTTACTGCCCGTGTCCCCGCCCTCCCAGGGCTGCTCGGCCCCCTCTCCACCCAGGACTCCTGCAGGAGGTGACCATCACGCAGTTCCTGCTGCTGCTGCTGCACAACAGCTCCCTGAGCAGGGCAGGGAACGGGGGCAGCTGCTGCTCCTGCTCTCCCTCCCATGGAGCTGCAGAGTACACACACAGCTGACTGTCACTCACTAACAGCACTGAGACACTCCAATGCATTTTGCCACCACTGGCAACACCATCTCATTTCCTTTTCCCTTAATGTAAGGGCACAGATTGGAAGGTGATTTTTAGACTGCTGGACCATGTTAGAAAGCTGCATTGTTGCTTGGTTTACACCACACATGCACAAACAATCCGGAGTTAGATCTTCTAGTACCTCTCAATAGACTTCAGACCTTGACCTGAAGTTCGATTTTTTTTTTTTCTGGTATCTAGTTCCAAGCAACCATTGTAAAACTAAAACCCCTTTATTAATCAAAGGAGCTGGCCACAGCTTCAGGGTTTGGGGTTTTTTATTGTAAGGACATAAGGAGCAATGCTAAGAAGGGGCACATACATAATTTAAAAGATGAAATCAGCAAACTAATTTTGACAAACTAGTGGTGATGTAACTGTGATAAAATTCAATTTAGAATTATCAAGATCACTTTTCACCCCTAAATAAGAAACTCAGTTCCTCAAGTATACCACAATTACACCAGCAGTGTTTTTACAGTATACACCATCAGTGTTGCAAAAGCAACATTCTGCACACTTAATTAAGGCTCTGCTCTTCTGGGGTACATGGCTTGACCTGCCAAGAACATCCAGCATTTCAGCTTTTCTACCTGTCCCAGTCTAACCACAACTCTCACTTGGCTCTTTTCAAAGATGCTGTAACTCCAAGAGCCTGAGAAGAATTCTACAGTAACTGATTAATCTTCTCAAACAAAATGTTCTAACACTGCAGTCCAGAAGCCAACAGCACCAGCAGCAAAGTCAAATCACACAAACAAAGTAATTAAATGTCTATATTTCCTTTCTGCTAAGTTGTTACCATTCTAGTTTGAGCCAGTCCCAGGCTGCCACAAACCATTAATTCAGGAATTTAGAAAGAGAAAATGATTGCAGTGGAAAAAAAGATCCAACCTCTTTCCCCCAGTCCCAAAGAAGCCCTCAGGCAATAGCATTTATAGCATTTAAATTGGTTTACCCCGTGATCTCCTAAACTTCACTACCTACAATTACTTGCTTACCCAGCCCTTAAAACCTGTATGTTTAACCATCTCACCACCTCTAATCCTTCACCTTAATCTTGCTGCCTGTTGTAGGAACAATCCCTCAGATTCAGTTCTTTCCTTATTTCACACAGGATACACCTGAAGCCATTTGATAATTCTCACCCCAGCTGAACTGAATACATACTATGAAAAGAAAGACTTCAGCTTAAGATTACTCAGTTCAAGAGACACATGGTTTGCCTACAGAGGACTGATTTTCTTGTTCTGGTTAAAAAGCAAAGTGGAGTAGTTTCTTTAAAAAAAAAAAAAAACAGAAATGCAACATATTAAACAGAAGAAAAAAATTAGCTTCACTGATGTCAGTATTTTCATAGCAATTAATTCTGGACAATTGCTAATTCTGCCAAGAATGAAATTGGTAAATCCTGCAGAATAAGCTCTGGAGCAGATCAGTATCCCAGCAGAGTAAACAGCATTACTGCAATACAAGCAGGGGAAGCAGATGACAGCTCCAGTGAGCCAGAGGCAGCTGCTGAGGCTCTGCCCAGGCTGGGCCAGGCCTGGCTGTGCTCCCTTCTGATCAAAGGCACATTTGGGACCCAACGCCTTTGGAACTTGATGGATCTACCACCACCCACAGCAAACTTTCCCACCTCAGCTATTCCAGAGCTCTAAGCCACTGGAACACCTGAACCAGCTGGCCTTCACCCTCTGCAGAGCAGGTGTGGAGGTTATTTAAGTCCTGTGATCCTTAACTTTTTCCAAATCAACAGGTAAGGGTGTGTGCCCTGAGTTCAGAATCACACCGTGAAGACAATGGCAATGCCAGAGAATTTATACAGGCCTGCTGGCTGCAACCTCACTGGTCACGATTTAGAGACTCTTCTTCTTCAATTTAAACCTAACCTCCAAAAAATTTTGAGGCACTAATAAAAAATCTGAAAGAATCTGAAGCTAAGAACATTGCTTCAGTTAAAAAAAAAAATTAATCCCAAGAGCTACTGTAATTGTAGCAATTCTAAGCTATAGAAGACATTCATCAAGCTACAGAACAGGAAATTTGGTAACTAGGACAGTTTCTTAGTGCACAATGAGCATATTGCTGCATGGAACAGTGAAAAGGACCTTGTTTAGAAACACAGAGGAGGACAGAGGTTCTTCTGAAACAGTGAAGTCTGACTGGACAAGTAGATCAGGTATTAACATTTGCACAAAAGCATAAAGGTAAGGTCAGCTGCATCTATCATGCCCAGGTCTTTAACCTCACCCTCAGCAGCAGGGATGCTGCCTCTATAATGTGAACACCTTGAGCTACAGCTCAATGAACCTTTGCTTTACTGGGACTTCAGCTTGAAAATGGCTTTCAAAAAAAAGCCAAAACCAGACATGCCTAGACACACATTTCAGTTATATAAATTTAGAAATGCCACAGTGACACAACACTAGAAGTGTCTGTCTTCTATTTTCAGTATGGAAAACGTTTTTGAAAAATCAAATTGTATTAGTTGCACTCTCTGCTTTAATCTGCTCCCACTCTGGTAGAAAATCATTGCTCTGCACTCATTTTCAAGTTCATGTACAGCAACTCAAAGCCACAGATTAGTTCCACTGGACTCGGAACTGAATTTTAAAAAATGTAACATGGGCCACAAAGCCCATCTGGTACCAGAACTAGCCTTCAGAAAGGATTATCTACTTGAAAAGGCCTAAGGTAATGTTGCAAACACCAAAGATAGTGCACAATTCCAACAATGCACCAAAAGTCACCATGCCTTTTATTTTCAGACTTATTCTAATAGGAGTGAAGACTTTCCTGGAGTTATCCCATTCCTACCCCTTGCAACTATAGCAGTACAGCTGGCAGGACAAGAAATAGCAGCCTGTGCATTCTCGGGGTCAGTATTTTTAACTAGTGGCACTCTGTGAGAAATGACATTGAACCACAGTCTCCCCACAGGAATGCTTCAGTGATCCACCTAACACAGAATTATAATGGCTCTCACCACACTGCAGAGGCAGGCAGTGAAAAACACTTATCACCTCCCTGTTCCTAAGAGCCCCCTTCCCATCCCTTGTTAAATTATCCTCAGTTAATGTAAGAACTAAATGGGTGCCAGTATAGCACTGAATACTAAATGCTAGCACCATAGTTTTAAGAGACCTGATCCTTAAAAGAAACTTCTAAAACTTCTCAAGTTTTGTTTAGCCCATATTCTGTGAACTTCCTTAGGTTTCTAAAAATACATTTACAAACTCCACATTGCTACTACATTTCACAACTTAAATTACACTTGATTTTATGCAACTCAACCAATGCTCACAATCCTCCATTCCTTTTAATTCCTGATCATCTTGAAATCATATCCTGTTCAAAACTGCCAAAAGGCACAATCCAGGCTCATCAGTAAGCAAGGAAAGAAACAGCTCCCTTTACTTCAAACCAAGTTTGTTTCACATCAATATTGACCAAAAAACATTTTAGCTGTAATCTTAGAGCTTTTGATGCTGAACAGTGAGCTACTTTTAGAAAACAATTCAGAATAAGCCTTTTCCCTTCCAAACTCAGGTATCCTTAGCTGTGCAAACCACCCCAGGGGTCAGGCTGGAAGGGCCCACAGGGGTCCCCTGCTCCAGCAGGGCCATCCCAGAGCCCCTGGGCCAGCACTGCCTCCAGAGGGTTCTGAATACCCCCAGGGAGGCTCCACAGCCTCTGCACAGTCTGTTCAGTGCATGGTCACTGCACAGGAAAGAAATTCTTCCTCACGTTCAGCTGGAGCTGCTGTGCAGCAGTGTCTGCCCTCTTGTTCTATTTCCTGGCACCACCAAAACCTGCCTCCATCCTCTGACCCTCCCTGCAGACCCTGACATTGATAATTTCCCTTCTCATTTGTCTCTTCTGGAGGCTGAACAGGCCCAGCTCCCTCAGAGCCTCTCCTGGTAAGAGATGCTCCAGTCTCCTCCTCATTTTTGTTGCCCCACTTACAAGCTGCTTTTCCCTACTTGGATCCTTGTAACTTGTTAAAGAGGACTCCTACAGTAACATCCAAGGCTGCTTAAGATATTACTGCTCCAAACCCTTGAATTCCCACCTTCCAGGCTCTGTGTTTCTGAACGGGTGAGTCATGACTGAGTCCCCCACAGGAAGACTCTGCACTCTCAAAGTTCTTACAGCACAGGGCTTGTGACTGAATGGAGCAAGAGGCTACAGGAGACAAGTGCTGCAAGTTTAAACCTTCTTTAGTTCAGGCAGTGTGAGGCAAGGGACTTGCACATGATGTACAATTCTTTTCCACATTTCACACTTTACTGCCAGAAGTTTCCCCTCTGAAAGGATACAAGAGTTTACCCTTTCTTACAATTAATCTGTTTCCTGTGCCTGGTTGAAGGTTTGTGGCCTTTCAATACCTGCTTTCACAGAACATCACCTTCCCTGTTGGAGGGTTTCCTCCCCTACTTTTCCACTGATTTTTTCCAATGCTTTTTCCTCTAGAAAGGCTGATAGGAAAGATATCTCTGTATCTATTTAAACCAGGTCAAGAAAGCAAGTCATTCAAGGCAAAGAAAACAGTTTTATTCATGCCTAAAAAATGCTAGATATTGCTTCCAGGAAGTAGAAGAGGAAATTAATCATCACTCACTAAGCACTGCAAATACAATTAATCATATGTCTAAAGGTTTAGCATTTTTTATTTGCTACTTAAGAGCCCTCAGGAAGAAGAAAACAAGAGCTGGAATACTTTGCCTATTGCATCTCCAGGGAAAATGAAGTAGTTGTCTGGTCTAGACAGTTATGATGCCTAACTTTTAAGACACTAAAGAAAAGATTCATTTTATCCCAACTGCCCAAACTACAGCACTTTGTATAACTGCCCTGTTTCCAGCAAAGAGAATGACCTTCACCCTACCCAGTGAGTTCCAGTTCCCTCCAGTCAGGGAGATGAAGGAGTTTTAAACCAGTCAGACACTGCCTGGCCAGGCTACTCATTATGTGCCTCGTTCCCTTAGGCCCTTTTTTAAGCTCTGGAGAGCACAGAAGAAAAATGTTATGCCTGCTGTGGAACATTTTAGTACAGGACAACCTTTTTTTTTAAAGGCAAAATGCAAAATGCCTCTTTTTTTTCCTCCTTCTCATCTTAAGGCCAGCCCAGACAACAGACATTTGTTTGGAGAGAAGAGACTGGACTTTTGGTGAAAGAAAGGACAAACACAGAACTTCACTTTGTCAAGTAAGTGTGGAGAAGATCAAGTACAGAGCACAAGTCCAACAGGAAACTTAAAAGGTAAGTTTATATGATGGGAGGGAGAGAGGAAAAAAAGGGAGTTTTCTGCTCACACTCAGATGATTAGTACATTTGAAACTGAGGATGCTTTTATTAACTTTTTTGCAATGAACTTATTTGGATTTTTGTGTCAGTGGTAGATATGCAAGAAGGAGAAAAATCTGCATAATAAACATATTGTCTTTTTACTAGTCCTGGGACTAGTCAATCACCTAGCAAATTTAAGCCTTGGGACATCCAGGTGTTAGAGTTCCAGATTTTGAGGCAGCAGCTTGGGTTTCTGTGATCCCATCAGGGGCTGAGACAAAGCAGCTGAAGTTTCTGCAGTTAGTTATGTCCTCACTGCATTGATTCCCAAACAGACTAAATTAAGAAATCATACTTCAGATGTCTGTTCTATAAATACCTCTTTTTCCATTTAAATGCACGTGTAGCCCATTTTAAATATCTCCTGTGACAAATTGCAATATGCATGGAACAGGTCAAGGAAAACACGCCAGTCTCCTGAGAAGAATGAAGTCAGGCAGGGAAACCCTCCTGAATCTTACCAAGATCTTACACTCTTTTCTTTGTTTTTTATGCAAGCAAGTACATAACAGAATCACATATCTTGATTTCATTTTGCATTGTAATTCTCTGCATTACTTGGATACAGAGCAGAATTGTAAAAAAAACCCAAAAACCAAAACCAAGGGGATCCATTCCCTAATCTAGCAGCATACTACACAGAGAGGGCAGAGGAGAAAAAATAAACCAAAGGAGCAGGAAAGGTGCTTTAACAATAGTGCAGCTTGTTGCCAATTCACTGCAGGCTCAGATTATCCCTTTTCTGAGGCCAAGTGGGCATCAGTAGGTGCTCACTCAGCCCCAGCTGAGGAGACACACTGCCCAAACCTCAGGGATCTCCCCATCACACAGGAAGGCAAAAATCCAAAGAGATGCAATTTCTTTAAGCACTGACTACTAGTTTATTTGGAACCATTTCCAAAGAACAGCAGAGGAGGGCTCCAATAGAGAAAAGAGACAAAACTGAGACAAAATTGCAACACTATGATGTAATGAAAACAAAGAACAAGGCTAGGTTCCTTTATGTTGAGTGACATGCAGATATCTTTCCTTGCTAAAGAAACTGCTAGTGAAAGGGTCTGGGCTGAGTATGCTGAAGGGTGCAAGGACAAACAGAGGTCAATATTCTGTGCCAAACTGCTGATTTCCTTACCACAAGGGTAAAACAGAGTTCAGCTTAACACCTTGAGCCCTGCAAATTCTGCACAGTTGTGTGTGTTAAGCCAGGTATATACCCAGATGACTCTGTTAAAAGAATTCTTCTAGATAAAGTGATCCAGAATAACAATTTAATTGCACTTTTGTTTCTGAGGCCAGAGAAAATTCAACTACTTTATCCTAGGACTGTTTTAAGGAAATACAGGTACTTCTCAGTGAGACAATGCAGACAGAATAAACAAGCTCCTCAGGAACAGCAGCTTCATGCAGCAATGCTGTTGTCCAAGATGTGAAGCAACAATTACTGCCTGGGCCAAAAAATGTCTCATCTGTGAGAGAACTTCAGCCTTTAGATCCAAATTCTGCATCTGTGCTTGCCAAGGTGTATTATTTAACAAAAAACTGCTTCCAACCGTGAGGAAAACCCTGAACCAAAGAGGTAGAACAGGACCAGTCGTGTGAGCAATAGTGCAAAGCTGCAGTGTCTGGGCATCAGCTGCAGCCATCCTATCACCAAAGTGTCAGCTCAAAATGCAGCACAGCCCAAGGTGCCCTAAAACGAGACCAGTGCACAGCCAGAATGGGGGGAGAGAATGTAAACTGGAACCAAGAGGTTCTGAGAGGACACCCTGGACACTGGGACACCTTTTACAGGATTCTGTCCTAAGCAATACCAGGCATTTAGGATAATGAGCAACTCTGCTTTTCACGAAGCCTAACAGTTCCTGGCAAGAGGGTGAGGGAAATGAATTAATTTAAATACATATGGTCTGCAGTGAGTGGCTGCACATTTTGATCTTATTGTCTTTGGGGTTTCGGTGATTTTTAAGCTCCAACATGGTACAACCTTTCATGACTTTCACAGCAGACCTTCCCTATTGTCCTTCACTCTGCTCTCTGTATGCACCCAGATAAAATAAAATAATCCTTTCAATTTAAGGCCCAGCAGGACTGTAGCTGCTACCTCAAAACAGCCCAAAGCATGTCCAGGGAGGTAGCAATGAAGGGCTGAAATGGAGATGCCAAACATCTCCCACAGAACACACCCACCTTCCCACATGCATTAGAAGGAGATGTGTTGGTAAATCCTCCTGCAGCCACGTCTGCAGGAGGGTGTTTTCTGCCCCACTCTGTTATTGAGAGCTCACACACTGTCCTTTCAAATACTGAATCTGGCAAAAGGTTCACCCCTCACCCACAGCTGCACACATGGTCTAAACTTGTAAAATCTCTAAAATCTTCTAAATCTAAACCTACCTGGCTCTTTTTCACATTGGTTCACAGAGCTTCCATGGAGTGGTAAAAAGAATGCCAGGAGTATTTTATTTCACTTTCATAACACAGGTTTCTTTCCACATTACAGAACACCAAATCCTCCATTATCAGTTAAGACAGGATTGTGATTTATTTCCAGATAGTGTTGCCTTGCCTTCATTGAAAGCCTTCCTTGAAAATCCTTCACATTTTGTTTCTGGTTGGTTTTGATTTGAACAAACTACACTGAAATAAACAACTCCAAATATACCACAGCACACAGCCTTTCCAAGCACACAAATGTACATTTCATTTTTGTTACCTTCCTATCCTTTGCTCTTTCTGAAAGAAAAGATTTGCTGGATTTCATATCAAAGAGTACCTTAAAAGCTCTCAAGCAGTAAATTAAATAGCTGGGAAAAAAATCAACCAATAAATTTGATTGAGAACCATCAGCAGAGTAGAACAGAAGGTGGCATTGGACAGACCAAAAAACTGCCAGTGCTTCTCATTCACTTGGAATTTCCACCATCAGGCAAAAGCAACGGGGAGAAAGGAGCACCAAGAAACAAGAGGTGAGTGGAACCCTGGTACACCTGCAGGTGACTTTTCTGCTACAGGTCCCTACAAAAGTTTGCAGTTATGTACTTGGAACACCAGGGAAAGACAGCTCTGTAAGGCCTGGGCATTTCCAAGCCTGCATTGATGTCTCAAGAGCTGATTGTCCCCAACAGCCCAGCCGCTGGCACTGCCCAAGGAACAGGCAGGACAATTACCTCAGCAATGCCCCCCCAAATGTGGCTGCCCTGGCTCTGGCCAAGACACACCCACGAGCACACCACTGAGACTGTTCCAGTGAGATACACGGCTGTCTTTCACTGATCCCAACTGCTTCCAGGTCACATTATGCTGCACACAGAGTAAGGGCTAGACTTTAGCCTAGTTCTTAAACTCTATTTAGAAAGTTACAGGTAAGTTTGCCAACGTGCAAAAAAGAAAAAAAACCCAAAAACAACAAACAAACCCAAAGAGCAACAACTCCGTGTATACAGATGTATACAAAAAATTATTCTAACATCTGTGCAAAAAGCTGAAGTGACCACTTATGCCTTTTTTCCTTCCTCTGTGCCCCTCCAATATTTCCCTGAAAAAAAGGGATAGTCTTATTTCACCAAGCCTCTTTTCAGAATTCATGGCTTCTGACATGAAGACTCTTCTGCAACTCTAAGTCAGGAGTTATATCTGCCTCTTGCAGTGTGAGGCATCAGAAACAAGAGTGTTCTGTTTTTCCAAAGCTAGGCAAGTTGTTTATTAAATCTACAACTTCTGAGATAACATGCACAAAAAATACTATCAGAAATTCATTTGTCTATGGACAAAGAGGTAAGTCTGGGGTCTTTTTTCTCCTTTGCACATGTGCACAGGTATTCTGAGAAATCCAATGGGAGTTTCCATTTCCCCAAGCAACCACCTCACTATCCTTTCTGAATGCTTAGGTCACAAGGTGGAACATGTTTGTTCCACTGCACTGGTACAGTCTTCACAACACTGCCTCAGATAGCACAGATTAAATCTAACCACCCCACAGTGCCCTTCCAGCACTGCAGTTCTGCCTCCTACACTCAGGGTCTGCATGCTCCCCTGTCTGGTCAGATGGGCCAGCTCTAATCTCTTGATTTCCTGCTCAGTTGTATTTGTTTTCTCCCACACTGCCTCCACCACTACACTTGCCCAGCACTTACCAGGGTGGAATAGCTTCCTGCTATGTATCAAGTGTTTCCACTTCATCATTATAACAAGTGCCCCAAAACACAGGAGCTAAGGGCCACTCAGAATTCAATAAACTACTAAAATCACTCCAGGTAAGCAGGCAGCTAAGCCAGTGCTCCAATCTGTTATCCAGCTTTATTGCAGAGAACAAGGTTACCAGCTCCACTTCAAGACAGAGCTACCTCCACCATCCCCCAAGTGGCTTAGAAAATAATCTGGCATTATTCTAGTGCATTATGTTCTTTGGTTTGGGGGGTTGCTCTCTTCACATCTTTTTAAACCTCATGTAATACCTACTCATATACTGAAAGAACAGTATGAACACATGCAAAGTTTCATTGCCATTCACACATTTACAAGCTTCTGACAGATGTTCTGTGAGCTCAACCAGCCCGTAGCTGTGCCCTCATCCCAAAATCAGCTCCTTGGAGCACCCTGTGCAGCAGCCTGGGCTGGCAGGGAGCAGCACTTACACTGGTGACTCGGCGGTAGATCTGCGCGGCGTTTTGGCACTCGGAGTAGGGGTACTCTGACGTGGCCATCTCTAGCATACACATCCCAAAAGCATACACATCAACGGACTCATCATATTTCTCCTCATACATCTCGGGGGCCATGAACTCTGGGGTACCTTAAATTAAAAGAACGATTCAGACTCTAAATGGCTCAAAGGAGCAGAGGCTGCTGGCGTTACTCACCGCAGGGACAGGCGGCTGGGCAGACCTGTGAGACAAGAGAAAGTGGAGGCAAAAAGAAGAGGGAGGAAACCCTTAGTGACTCTGTTGCACCAATGCACTTTGTGAGCCTTCCATTGCAAGGCCTTTAGGGGGTAACAGTGGCCTGTGAGACCTGATGCAATTCCTGGTTTAGGGATGTTAGTTGATACAAATATCAGAACAGACTGGATTAGCCTGAAACCAAACGGGAGGGGAGGGGATGAGAAGAGGGGAAAACTGCAGACTAGCCATAGGCTGCAAACCAAATACTAAGGAGAGTTAAGGTACTTACCTTTTCTCCCTGTAAGAAAAGAGGCACATTAAACCTTGTTCCATAAGTTACCTGACTGCCCTCTGCTGCAAAAGAAGTAGTACTGGTAGGAGCCCACAGCTAGTCTCTGACTGGTGCTCTCCATCTACTTGCTCAAGTAGAAGGGTTTGGGCAAGGCCTTGCAATGAAAAGCTCTGCTGTCACAAACATCAATCTCCGTGAAAAGAGGATAAAAGGTAATTTTCTGCAAAGGCCACTCACCAGAGCCCTTTTCTTCACATACTTACCTTCCCACCTGCAGTATATTTATAGGCCTACTGCAGATACAGGCATTAGTGAGGGACACCCTACAGTCAAAAATACTCAGAAATACAGAGAGATTGAGTTACAGGCATAGAGCGTGAGATTCAACAAGTCCCATTTTAAAAGTGTGCAGAAAATGATTGCCCAGTGAAGCATCACAGATCCCCTCTGCAAACAAAGGGACTGCATTGTAGCATCAGATTTATTTTAAGCCAGAGATGCAAGTTTGCTTTTTGTAAATTTAAGCACAGAATTATTTCCTGCAGACACCAGATTCCAGACAATTGACAGATCATTCTACTGCCCGTTGCTTGTTTTCACCACACTAAACCAAAAAGAATGTAATTGCAGTCGTTTATCCAAAGGCTAACCATTAACAGATAGCTATGTAACAGATGGTAATTTTCCAGTGATAAATTTGAAGATATGACAAACACGTTTAAGAAATTACAGTTTTTAACACCATTTTTTAATTCCCTATTAATACTTTGACCTGGTTAAGAAGCAGGAAATATTTCAGCGACAGCTTGCAAGAAAATTTACAGGTATACACCATTGATCCCAGCTAGGAATCTGGCACAGGACTGTTGAGTAGTGCTGAATTTTAGCAAGCTCTAAATACTGAGAGCAAAAGAAACTACATTCCCTGAAGTCTATCCACCCAACTATGAAAACAAAGCTGATAAAACCAATTCTTTCAAGAATTCACAAGAAAGATTACACTAGTTGCACCAAACCAATTTCTGAGAAAGGTTATGAATGGATACCCAGGGACAGAGCCAGAATAAAGCAATATTTCCCAATGCACTCTCCTAACTCACACAAATCCACATTCTACAGAGTCCCTGAGAAAGGTATTATACCACAGCCTGTGTTATTATTTAAATACATATATATAATATTGACTTTCTTTAGTATATCTGTTTCTGATATACTCACAAGCTGCAAGAGATTCAATATTAACCCCTGGTGACAATAAAAAAAATTTGGCTGTATGAACTAACGCTACACTAAATATCAAAATGTTGTTTGGTCACCAAAATGCACTTGTACATTTCCTGAAGCAGCACCACATCAAAGGTAAGATTTATATGCAGTGAAGAGTGGTTTTATCAACAATGTTGCACTAGATTGTTGGGCAGGACAAGAACTCTATATTCTGAAATAGCTATTGTTAATATACAAATATCAAAAGCACAAGCAGAATTTCAACATGTCTTCACATTAAGAACACGGAAGGACCTCAGCAACCAGGAGACAAAGCCTGCATCTTTTCAGGCTTTGACCACGTAGCTCTGCAAGCATGTTTTTTAGTGAAGTTCTTAAACGCTCAAGTGTCCAAAGAGGCCGACTGGCTCAGCAGCCTCCGAAACAGGAGAGGCTTACCTATGACACTTTTGGCAAAAGAAGCTCGTTTCAGGGTTGCCAGACCCAGGTCTCCAATCTTGACAGATCCAGTGGGGCCAGTGATGAAGATGTTGTCACATTTCAGGTCTCTGTGGATGATGGGGGGAGTGCGTGTGTGCAGGAACTGTAAGCCCTTCAGTATCTGACGGCACCAGCTCCGCAGCACTTTAATTTTCATCACTTTAAATCTTTTCAAATACCTAAGGAAAAGAGAAACAACAGGTTAAACAGATTCTGCTAACAAATAGTGGGTTAAACTATACCATTTACTGTTTGGAAGCACAGAAACAGTAACTAAGACATGTATAAATTCAAACTTCTATTTTAAAATCTACCTAGGTGTTTCAGGACTTCAGAAGAGCTAAAGATGATTCCCCTTAAGAAAACCTATCCCCTTCCTTCTAGCCAGCAGACTATAATGATGAAACAAAAATGTGAAAGCTTGGTGCACATAGCTGATAACTCCCCTGCATACAAATTCATTCTACAGTAATTAGGCAGTTGGAATGCTAAATTTCAAGGCACTGCTTTAATGACCAATAATTCAAGGCTCATCAATTACAGTTCTTTATCTATTTAACTTTTTAAGCACTTACAACCTCTACCTTGATTAATTATAACCGGGTGGGGAGGTGGGTCACTAGATCCAAAACGTTAATAACCAACAAAGCACAGAGCTGTGGAAAACTGCAAGAGCTCTGAAATCATTATTCCCTCGTTTACAAGAGTAGTCCAAGCCCTCTGTTCAAGGTTTCCACATTACATTTTAAATCTGCTTCAAATTTACCTGTGGAGTTATCAAGTAAATTAGAAATTCTTAGAGATCCCCTCCCTGATGCAGGACAGGGTTTGATCACCTGAATCCAACTGGTACAACTCATTACTTCAAAGCTATGGACAGGCACAGACAGGGCAGAGAAATCTCTGAAAAGGCTCTGACAAATAACTGAGGTGGAAGAGTTCACACAATAGTCTCTATCACTTTGCAGGCAGAATGTTACCCAACCTTAACTGTTCTGCCTTTGCCACTCCTTGAAACCCCGTGACAGAGGAGTCAAACTCCACACCAAAAATTTATTCTCAATGTGCATGACCTAAGACTAAGATTTCATTCTGCTCTTTAACTTGAGCAGATGAGAGATGCCACAAGGTGAATAACCTCTGACAGTTTCCAGGTGCCTCCCAGCAGGGTTTTCTCTCAACCTCTTTGGGTAACACAACTGAAGTGAAGAGATGTTTTGTTCCTTCTGACAAAGTGTGGGCTGGAACACCTGTAGAGAAAGGACCTGGCATGCTCTGCAGAGCAAGGACTTCATTCTTGCTGGGGCAATGTTACTCAGCCAGAGTCTCACATAAAGACCAGTTCCCCACTACAGCAAGACTCCTAGTAAATTCTGTGAGCAGCATGGAGTCAAGTAACTACAACCTTGAACTAAAAGCAAGTTGTGTTCAATTATCCTGTAGTAGTGGTCAGCCTCTCCTGCAGGTCCACTTGGTCAGGAGATAAGTCCTGATGAAATCACTTCAATCAACTCCAACACTGACATGCAGTGTATTCATCTCTTTTACTTTAATTTCTCCAGTTCAAAACAAGAGCTGGAAAATGAAGTTGCTAGCAATGATCCTGCAGTGAAAACAAATCTCTAAAAGCAACTGAGACAGTTCCAGAGGAAATCAGGTCTCAGGCAGGGGAAAAGCCAAGGCAAGGAAGGAGGCAAACTGAAGGAGGTTCTGAACCACATCAGCTCCCACTTGAATTGTGGCTATTGACAGAACCCTCCTCCATCTCTCCTGAGCCTGGTCCAAAGATCACATGGCAGGGGCCCTCCAGTTCAGCATCTGGAATCCCAATGACATTCTTGGTTACAAATATGCTGCTCCACTGCCAGCTTCTCCCTGTGGAGGGAGCTGGATCCAGCCATCACCCAGCATTGTGCAGTGTGGCTGCTGCTGTTCTGTAACACTGTCCTGAATTAAGTCACACGTCACTTAGTGCAGAAAACAATTTCAAATGGAAGCACATATAAATATACAAGAATAGACAAGCCCACCAGCCACTATGTTTTCACTTTTCCTACTATCATAGAATAACTTGGGCTTGAAGAGACCTCAGGAGGCTTCCAGTCTAAGTTTCTGTAGTTACACAGAGCTCAAGGAGCTGTAGGAATCCCTACTAAAAAAAAAAAAGTGAGAGAATTTTCTTTAAGGTATCACCACATTTGTATTCTGATGACTTTTCTACATCTAGTGACAACAATCTCTATGTGCCAAGTACCAAAACAAGAAAGGCATCACTTCTATCACATGGAGGTAAGGTAAATATACTGAAAAAAAGGTAATAGTCACACATATGAAAACACAAGTGTCCAGTGTAAATCCAGGAATATGCCACACACAGAGGAAATACTTAAGGCACACCAGAAATCTCCCCTACAGTTTACCTGTCCAGTCTCAAATGAAGTGGACTAAAGTAAACTAAATCACAATTAAAACACAAGCTATACAAGAGTGGGGGAAACCCTAGCCAGAATTCTGCAGTTTAAAAGATCTTCAACTGAAGAGCCTATTACTTTTTTCAGGATTAAATAAAGACTTTCTTATTTCAAGGTACAAAATAACCCCACAGACAGAAAATCTGGGGTATTTCTTCCTACCAGCACCCCACTTTATAATTGTCTATTATTACTTCATCATCTTGCTTATGACACCACATAAGCCAATCCAAATATTAAAACCTGTAAGAGGGATAAAGGAGTAAAAAAGGGGGAAAATAAATTTGGCACTACACGTTTAGCAGAAAATTAGGTAAACTTTATTTAAAGGCATGTGTACAGAGCTGCAAAACCATTAACTTATCACTTGTCTGAAAACAGCACATGAAGCAGCAGATCTATTATTTTATCTGAAATACCTTAAACAACCTGAGAAATGTCTCCACTGAACACACAGCTAAAGAATGTTGTCATATCCTTTGCCATCCAGTCCTATTTCAAGAGACAAACACCTCCCTGTAGCTGCAGCCCAGACTCCCAAAGAGCCATTCTCCTTCTTAAGAATGTCCATTCTTAGCTATCAATGAGCACAGTAAAAAACCACAAGACATTCACAGGCTATTCCAACCAAAGACAAGGCTCAGAGAGGGCTGTTCCCAGCTCCCACAGCCTGCTTCCACATGTGGGGTGTGAATGCCTCTCCGAGAGTGAAATGGGCACTAACAAAGGGAGGGATGCAGAGGGGCTCTGCAATATTCAGAGTTCCATTATCCCCAGCCCAGGGATGGTGGCTGGAGCTCAGGACACATTCCCAGAGAGGAGCAGAGTCCCCACAGCCCCCAGCAGCCCTGCACACCACTGGAGGCCCTCACCAGAGGCCCTGGCAGCAGCTCCAGCTCTGATTTAACTCAGCCTCCAGCACACCCCCAGGGGCACTCGGCTGCCTCACAGGTCCAAGCTGAAGGATTTTTATCTGGAACTTCACAGCAAGATGCAGATAAACCAACAGGTGGGGAATTGTTTTCTTTTGACATGTTATTTGTATTGTGGTAACACCCAAAACCTCCCAAAAAGAAGTGAATTAATTTGAGCTATGAACTTTACAAACTAGCTCATCCTAAATGGAAAGCAGCTGGGGAAAAAAAGAGATTCTGAGAAGTGAAAACTGAGCATTGCCTTCCTGAGCTCTTAAAACCCAAAAGGCTTGTGCCTGTGCTTACTGGGCCATCACAAGTAAGAACTGACAAGCTTGCTAACTTAAAATATTTTCTACCATACCTGCAATGCTAGTAATGCTCCTCTTACACAAGAATGTTCCTGCAGGAGGTTATCCCTCAGCAAAAGGGCTCTGTTCTCATCTACTCCAAATATCACCTATTTCCAGTGCTCTGGAGCTGTGCTAATGAAACTGAAACACTGACTTGCCTTAGTTTACTTACGTTTTTAATGTTCCAGACGTCATGAGCTCTGTCACAAGAACAATACACTTCTTTCCTTTGACTGTAGACTCCCAGGAATCATAGAACCTGACAATGTTGGGATGCTGAAGCCCTTTCAGCATCCCAGCTTCCTCTTTGAATCTCTGTCGCTCTGACTTGGATAGCTTCCGATCCTAAGGAGAAAGAAAAGGTGCATCAGAAGGTTTTGCTTGATTTTCTTACTGAAAACAGTCAGGCACACACAAGAATCAAGTCTCTTAAATACCATCTGGTATGCAATTACCTTTAAATACTGGTTTGAACACACTCCATTACAGTCTTTTGATGTTATGTTGGTCTTTATCATTCTATTGCTGTCAGGGTTAAGAACTGCAAGTCTGTAGATCAACTGCTCTTTCTGCTCCCTCCTGCTTTACTCTCAATAAATTTAGCTGTTGCCTGACCTAGGGTGGAAGGGGGACATAATGTCTTGAACACTTCAGTGTTTGAGAATGAAATCAGACCATTTAAAGCATCTCCCTCTCTCATGTTGTACATAACAACCTTTCATAGTTCCTAGATGTCTGTCCAGAGCACTGGGAACAGCTGGGATTAGCCACCCAGAGAGGGGTTAAGATCAAACCTCTGTTACAGACACTGTGTTCCTGGAGCTGTAGACCATCAAGTGAATGAGCTGGATTTTCTCTGATTAAAGGCAGATTGAGCAAGTTTCCTGCAATCTCATGTCAACAAAACCAAAACCATAACTCCCAGGGGAGACAGCCAGCAATCTTTTGGCCAGAGACAGAAGACAAAGAAGCATTCCTGGCCAATGCAGCTGTATTACCTACCAACAGCTGGCTACCAGCAATCACCCAGACTGAGCAGCACATCCCACAGAGGAGACATCTCCCTGTGCCATGCAGGGCTCTCAGCTCACCAACACAGCACCAGTGCACTGCTCACACCACTCTGACTGACTGACACAAACTGGGGCCATATGCAGTTTGCATGAAAAAAAGTCAAATATTTCAGGATATACTTATGGCCAAGGATTTCAGAAGCATTGTTTCTAAACAGGTATTTAGCCATAACCAAAGACCTATTTGTCAGGTCTGAGTAATAACTTTAAGTCACTTGATTTCACATTGTCTTTTCCATTAAAAGGAGGCAGTAAAAACACACAGGATTTACTTATACTCCCACTGTCCTCCAGAGAGTAATTCCTCTTCCTTTGTTTACAGGTCATGTGTTTTCTCAATACAACTCGGCCATGTAATATCTAAACCATCCCACATTCACTAGGATCATCAGCTTTTTCTAAAAGGTTCAGAGTATCTTCAGGCATGGACAAACTTCTTTTTCAGATGAAGCTCCAATTTTCAGAAGTATACAATTTCCCTGGGTAAAAGTCTGAAAACAGGTTTGAAATCACCTCAGGGATCACTTTCCTACTGGTGTCTATGAATGTCACTCATCTTTACAATTCTTAGGAAAATGCAAAATCCTTATGTATGACTAATTTAATCCACAGACATCAAAAAGCGTTCAATCAATCCTACAACTACTTCACCCTGCAGAAATCAGCATTACCACCTCTTCCCATTCCTTCATAAGCATACTGGCACAAGTTTTGATGTTTGCAGAAACACTCCACCAACAACTGAGCACTCGTGTCTGCTTATGTGTTGCAGGCGTTTCAATATGTAATTGGTACTCCCATTTGAGCTGTCCTACCCATCCAATAGTTTTCCTTTCATTACAATGAGCAAGGCAGCACAAGTTCTGTTTTAAACCTCAATCTTAACTGCTTCAAACTGCTGTGAGACAGAAAAGCAGTGAGCTGCAAGAGGTACAGCTGACCATACACACACTTCTAAGCCACAGTGCTTCAAACAACACAATCACAATATCATCTTTCTTACAGGAAAACAATGCAGTATTCTCTGCACTTGACCCATATAATTCACTTTTTAAACCACTGCATCTAGCTGTAAATTCAGCTATTATATATGGTCATTTACAAAAAAGGCTGCAATAATTACTTTTCTACCACTTTTAAATAGTCAGTATGAACACCTGCATTCATTTTTGTCCAAACCCAAGACTTCAGATACACATTTGGATTCCATTTCCTTTTTTGTGTACACACTAACAAGTTATCTACCACAAACACTGTTAACCAGTTTTAGACCTACACTTAACATCAAGTCAAGTGTACTTCATTTCATTCTCATTTTGATCCACACAACCCCATCTCCCTTTAGGGCTTTATTCAGCTTTCCCTGCCCCTGTACTGCTGTCCCCAAATAGGAACTACCAAGTGCTCATCAGCCTTCCCAAGGAGCAGACTCCCAAGAGGCACATTTGGACTCATTTCTCTCCCTGGTCACATCCATGGCAGCCCCAAGCTCCTGCAAACACAGCTGTGATGTGCAGCCCAGACACCCAGCCCTGCAGAGCTGGCATCAAACCCCACCCAGACCCAGCAATAGGCCAAGGAAAACAACACTGCTGTCAAAGTCACAGTGCCCCAGTGATCTGGGACAGCTCTGGACAAAGCACAGGCCAAAAACCTTCACCCAGGAACACAGCCATGTGTTTGCAACCAAGGAAACCCTGCACCCTTCAGTACACAACTGCAGCAGCAAAAGGGAACATTAAACAGAGCTGAAGAAAGAGACAGAGAGGCCACTTGTTTCCTAAGGCCAGCAGTGCATACTGCCTTTTACTGCCCTCATTTCCTTGGACACACAGCCCACACCCTCATCTGTGACAGGTTTGATATTCTTCTCCTAAGGAACACTAATGCTAGGTTACAGAACACTGTCAATAGACTTTGAAAGAACCCACAGCCCTAAGACTCAGGAAAATACTGAACTCTCCTGCACAATTATACCTACAAAGTCTGTACACACAATGACTGGTTTTAGCTGTACAAATTACATTCTAATGCAGGCCAACGTACAATTCAAAATGACATGTCCACTTTCAAAACCTGAGTAATTACAAATATCAGCCAGCAGGATCTCCCAGGCTGCACAGACACAGACTGGAACAGAGCCCTTCCCCAGTGCATGCTGGCATCCTCTGAGCTGTTAGTCTGGGCAAAAGTGACAACTTCACCTCGTGCCTGTTCTTGCACAAAAATGCAGCTTAAGCAGCTGCAGCTACTAAAATATTGAAATAAGCAAGTAAAATAGAGCACTGTATGTAATTTGGGAGACTGAGATGTTACCAGCCACGCTGGGTATAAATAGTTCAGGAAAAGCAGGGAATGAGAGTATCCTGGCACCACAGGGAATCCAGAGAGTGGCTGTACAGCACAGCTGTGGCACCATCACTTAGTGAGAATTAAAGGAGTGTTTTGCAAGACTTTGGGCAGGGAAGAGTTTTCACTGCCCTCAGTTATGACTGCACACTGCAGCTGACTGTCAAAGCCAGACCTGTTCCCCACAAGGCACTGGGGGCAGGACTCAGAATATTCACACTGTGGCCTTAGAGCAGGAGTGTGCAGGACCCTCAGCTCTATCTCCACTTCCAAAGATGTAAGGAAGTCTGTGGCCCATCACTCAAAATACGCCCTCCTTTGGAATAAATTATTCTAAGTGTCAATTGGATAAGCAGATTTACCCCCTGCAGCCTTTGTCCTGTAACTCATGGTCTAAATAGGTAAATAGATGGATCATTTCCACATGTATTTGCTGTTCTCATCTGAAAGCAGAAATACAGGTTTCACAGATTAACATTCCAGTTTCACTGGAAATACAAGATTAGTTAGATAATTTTAATGTTTTTGTTGATTTTTTAAATTTTATTTTTAAATCAAACAGCCAGAAACTAAACAAAATAGAAAGACTCACAAGTAGTTTTCCATAAGCCTAGGAAACTTATTTTATAAAGAAGCCAGCACTTTAAGAACAGATAATAATACACAGCTTGATATCCTATCCTTCAAAGATCAAATCATTTTGGAATTCCCACTAACAAAATTTAAAAATGGATATACTCTCTCCTCTCCTGGTCTTTTTTTACCACAAGCAACCTTAGGCAGACAAGACAAAGTCCTAAATCTGGAAGTTAGCAAATCACATTCTTGTAGTAGCTCAGTTGGCACATGCTGAGCAGATATAGCCCAAATATTTTTAAAAATACACAAAGCTGTCAAACTATAGGAGAGCCCGCTTCCTAAAATGGATTTAACTACCTTATAAAATGGACAGCATTGTTCTTCCTAAAGTGACAGCTTCCCTGGAGGAGCTAAGTGTCACCTCCCAACCACTGGGCTGCCCTCTGAACAAACTGAAACAGATGCATCAAGCCTGCTCCCTTCATTTCATTCATTCCTTTCCACCTACATGAAATTGTTTTGACAAGCCAGGACAAACAGCAAGGCTTCCCAGCACGTGACTCCTGGTTCTGCAGTGCCAGGGGCCTGAGAGGAGACAAGCAGCAATGAAACCATTGTTCACTCAGAGCCTTTCAATCAGCTTTTTCTTGGCTGTTTCCATTTGTCCACGTCCTTCCCATGGGATTTGTTTGGTCAGGAAAGAGCTGTCAGAGGTGTTCACATTTTCCAGTGTAAAACAGGGATCTTGGCCATTCATGACAAACCAGGTACAGCTTTACTCTCCCACTAACTTCCTTAATGTACAGCAGCATGAAATACACACAGCATTGTTACCACCCTCTTGCTATCCCTGTACCTACATGCCTTATATAAATGAAAAACAAACCACCCCAAACCCAAAACACCTCCCTTCCCCTCCACCAAGGACACCAAGCAAGTGGCTACTGAGAGAAATACTCTACATGGAAGGAACATCTGCCAGCTCCTGCTCTACATCCTCCAAGGTGATTTTCACTTCCTCAACATCAATTCACATTGCTGAAGTGCTGGGGAACCTTCATGCACAGCAGAACAAACCAGACTCAGAAAACCTCCCCTGATCTCCACCTACAAATAAGTAGACTCACAAGTGATATAGGTCAACATTAAACTGTTTGGGTTTTGTGTTTTTTAGGAAAAAAAAACCTCAGTGGATGAGCTGCTACACAATTAGAGCTCTGCCATTTTCCACAATGTGAGGAAGACAAGCAGTAAAGAGGAAACAAAGACTGGACACTTGATGTACTACAGACAGGTTTTAGCAGCTTTTATCATACCACTAGATCCAGAAATGATACCCAGCTGCAGTGCAGTTAGAGGGCTGTTTGCAGGGAGGGTGAACTAGACCACAGCAACAGAAAGTAGTTTTCATCCAGACCTGCACTAGAAAAACCAGCAGCAATGAACTGCCTTCAAGTGATGTGATCTGTAAATGTACAGCCATGAGGGACTTCAAAGTGCTCTTGAATTATAGATAGTCTGAATCACAACCAAGGTAAATTATCTATCTGTGCTGAGGTTACACTGAGCAGCATTTTATCAGGCACTCAAATGTCTGAAAATTCGGGTGAAGACACTGCAGCTCCCAGGCTATTATCTGGAGGAAGAAGCAGCACAGAGAACAGACAAACGTTCTTCTGTGTGCGTTTCTGCAGCATGAGAAAGGCTTTGCAGGCCTTTAGCAAGGTTAATGAGGGGTCATCAGAGGAGAAGCCAGCAAGGCTGAGCTCTGATATTCAGCAGTGTTAATGGAGCTGAGGCTTTGTGGGCTGCAGTGTTCTCATCCTGAAAAAATCCAGCAGTTAACAGGAAAAAAGAGCACAGCAACCATTGAGCTAGATTAACAAAATATCAACAAAGAGTCCATGGAGCTTAAAAATCCTCCAGCATTACACAGTTGGTGCCTAGAAATGGAAGTCTCAGTGTGCAAGCACTGCATCTACTTTTCTGTGTCAACACATACACTTAATACTCTCCAGCATTAGAGAGAGAGACAGAGAGAGGTAGAGAGATAAAAGGGCAGGGAAAGAGGCTGTGCAAAATGCATCCCTGCACAGCAACAGACAAAAAAACTGATCAAAGATCTGCACAGATCCTTCCATCACTCTACTTTCCACAAACCACTGAAAAACCTGATTAAATAGAGCTGAACAGCTGCTGTTCCCAAAGCACACATCCAGGCTACAAACCTCCAGCTCCCCCAGCCACTCCTCACAAGGCTTGTGCTCTGGACCCAGGGCCAGCCCTGCTGCTCTTTGCTCCAGCACCTGAGTTCCCCTCCTAGTGAGAGGCCCAGAACCTTCCAGTCACTTTCCTGCTCCCCTCAGTCTAGAGACAGAAGACAAAGCTTCTGACAGCTGGCAAAATGCAATGCAAAGTCAAGTGAATGCTTGCTGAAAGCATGATTTCACCTTGCTCCTTGGCAAGTCCCCACAAGAAGAATCAATTTTATATAAGCTACAGACAATTTTCATGGAGCACGCAAATAACCTTAACAAAGATAACACTGAAGTATAAAATACATATCTTACATAGCAGAACAGAATAGGCTTGAAACAGTTTTAAGCTTGAAATAGCTTACATGTTTTAAGGTTCCTGATGAAGGGTAAATATTTGCTGGAGGTTACCTCTTACACAAGGTATTAAAAAGGCTTTAAGTTTCAGGAAAGTACGCAAGTAGTCAGCCTAAGTGAAACACTGAGTGATTACTCCCATTACTTGTCACTGTCCTGGTGAAAAGCACCTGCCTTCACAATTTTCCACCACTGCTTATGTGGAGGGCAAAGGAAAATGGGTAACTGACTTGATAATCCTCTTCTGTGTTTTCATTTCTGGCATTTCAATGCATTACAACAGTAACTAAATAGAAAACTCGTTGGAAGATGAAGTTATTTTGTTAAAAACACAAAAAATACAAGTGCTTCTTGTCCTTTCTCTTAGAATTGTTGCAGTTAAATGACACAGCAAATGTACACGATTTATGCTGCTCAAATGTTAGAAATTAAGAAACAAATTATACATAACCTGACAGATAACTGATCGTAGGAGGAAGGGAAGAAGGGAAATGAAACTCTAAGTGATCAAACAAAAGGAGGACAGAAGTCTTCATCAGTCACCATTTAGTCTGAGTAAGTCAATTATGCACATCCTGAGAGAACTTGCACTGGAGTAAGCTTGGGCAAATAAGTAATTCTTCTTTGTCTCAACACTGAAGGGGAAATATCTGCAAAATACAGCCCACGTATGTGACCAAAAGCTTCCAGCACCACTGCCCATTTTATCCTGTGATTGTCCCTGTTTGGATGAAGCTGTGACTCACCACCGCAGGGCAGGGGGCAGGACACCACCAGGAATTCTATTCCTCTGATGTGCTCCCTGCCCTGCTTTTTCAGCAGCCCCTGTGCCAAGAGCAGCAGTAGCAGCAGCTGAGACACCTGGTGGCAGTAATGTCATGGGCTTTTAACCACACGGAGAGACATCCCAGGGAGTCTCCCGGGAACAGAAAAGGTATCAAACTGGCTCTGCCTGCTTGCACCAAGTCCTGGCACCATTGCAAACACATCCCCATCACCAACACAACGGCAGAAAAACACTGTAACAGTAGATGAGAATGTTTCCTCCTTATATGAGGTCAGCAGAGTCTTGAAAGTACCCTTCCCAATAACAAAGTTGATCTTTTGCTACAGTAGCCGTGTGGGAATTTTTATTTTCAGCAATGCCAAAGGTGCCCCCACTGCTGGGATATTGCACCTGGATACCATTTGCGACATTACATGGAGGGCTCACGGCCAAGACAGAGGTGCAAGCACACAGCTCCCAAAAACACAGCCACTGCAGATTTTTAGGGAACCACTAAAATTTTAAGAAGCATTGATAATCTGTACAAACCAAGTCTCTATTGCATGCCTGCTCTCCAGAGCTGTGCTATGTGTGAATATACACATTAATACACATCTGTACTACCCCTCTCCCCAGTCTCCCACATCAGCAGCAACATCCATAGGCAAAGCAAGCAGGCTGAACTCAAACCTGAACCAAATGCCAAGAAAACAATGACTGAGCTGGACACCATCTAATCACAGTACATTAAATACCATACTCATACTTTACCAAATCAATTACATATTTCCCTTTGCTCCCCACAAAACCAGCAAGCAAAGAATTTTAAACAGCAGATATGAAACCTAAAGCTTAGACATGACCTCCTCTGGAATCCTCCAGGTCCTCAGGAATCTGGACTAAGAATGGCAAGCAACTGTTTAGGCTTCAGTCATTTCTATTCTAGGGTTGCTCCAGGCAGCATCTGTGTTTCCTTACGTAGAAGTCACGGGGGGAAAAAAAAGATGTCTAAGTTTTATTCAATTTATCCATCCTGAGAGGCTGAACATTAAGGGACAGTAATCAAAATGCTCAGCTACACAAAAATAATTAGTAAAAGAACAGAGAGCTCTTCTATTTATTTTCACTTTTGAATTGTTATTTGATCCATGGAAGATAAATGGGTAAGTCTGCTTTCTGATAGCAGTTTTCAATAAGGCTTATGTTTATTACATCCAGCTTATTAGAGAATTGAAGTGTTGGCTGAACTGAATTCTTGATGAGCTATTAACCAGCTGGACCATGTTGTCACTTGGCTCAGATGCCTCATTAAAAGTTCTGAAGTGCCCCTCAGCTCTCCTTTTGCACTGAACTGATGGTTTTGTCAGTGAGAGGGAAGGTACATCCAATCACCTCAGTTTTATTTTACTAGGAAAACCCAGTTCTCCTCTCAGGGGTGACAACACTTCAGGAAAAAAGCCTTCTCCACAACCCATTCTGTGACCTCACAGATTGATTAATTCCATGAATTAGAAATGCAATTGTAGCTTTTTGTTTCACGTATTTCTGTGTGGCTCAGAGTCCTTTCATGAGGAGCTGCATGTCTAAAACATGAGGGTAAACCCTTAACTGATTCTGATAAAGGCAAACCAAATTAGAACATCAAACACATATTCCAACTCTTCATCTCCCATTCCTCACAAAGCTAATGGCAAACAGGAGGAGGCAGCCATAGCCACTTTCCAGCAGGCTGGAATCACTGTGCTGGCAGGAGAACACAGGAGTTTCAAGATGACTGCAAGGACTCACTACTAACCAGCACAGTAGGGGTTCAGGAGAACCAGCAATGTCCTTGTGCCCCTGAGCAGCTCCCCTGCAGCAATCTCAGCATAAAGCCTAGAGACAAGTATCAGAGCAGCCCTCCCTGCCCCTGAAGCTCCTCCAGCTGTAAAACAAACTCACATCAGCCCACACTGGCTTCAGCACTGGGATACACACTGTGTGTGCAGCCTGGTTACCCCACGGGAGTTACTCTTGCCAGCTTCCCTCCTTGGCCTGCAGACACATCCCAAAAAAGGACTTCATTTCATTTACAAAACTGTGCATTACTGTCACTTATGACAGGATGACATATGAGGTGTAGGCCAAGTACTGGCAGCCAGAGAGAAAATCCCTACAGCAATCACTAGAGAACTCCACACCAGACATCTCTCCTTCAGAGACAGATCTCTCACTCACAGATCCCTCAGGGATCCATGACAAAAACACAAATAATTGCCAGGTGTTCTGCATGTTCTTGCAAGACAAATCAAAAAGGGATCTCCTGTAGGGAAAGACTAAAGAGATCCAGAAACAATGAGTTTTAAGGGTGACCAAAATTTGTGCTCTAGATGAGGACTCAGAAATACTCTCCATAAATACCAGTATTAGTGCAAGCATTTCACAAACATCAAAGTCCTAAAACACACTGGAGAAGCAGCTTCAAAAATCTTTAAGCACAACTGGTGTAAGTTTCCTGTCATCTACAGAATGCCTAGCTTCACCTCAGGGCTCTCACAAAAGGAAGCATTAACAATTCTTCCACACTTACCCAAAAGGGTGACTTATGAAACCACTTTCTTGCATCACTTGCACGTTTACTATAGACTTTCACAATAGCACCATATACATCAGAGACACTTATTCCACCAGCACACTGTGTGCATCTCTCTTGCCTAACACCATGCATGAACTGCATGCAAAAAGCTACCCCAAAGTCACAAATATTTCACACACTACCAAATGAACCACTAATATTTTAATCTACTAATATGTAAATTTAAAAATATGCACATCATCTTTCACAGAGCAAGGACTTTGAGTATAGTTGCGTCAGGAGACAGAAAACACTCAAATTTTTAACTCTGGACAAGTGGCAGGATGAACAAAGAAGAAAAGTGGCATGATGAAGCATATTCTGCATCCAGAAGCTTAACTGCCATTGCAATTCAATTCTCAACAATTTTAAAATATATTAAAATATAAGAGCAAACAAGGTGTAATTGAAATGCAGGTGAAGGGACCACTCAGCTCCTATGATCTCATGCAACACAGGATACAGTACAGAAAAACACCAGGGGTTTGCTGTATTCTAAATCAAAATAATAACATGCACAACTTGGATGCAGATGCACTATTTTTACAGAGGATGAAAGGGGAAAAAACGAAATCCACACAAACCCTTCAAGTGTTGGATTGACCTTCAAGAAAAGCCACAACTAAAATTCAGTGCTGTCTACAGGTGAGATGAAAGTATCAAGAGAATAATCTCCAAAGGGAGACAGAACACACAGCTAGGGAAAAAGCACCAGAGGAAGTTTAAGATGAACATTCAGACTTTTTTTTCCTTGGAATTTGGGAGCTACATACACAGTATTCCCCCTGGCAAGGCTATGCTGCATTAATCCAAGGGTTTTGTCCAAAGAATACTACTGGGAATATCCCACACTGCCAGAGGACCAGCCATGACCTAGGCAGCCTCAGATAGCCAACAGGTTATCTATGAATCAGCTATTCAAACTGCTACAGCTTATCCAAAAAGCCTGTTTCTCATTACACTGTGCTTTAGTCACATACTGTCTGTCCTTGGTCTGCTGCCACTTCATTTCAATTGTTTGAGCAGGAACACTGCAAGGAATTTCTTGAAGACAAACTACAATGCCTGCACGTGTCATGGTCCAAGGGGCCTGCCTTAAATGGGTCATCACAACCTGTAAACAGGATTCTTTCTTTTCAATTTACCTCCTACTTGTCCCACTGAAGAATTCTACATGCAGTTCAAAATTCAGTTTAGTTGTGAACTAAAGTGCTTTATCAAAAAAACCCCACCAAAACCCATTTAAAATATTCAAATAATGTACCCATAGAGTGAAATAGCTGATATTCTGTGCATCATATACAAAACCCACTAACTAGTGATCATGGTTAACACTGAAGCAGTTCCCTTAGCCACAAAGGTATCTGAAGATGTTTTTAGCAGAACACCATGTGCTCAGCAAGGCTGCACACACAAAAAGCCATGGAAGCTGGAACTCAAAGGAAAGCACTTGGTCAGAAAAGCTGTTCTGGTACTGCATCCCCAGCTTCACTTCTGTGGGGCAAGAGTGGCTAAGTGGATTTGAGACGTTCCGTGTTTCTGTTTAATTTAAACTCCCTGTCCTGCCACACAGCCCCAAACAATCCCAGTAAAACCATTTTAATGAAGCTAAAGACAGTACCATAAAGGTAACACACTCAGATCTGGTTTTAGCCTGAAATCCACTGAACAGCACGTTAACAAGCACACAGGCTTGTTCTTGCCAGGAAGAGTCAGTACAGAATTCCCTCTCCCCAGCCCTGAGATAACAAAGGCCACACAAGCCCCTTTTCCACGGGCAGAGACAGGACACAGATCCCTGATTTTCAGAGTAGGAGCCTCTGTCCAACTACCAGGATGTGAATAGAGCCAGGACAAGTCCACAAAAGCAGCAGTCTGGAAGCACCTGAGAACTAATTCTTTTGCAGTTCTGTTACTACTCCAATATTTCTTCAATTAACTCAAAAACAATCTAAGTGCCAAAACAAACTTTCCAACAAAAATTCTAATGCTTGAATGCTTATAATTAGAGATATTGATGAAAACCTCACCAATTCCTTTTAAAGGCCATCAGGTATCTTTGTAATTGTTCCCTCCTGAAGGCCCTATGACTACAATGTAAAATAATTTTTCCACAGAATGGCTATGATCCAAACACAGATCTCAGTACATTGCAGGGACAGCTGTGTGAAAATCTCTTGAGCTCAATTCTAAGACAATTCTTGTCATAGGGGATCAAAAGGTGGAAGTGTCCTTAAGTGGTTTTAAAATCCTCAAAATTTAAGAACATTTCTAAGGTAATTTTCTTGCCATTAACACAGAGGTTCTTGTTTATGTCTTGTTTCTTAGTTTAGGCCCCTGAAACTGAATTATTTCAAAGAAAACAGATGGAAGACAAGGATTTTAATCCTTGTTCTCTAACTGTTTACTAAAAATGAGGGCCAAGTGTAAGCATCTACTGTTGCAGCATCTCAGAATTACTGGAAAGAGGCTCCAGTAGCCAGCAAATAACATTAGAGTACAGAGCAGCAAGTGTTAAAACTCCAAACTTATAAGTAACAGCAGCAGCCTTGATACTTAACAGCCTACAATTGTGAAAGAGGAACAAAACCAAGAGAGCAGCCAATGGGCAGGAGCTGGAGAGATAAATCACAGCCTCAGAGTACAGTCCTATCTTCAAAGCTCTTCGCAGGCTGAAAAATTTACAGGCATCTTCAGAATGAGTTGCAACATATCTGTCCATCAGAAGCAGACTTTCCCCCTTGTGATTTCACTTTGCAAGTAATAAAATCCAGACTGCAGTGCAAACAAAGAGCTGCACTCCCCCCAGCCTGCTCCTGCCCTGAGCACTCTGGCTGCAGAGGCTGACAGGGCTTTGATGCTGTTTTCAGCTCTCCTGTGCCTCCAACACACCTCTGATCTCAGATCTGTCCTGTCATTTCCTATTCCAAAGCCCAGTCTCAGGGGGACCTGTCCACACTCCAGGCACCTTCTGCTGGCTTGGCTGTGTCTGCAGAGCAAATTCCTGCTCCACACAGACCAAAGTGAGACAGCCTGAGCACACTCCCCACGCTGAGCTGAACTGCTGACTCAGTGCAAACGACTCCATCTCACTTAGTCACACGTGAGGGTGAGAGGTGGAAACTGAAATTTATGCCACTGTGACCTCTTCTTATCTCAAGACTTCAGAGTGCTTGTGCCTAAATAAGGATTTCACAAGAGATCTGCTGGCAGTGATCAGCCTTGAGGAAACAGGATGCTTTTCCAGGACAGGCAGTGGAATGGGAGGGTATTGAATGGGAGGGTATCTGAAGCCCACAGAGGAGACTGTAGCTTCATACAAGAATTATCAGTTACACCCAGAATTTCATTTTTAAAATGAAGATAACATTCAAGCAATCCAGGGGATAACTGACTTTTCCTATTATGAGCTCCAGCCACTCCTTCCTTCCAGAGCATAACTCCCAGTTTTCGCTTCCCAGGAAAGGCCAACAGCATTAGACACAGCACAGACCAGGCTCTGAGCTAATTAAAAAGGAATTCCCATCCAATGTTTTAGACATTAAACACTAAGATAAAACTAAAAGCAGTCAAGTAATACTCTGATTATAGCTAGGTCCAGATTGTTAATAGATTTTCTGCAGTTGTTTAATTTACATACATTTCTTTGGACTTAAATCTTCCCCTCCTTCTGTACAATCAAGACTTCTATCATAAAAAAAGGAAAAAATAACACCACAAACATTTCTCTAACTCAGCCATCTGTGTAACAACACTGTTTGCTGGAAGCTGTTTTCCTTAAACCCTGAACACCAAGAGTCCAGTTTGGCATGAAAAATCCAAAATGTATTTAAAAGAACAAACTATAAATATACAAACTTCTCTATTTAGAATACATTAGACAAAAAAGGATAAAAAAGGATTTAAACAAAGGACATTTACCAAATCTGGTAAAAATCAAAGTTATATATTCCATTCTTTCTACACCATTTTCCCCTCAAAGCTCATGGGAAAGCAAACATTTTGACTGGGGTATTTACTTTTAAAATAATGCAAAATTCACCTTTCAAGATCTGAATTCACTACAGCTGAAGTGGTTTGAGCAGTGTATTTTCACAGATGCCTCCTTCAGACAAATTACAACATCCTGGTAGCAAAGCTGCTTCTCCATATCTGACTCCCGAGATGAACAGCTGCAAAGGCTGCTGCTCCACAAAGACTTTCTGCCTGAAAACTTCAATTCCTACTTCTCCAGAGGAACTCACAGCATGATGAAGCAAGCCATTTCTGAGGATATTAAAATTTCCTGGCTTGAACAGTTGCAACACAAACCAGTGAACTGAACTGCACTGTACAGCTTTGTGCTCTGCATTTCCCATCCTGAGGGCTTGACTGGCACATGCAGTACAAAAGGTAATTATTTATTTGTAAAACAAAGCCAGCACACGTTGAGTTAGTTCAACAAACTGCTTCATATGGCACCACAGAGATGCTGACACAGATTATTCACTGGCTAGAACACAGATCAAGTCTCCAGAGTTTAAAGAGAGGTGGTTTCCAAGCAAGTCTAATCTAGAAAATATCACTTCTTGTAAAGTTTTTTGATCTGAGAACTCCACTCGGAAACACTTCCTCAGCACAGACACAACACACCTGTCCCAATGCTGCTTTTAGGTCCCTGCTTCACAGCCCTCAATATAAAAGGTTAAGGTGCCAGTGGATGCAATAAAACAGGCATTTTTCTCTAAAGCACCTGTAGCAGCTTGGCTGAAGCTTCTTAAACAATTGAGCTCAAGACAGAGCCTTGGCTGGAAAATGTGCAGCCCAGGTAGTTAAAGGCACAACCAGCTGGGCACTGAGAACAGCTCTTGTCACAGGACTCAGCCTGGAGTGGTGCTGCCTCGTGCATTAGCCCCACGTGTGCTAATAAAGAACGGAAAAGCAATGACCACTATGTAAATATAGAGCATTACCAACACACTTCTTCCAAAGACAGCCTGTAAAATTCCAGACCATTACAGAGCAAAACTGTAGAATGAACATGAAAGACAAATATGCTAATTTTCATACTTTCAGAAGTAAAGTATCAACTTTATGCCAAGTAATGGGTGGTAATGCAAAGAAATTCAGTCATTTGGAGCTTATCTGTAATTTTAACCAACATTTTAAGCATCATCACCAAGTCTCAAGCTGAACATTCAAATATTAAATTGTTGTAGCAGGATTTTTGACAGCAAAACACACAGAGGGGCTGTAAAAATAAGCAAGGTGTCTCCTGGTATCACTTCACCCAAGGAAGTCCCCAGAACAACCTCCCTCAGGCAGCTCCATCCCACTGCATCCAGTGCTTGGATTTCCAGTCACCCAGCATGAGCACACCCCTCCAATGCTTTTAGCATCCAGTTACTGAAAAGGCCTAACAGCAACTATTGCTTCACTTGCACATCCTTTTCTGAGTGAAAAAGAAACTACTGATGCACTCAGTTAGCCTTTTCTGAAGGCCAACACTCCAAACACAGCATGTCAAGCTCTGAACTCCTGTAGAAACTCCAAAAGGTGTTTTCTATGCCAAGCTCCACAGCTGCAAGGTCCCAACTGGAGCCACAGGTGATCCAGAGGGATAAATTCACTGCTCAGGAGAAGACAAGAGGAAACAGCAGGGTAGGAGACTTGACAACACACAAAATCTCCTCCCCCTTCAGAATCAAAGAAAACCACACTTGATAAACCCATAAGGCACAACAGCCTCATGTGCCAATCCAGCAATAACTAAGGAAAGTGGCTGCAGTGCCTCTCGGGTTCCTGGGAAGCCTTCTTCTGTCCTCAAGTTTACTCTGCAGCCCTGTTTTCAGGGAAACTGGCATACATGGAATAATCAGCTGCCTCCCTACAGTTAACTTACACAGTATCATTACTGTTAGTCAGATACTGAATTAGAAACAGAGTTACAAAGCAGATAAACCAAGATTCCTCATCCAATCAAACTTTTTCTTTCCATAGGTGCTACAGCAGGAATTGCTAGGAACACAGAAGAAAACAAAAATCGTGACAAGGATTTCAATAGGAAAAGGATTTTAAAAAAATACAAAAAAAACCCACAACACCCATCAACACCAAAGTGTGATTATTTGTTAATTTGATTATTCATTATTTGTGATTATTTGGAGCCCCCAAGTTACACCACCACCAGTCATGGTCCTGTTGGATACCCTGGGCTAATGTGGGCACGTGGCTGGACATGAACAACCTCTGTACCACCACCATTCAGGAAGACTCAAAACCTACATGCAACAGCTGCATATGCCTACAATAAAGTGAAACTAAACTGATAAAAAGGGAAATGAATTCAGCCCTGTTTCCCCAATAAGACAGCCAAGCCCTGTTATCTGTGATGAACGTGTCCCAGGATGTGCCAAAGTGCACAGCACCACGACCCTTGAGCTCTGCTTGACACAAGTCATCACTGAAGGCTCGAGGTATTGTGCTGTCCCAGCGTGTGCAGCACTGCTCCAACCCACAGAACACAGCCAGGCCAACTGCTGAACTCGCTGCCTTTGAGCACTCTGCTGACTCCCACATTGTCACACTGTACACCTGACACAAAACTGCAGAACGACCACTCACATGAGGGTCCAGATGAAAGACTTCCTAGCTCGTTGTCACCAAAGCAAGAGATCACATGCCAATATACAGCTGAAAAAACACCATCATTTATCAGAATATGAACTCTCCCAGACAAGTCATTTAATGGAAAGTCAGAGAACAGAGAAAAATGAAGTCCCTCATGATTTTGAAGCAAAGGCCCACACTTTTTACAAAGTGTATGTATCTCCACAAACACCACCCATATGTCAAGGGAAAGCATGCTCTCCATTCCCTCTAGGCCAAGTGCACGGATTCAAACACAGGAGGAGTTTTCCACTGAAGAAGGCACACACTTCAAAGGCCACAAAATCTCACTACAAGACTCCAGCACAGCTTCAGCCTCCCCAACCCCACTGGACTCCCCAGCCCTGCAGAGCTGCAATCCCTTGTTTCAGCGTGGCTGCATGGGCTCCTAGTGCAGAGCACTGCATTAGTGAACTCAAGCTGGAAACCACTGCTGAAACACAAGGTACCAAAGCAAAAGTGAGATCTGTGCAGCAACTCCACCAGGCAATGTTTGGGGTTTTCATTTGCTTTGGTGGGTTGCTCCAAGGGGTTGTTTCTTGAAGGCCTGCAGAAACCAGGAGCCAGCAGTGTGGCCAACAGCATTTATTGTCCTGTTCTCTAAAAGCACAGACATGAAATCTTAGCTACCCTTTGAACAAGAAGGCCTTTCAGAGCAACAGGCACAATTCCTCTCAAGGTTTGAGAAACAGGTGGTTTCACTAAATCGTGGTCAATCTCTCCACTTGTTTATGGTGTTTAACAGTCTGTTGTTACTGCAAATTTTTGTTTCCTTTCTAATTCCGTCTCAGTCCTATGCACTGCAGTCTTCATTAGTCAAGAACTACAATCTTGCTTTACAATAGTTTTCTGCAGTGAAGCTATTTTAAGTTAATGACCATGCCCATTCTCCCATTAAAGTGTTTTTTCAGTCATGGACTTAGCACTGGACATTTTTTTATGGCACTTTGTTTCACATTATGCTCAGCAGCCCATGCAGCACACGACATTTTGTAACCAAACAGCCAACGGCCACTGGCAGGCTTCCCCACCCCTCCCCTTCTCAATATTATGGGAACAAATGGCCTTATTTGCACAAAAAACCCTCTGCAACCTGCAAAATCAAGTTAACCCCCTTAATAATCTGTGTCAAGCAGATTAATTACAACTTTCATTACACTCAATTCATTGCTAGCCAGAATCAGCCAGGTAGCTCAGCTTTCTGGCCAGAAACACGTACTGAAACACAGAGGGAGGATTATCAACTGGCCCAAAGACCAGGGGCAATACTCTGGATAAATGTTCTTACCTAGTAAAACCACAAAAGGAAAGGAGGCTCAGAATTCAGAGCAATCCTTCAGCTACTTTAGAAACAGTGTCAGTAGAATGCAGGATCAGTGGATGAAACATTTTCATCAGCCTAGGAAGACTTCTGTAATGCTCTAGAAAACAAATTGTAACTTGATCTGAAAAAAATAGATTTTGCATTTAAATGGTTCACCTTCATTCTTTCTTCTTTAATTGGGTCTGGGACTATTTCTAACATTTTCATGGGACAGCTTTATTGCAAGTCAGAGCAATGCTCATGGCCCTCAAACAAACTATTTGGTCACCAACTTGTGATCCCAGTGACTCCTGATGAACTCACAGCTGTTGGACTGAATATTTATACATGAAACAACTGATGTATTTCCATCTGGTCTTTATGACAAGAGGATGACTATATAAAATGGCAAATCACTACTGCTTCCAAACAAAACCTGGGGAAGAGGAAAGGGAAACTGCTGAGCTGGACTGCCCTTGACCCATGACAAACAGACAACTCAGCTGTCACTTATGTTTTGGTCATTTGAGTAGCTGCAGAAAGTGTATCAGAAATGAGACACCCTATTCAGCTGAAGCTCAATCTAGTCCATGGATTTTTTTCCCTTCCTGGAAAGAAATTTGGCTTGAGAAGGGGGAAGGGAGAAGGCAAGAATATAAAGCAAATTCCCAAGAGAACAGTAAGCACATTTCCATGGATAAGATTGACTTACCAGCTGGAAAATCTAAGTTTGGATGAGGCAGTTCCAGGAGTCAAAGCTTAGATGCAGGTTTTAAACATGCTCATTCTTCTTTTACATGGGGTAGCTGAACAGAGATAACAAAATCTGCTTCATTCCAGAGTGCAAGAGAGGGCAGGGGGGGGAAATAAAATCCCTGTTTTGCCAGATGGCTTATACTGGGACCACAGGAGTGTTCAGGAAGGCCAAGGTTAGAAAATAAAGCAAAAAATGACATTGGCAATGACCGATCCACTGTTTTGTTGGAGGGGGAGGAATGAGGATATTTCCTGAACAGGTAAGAAGCAAGAACAATTGCCATTCCCACACAGGAACAAGAGAAACAAAAGATACCATTTCCCTGAATATTATTGCCAGAGAAGATAAGGACAGAAGTCAAAGGGAAAGTGGAAAATAGTCCTCTACATCATCAACCAACTCATTCTTTCCATTCTAAATTCCAACGCCAACTTCCTCAGATTTCATCCCCCTGTTCAGTGACAAATTACCCTGAAAACACGGCTGCCCTCAGCCCAGGCCGCTGCTCTGTAACTGCAGCCGTCCCCAGCGCTGAGCTGACGCCCATCAGCGCCGTCGTTACCTGCTGTTATCAGCTCTGCATTTAACCAAATGTCACAGTTACCCAAACCACGCGGTCTGTGGCACACAGTGATCAAGCCCAGAAGTTGAGCAATACACGGCTTTGGACGTGCTACAGCAGCCCAATCACACATCACAGGCACACTTCACAAATTGGGCATTATTTATAAGCTGCCACATCACAAGTCACAACTGGTTTCTGGCAGAGGCCAAACCTCTGCAGAACTGCAGCAAAGCAAACCTTCAGCTGGACAACTCGGAACACAAACCTGCAAGCTGCAGTATCAGTAAATAGCAGAGCCTTCCACAAAAGAATTTTGGGAATTATTTTGCTGATGTTGAAAGCACAGCCAGCTGCTTTAGCACAGCTGATCCTGGCTTACTTCCTTTGGTCAGCCCAGCCTAATCTAAAGCTACTTAAGCTTTCTTCACAAAACTGAACCATTCCTTTGCTTCCCCATTTGACATCACCACTGTTTGCACTAGTGTTGGTTTTCCTGAATTCCAAATCAGTTTATCACCTATTTCCAATCCATAACCCTATCACTCACAGGATTTAGAATCTAAGGATGGTTACTGCCAGAGACCAACAAATAATGGAATTTTACAGCACAGGTTTATCAAGGAGAAACCATTTATAGCTTGGGTACACTGGGAATTTTCACAAAATCTCTACATTTGGAGCAGCAAGACTATAAAGTTTTTCTCACTCTTGTTCAACTCCACACTTCAGACCAATTCAACTACATATCTTAGAAAAGTGACCCAGAAAACCTTCTGGAGCATTAGTCATCTACCCACTAACTAGGCCACAGATGCTGGGGTGGGATACAAGTCTCTCCAGTCCCAAAAAGATTCCTTCAAACACTGAAATTATGGTCACAACGTTTTTCAAAGATGAAACGTGCACATTCACCATCTATTACAAAATACTAAAAATCCCACAAACAGCAACAAAATGCTCAAGCTTAGAGGCTGCTGGGCTTGTGCAGCTCAAATCCTGAATGTATCCATAAAATGATTTTCTCTGTTCATGAAAGTGACACAAATATTTCAGCTGTAAAGAAAACACAAACTGATGCACATCCCCAGTAGGTAGAGCTTACTCAATAAGAGGTTAAGACTACAAAGGGAAGCATTTTGGCAAAAAGCAAGCAAGAAATCCACAAACTTCAGAACAAGTATTAAAATGATCCTTTCACGAACCAGCCATTCATAGCAATAGGAACTCTCAGAATCAATTCATAGTTTTAAACTTGCGTGGTCCTAAAACTTTGAAATGTCACATACAGCCTAAGAAACAAGGGGCTTTGCTGTTCCTCACCTTTGTCTTGTAAATGCTTTCTAACTCTCAGAGTCTGGTGGGAAAAAACCCACTTAAGTCAACACTAGAACAGATTTCAGACTCTCCAACACCAATAAATCAAACTTCAGTTCTGCTAGGCTTTCTGTGGTTCACCCAACTTTCAGAAATGAGACTCCAGACTGGATGGGAGGGAAAATAGCACTTCTTTTGAACCACAGTCCCAAGATAAAAAGGCACCTGGCTGTTTTTCCTATCTGAGTTGCACTGAAATGCTGGAAGGAAACCTGGGCATTTAAGACCATTTGGGACAGATCTCCAGGAATGGAACACACACAAAGCACTGGGGTGCTGCAGCACTGAAGTTTTCAGCAGCAACCCTGAGGCTCTTCACTTTTCTTTTTCCCCTGAGGACAAATACTGACCCTCTCAGGTATGTTCAGGCTTGTATAAGAGATCAGCAGAAGAAATCATACCATCACCTGAACTGGCTCACAGTTGCCATCAAGAGGCAAAACATTTCAAATTCAAGCACCCTGTGTAATCACCACCACCCCTCCTGGCACAAAGAACCTGAAACACATTTCTGCTTTTGAGTCTGCAGAAAGAAGCTCAAGCTGCACATAAAGGAAGTAGAGAAAGCCACAGGAAGAAAAAAATAATTCTAAAACTAAACTTCAAGTCTTATTTTTGTATCAGACACTTTTGTTGTTTCTCCCCTTTCAGCATACTCTTCCTGGCAAACCAAACAACTGACTAAGCCCCAAATCATGATAAAATGCAAATAAAAAGTCTGCCCTCAAAGGGCATTCTACACACTGTCAGTCTCCACTGGTCTACATCCAGAGGGGGCAATAGTAAAAAAAAAAAAAAAAAAAAAAAAACCCAATCACTTGTCAGACAGTGTTTCTCACAGTAGGACATTTATCTGAATGGACCGCTTCAAGAACTCTCTAGCTCAAGTTTAGCCTCATAATGACATTTTTAATTTAAGGAGGACTTGTAGACCGAGGTAAAATTAGCTATAACAAAGCACATTAACTCAGCATCTTGCATTTTTACATGGGTAGATAACCTACATTTCCCAAATGAAAGTGTATCATAAGCAGCTGAATAAAGATCAAGACAAACCAAATATAGTTCTATGTTGGAAAATATTTGTTAGAATAGAAGTCTCATTTAAAAGAGGCAGATTTGAAAACAGACATGGCAACATTTTGCAACATTTAAGCAAAACCTGCTAACGGTTCAGAAATTGTCATTAACAGATGCAGATTACATAAACTCACATAGATTTGCAGATCCTTAAGCTAACCAGCCTGGATTGCTGAAGCTTTTAATAGCAATATTTGGGGGTTATTGTTTGCATGTCATCAGTCTACCCCAGGGTAGAAACAGCCAAAATCCATTCAGACTGGGGTCACAAAGTTGGCACCAACAATCAGCAGAGAAGCAAGTCCCAGGTAGCCCAGGGGAGGAACATGGCCAGGAAAGCTGGGTCACCCCATCAGCTGGGCAGTTTGAACTGTCACAGACTCCATTAACGGCCCAAACCAGACAAAATGCACACGGCTGCTGCTGTCAGCTCTGTGCCACCTTCCACTGAGCAAAGCTGGCTCAGATTTGCCCCAGATCCATACAAAGATTGGTATTCCTGTTCTGTTCAAATCCCACTGAACGCTGGCACCCAAGTCACAATTGCATAATTGGGTTTTTCCATCCTGACCTTTCTGCCACCAGCCCCAAAGCTGCTATCAGAGCACACAATCTTCAACTGCTGATGCAATGAAACTAGACATGGCTGAAACAGGCAGAGAGATGAAAGGGATGACCCAGAACAGCTAAATGGAAACAATATCCCCCCTACCCCAGCTAAGAGGCCTAGCAAAGCTGATTTCCCCCACTGGCTGCCATCCTCCTGCAGCAGGGCCAGAGCAGCTCAACAGCACCTGCTGACAGGTTCTGCCAGGGAGGGCTTGTCCAGCAAAGGCACCAGCACCAGAACACCCTGGGCTGCAGCTGCAAGCACAACTTGTGATGGGGTGCCATGGGAGTCTCCAAAACTTCCTCTTTGTTTCAACCCTACTGGTAACTCCTGAGGAGTCCTGCTGACCACCTGCAAAATCAGAAGACTTGAAATGCACCACAGTGGTCCTGTCCTGAGAACAGAGACTCCAGAGAACTGCTGCCCCCAGACTCCCCACAGATGAAGCAGGTGACTGCAGAACCATGTTCTGGGGCACACAGATCATGAAAAAAAGGCATCACCTACATCTAAACACATTTATTCTGGTGTCACTGACACATCACTGGGAAAGCTCACAGATATTTCAGTTACAAGGCCATCAAATATACATCCTTTCTAAAGGATTTCTAGAGTCTAAAGATCCCAAAGATTCTGCTTAGACCTAAAATGACAATTTCCAAGGTAGCAGTTTGTGTGATTTAGAATGAGCTAGCCTTGTAAAAACTGCTTCCTGCTTTAGACACACATTAATGCACAGCTTCTGGAAGGCTATGATATAACAACATAACACTACCAGTCCAGTTTCCATCAGGCTGCCATTTCCTTTGCCAAAACATCACCTGAGAGCATGTCAAATTGTCTATGAGCCAGGCAAGGTAACACAGTGCTGCTTGGAATTCCCCAAGCAAATCTTGAAGCCCTTCAGAATCATCTGGATGTGTGTGATGTACCTGCCATCACCAGGGGAAAATGACAAGTGGGATGAAGTTCAGAACTGTGCCTAAGAACTGAATCTGAATTTTGGTCACTGCATTCCACCCATTACCTTATTCTGACTTGTTGGAAAAGAAGATTTGCCAACAGCTGTGGTGACCTTGCTGCATGGATCTCTTTTGGGTGAAGAGGCCAGTGCAGCACAAACATTAACACCAGGTTTATTCTCTGCAGGATGGAGTCAGGGTACCCTGCAGGCTGTGCCCACAGGACAGGAGCAAGTTTCCTCTCAAACACCACCTCAAGTGAGGCCCAGATTCAATCCTCACCACCCTCCACTGCCCCCAGCTCTCCCAAAGGGAACCACACACTGACAACCTGTTAATACACTGAGGAAACTGGAAACAGAGTACAAAGAGGGATATCTGTAATGTCTTGACCAAAGACATCCTAATGCTGTTCAAGGTCCACCACACGCCCCAAATGATTCTCAAACTGACCCACAGGACAGTCCTAGGCAATGTAAGCAGCTTCCACAAAAGTACTCATGAAGCCAGTATAAAAACTGGGTCTTGTTCATTTGGACAAGAATTCAAATAACAGATTTTAAAAGATATGCAGATGGTTCATGTTAGATAAAAGCCTTCAACTACTCCAAGAAATCAATTTTCAGCACGACAACCCTGCTAGTTGAATACAAACTGTTCCAAGTGTACTGGAAGAGCATTTTTCCAAGTGTGGTGTACACACATCATGATCTAATTAAATCCACAGTATCGTTATCTGAAGTTTTAAGAGTCAAAACCAGTAACTTCCTACCATCTGCTATTAAAAATAAACACCACCACCACAAGCCACGAACACATGCTAAGTCAAGAGAAAGTCCTCTGGCCAGCTGCAGGAGCACTGCAGATTTCCATGACATTTATTATCTTCCTTATAACTCAAATGTTACATCCATTACGTTGACTGACAAACTGAATAGAAAACCACTCAACTTTTATTTCAACTCAACCATGATTTGCAAGACCCAACTAGTAATCTCAAGAAAAGGCTGGTAATCTTTAGAGGAAATGCATGACAGGAAGCAGAGAGGCTGCCACTGCTCAGCACCAGCCTTGTCACGTGCAGCATGGAGAGCTGGCTGTCAGGCAGAGCTGTGGTGCTGAACAAGCTGCTGCAAGGAGCAAAACCAACACAGACAAAATAAGAACAAGGACGTGTGGCCCAGAGGGATGCTGCTAACCCAAAGGGATTGGAGACTGCACTGTACCTGCTCTGCATCCATGGAGACTACCACAGATCTATTACTGCTTGTTTTATTTATTACTCTGCTCCACAGCTCTCAAAGGACTCTGTACAGGATGTCTCCAGGGAGCTTTTATCAGGTGGGGTTTTTTCCCTTACAAAGAAAGATTACAGACCTGGTACTTTTCCTCAGCTCTCAGAAGTTTTGTTATGAAGCTAAGTGTTTTAAACCACAACAGCCCAAACCAAATCTCATTGAAGAGATTTAATTCTGCACCCCTCAAAGCCACATGAACTGACAAATAAGAGGCTGTTTATTTCCCCAAGAAATGCTGCACTTTCAGAAGGTGCTTATCCGATTGTATTTATTGCCTCACAAGCAGCCAGTTACAGACTGAACCACAGCCATCTCCACAAGTGATATCCCTTTGAGGTGAGATTATTTTCCTAAGGAGAGGTCTCCCAACAGCTGCAGCTCCAGAATGTACTTCAAAAGCTCCCTTCTGTCTTTCAGGGTCACCTTTGTCACGTCTGAGGGAGCCTGACCACTGTTTATACCTCTGCAGGTCATTAGTCTGGCTCCTCGCCCATGTCATTTATCAAGTTGTCAATTGTATCAATTACAGCACAAATACTCCAGAATATGGCTGGGTTTTCATCTTTGGCTAAAGGAGCAGCTTACACATCAGAGATCTGAAGCCAGTCAGTACCAGTAATTTGTTCTGCCCTATGACATAGAAAACCAGCAAAAATTAGACTTTACTGCACTAAATTCCAAGTTCCCTGCACATGCACACTTGGAAATGCAGCACCCTGAAAGTGCCACGAGCCCACTGCACACTTCCAGCTTTATGGATTTTACCTTCAGTATTTTCCAATCTGTAGAGCTGAAAACAGAAGAGCTAATAAGGACAGCCTGATGCTGACAGATTGTCACATACCTTGATGAATCTCCATTTGTGACACTGCCCCAGCTGGCCCAGAAGCAGTCACAAACAGGAGGCACACTGCTGCTGCAGCTCACAAACTGGGAAAGCACTATAGACACTGATGTGAGGGACAGGGCAGCCACGGGAGCAGCACACTGCACTGCACTGGGACTTCATCTTCCAGTACAAGCTTCAGAAAATGTATTTATTTATAAACAATCAGAGTTAAACCACAGTCCAGAGCTTTCAAAGAATGCATGTTTGTTTCAGGAGATTGACTATTTCTCCAGAACTAACAGAATTTAACAGTTTTCCAACAGTGCTTGACAGATGAATTCCAGGTCCACACTCCTCAGCTTCCTCTCACTGCAGAAAGGTCTAGATCTGGTTTTCCATTTAGCTTTAATGTAGCTACATGATTGTGCATCAGAGCCAGCACCTTTGCAGTCAGGACTCCTAGTGAGCAATATGCAAACAGCTTTTTAAAAAGGGAAAAAAAAAAAGACTACAGGATGCCACAGTTATGTGATAAAAAGACTTTTGGTTGTCAGGCTTGAATGTGCAACTTCTGAAACATCCTCAGCTCTGCCCATCCAGAAAGAATAGAGAATTTTAAGCATTATACATTGACTTCAGCAAACTGATACTTATCATGGTGAGTCTGCAGTGGAGTCTGTACAGAGTACAGGAACTGCATTCCATTGCTGTCTGCTGACCTAAAAATCACAATTAAATATAGCTTAAAGACTACGAGATAAAGAGAGGCATGGTTAAACCTGAGGTGTCACTGAAAGTGAAACTATACATCACACCCAAGCTACTTCCTGCACTCTGAGCTCTAAGTTAACATTGCCAGACTCAGAAAAATTCTGACACATGGAAATATTATTTAGTACCTCGCTGCTTCCTGCTACCAAGTGTCACTTGCATTATCATTTTCACCAGAGTGCCCTACAGAATCTCATGGTTCACATCCAGTTCTGGCACTGTGCTTGTTCCCAGCTGGTTTTTCATTGCTGTTTCCTATGTAAGAAAAACCCATTTGCAAGCTGGAGTGTTTGTACACCACACTTGGTTTGTAGCTGGACATCTGCTGGAGACCTGCACACGTGTAACCTACACCAATTTATTACTCAGATGATTTAGAGCTGAAGGGAACCAGATTCACTCAGCTTTCCCTCAGAACAGTCATGAGTACAGCAAACTCCACGGAGCACTTTCACCTGTCCAGCTCATTCCAAGCCCTGGGGACTGTGTGCTGCTCCACAGCTCCTTTTCAGTCCCTCAGCAGCTCAGGTGTTGAGCAGGACAACCTGGCAGCCCCTGCAGCCGAGTGAGAACAGCAGTGTCACAGTGCCCTGTGAGCTGTGTGAGGGCCCAGGCAGCCCCTCTGCCAGGGCTCAGGGACAGCAGGACACAGGACACAGCTCACACACTGCAGCAGGACACAGCTCACACTCACACACTGCAGCAGGACACAGCTCACACTCACACACTGCAGCAGGACACAGCTCACACTCACACACACACGAGGCTGTGTGCAGCACACACCATCCCCCAGGAACGGGACTCCAACCACTGCAAACACCCTCATGGGAACACTTCATAAATCCTGCTGCCTTCCACACTGCCCAAAGGACAGCTAAGTCTTCAGGTGCCTGGCAAAGAGCTCAAAGGAGCCCAATTTACCCCCACATCAGCAAGCACCTTCCCATTAGAAAAGTTACTGACTTGAATAACCCAGAGCAGAAATTCCAGACAGAAGACTTTGCAGTCCAGCAAATCTGAACTGCAGCAATCTGAACTGTTCTGTAAACCAGCAGTTAAACTACAATCTTGATTTAAAACCACTCACACAGGACTCAGAGGGATGACACAACAGCACGAAGATTTGGCTTTTGCAGCCAACTGTATGACTTGCTGTTTCTGGCATTACTTTGCAAACTTAAAGCTTCAGGGGAAGGCATCACATTCTAGCCACAATGTCACCTGAACTGTACGGAGGTGACAAACCCACTGCTCAAACATCACCTACAAAGACCACTTCTGTCAACGTCCACCTACTTAAAACCCCTTTAATTAGTAACCCTAACTACTATTTTAGTCAATTTATGAGATGTGCTAATGACAACAGTAGGAGGCACACTTGACTCAGAATAACGAGCTGACATGAATACATACAAGGGGAACAGAAGTGCCTGAAGGCCAGCACAACACCAACGATTTCCTTGCAGCAGCTGAAGCTGAGCCCTGGTATGAAGCAGTAGCTGCTGAGCTCTTCACAGCTCCACTACACTCACAGCAGGGCAGGTATTCCACATTTAAACACCTGCACACACTGTTTTACAGCAGGTTCATTTACACCTTGCTTCATGTGGACAGGTCACAAAGTAAACCAGGATAGTCCATCAGTCACACTGTGTTGGGATTTTGTTACATTCAATAAAAACGGCTCATCTTCCACAGATCCAGAAAAAACAAGGAGTGTTGGCCTTGGCTTGGTGGAGATACCAAGAACACCAGCAGGTGACCCAGTGAATTTCAGCTCTTCCCACTTCCTCCACAGACCAATTTATCAAGCAGAAGGGGCAACTCAATTACAAGGCAATCCAAGAGCCTTGAGGACATGAGCAATATCCTCCACAGTTTCACTAACCTGGGAACACAAGCTGCATTTCATAAACAGCATCTAAACTTCCTTTGAAAGGAAGCACAGTCAGAATCTCAGGTTTTGATCTTCACTGCTACACAGCACATAGAAAAAAAATTAGGCATAGTTGCATTATTCAGAATTAAAGTGTCATTCTGCCAGACACCAGCACAAAATGTTCAGTAGCACTGTTGAGAAGACTCTGGGGAGGTGGGACACCTCAGATGCCTACACTTGCTAGCAGGAACACAGAGAAAAACTATTATTGCTGAGGAACATTATTTCAAGATAATCCAAGTAACCATCAGTTAGTTGTGCTTAGTGTAACACAGCATGGAAAAAATCATTCCCATTTCCCTAATAAAATAATTATGCTTTGGAGGTTCACCAATCCTCAAACCATGGCATCCTGGAAAACCAGGCCTAAGTTTCAGTCCATCTTTGTGAATGCAGATTTCATGTTGATACAAACCATGCATAACAAATACCAACCCATCAACACTTACATTTTCCTATAAAGACGATATAACCACCATCCCAATAAATACCAAGTTCCTCCTTTTCTTTCTAGTCACAAACAATAAACCAGGACTTAATCTTAAAATATTCTACTAGTTGTGGAGTCTAGCTCCTTCAGCAAATACTTTTAACAGCTATAAAATGTACATTCCTATTTTAAACTTGTCACTTTGTACTGTCTCTGAGAGGAAAAACACAGCCTTTGGAACCAGCTGAACTGAGCCCACCAGGCACTCCTGCACTGCAGTTCCCCTCTGAGCAGCACATCCAGGATTTCCCCCTTGCAAATATTTCCATTCATGCTTTTTGCAACTTGTCGATTTCGACACTACCCATTAAATTCACCAATCAACTGAAAGCCCAGCAACATGCCCTCTAAAAATGAGCTTTTCCCTTCAACTCCCTCAAAGGTGATGCTCTCCAGTTTGTCCACATGGTACTGATGATGATGATGAAGACACCTCAACAGGCAACGCTGCTGAAAAGCAACTGATGCCAAGCTGATGTTAGTTTCTGATCAGTAAGTGTGAAGATTAAAACAGTCTTCAGAGATTAAAGTCACAGAACTCGAAAATTGAAAAGATTAAAATTTCAAATAAAAGTCATGTAATTTTGATGGGTTATTAATCTCCTCACAGCTCAAACTGCACAAGTAAAGCTTCAGCAGAGCCCAACACTTGATCATTTCACTTTTAATTTAAAATCAGTGCTGAAACAGGACCACCACAGCAAGTATGTAGCTAGCTTGGAGGAGCAGGGCATGCTGCAGGGTCACAAAGAAAACGGGAAGCTTTCTTCCACAGTTAGTAAGCACAGAATAATGGCAATAACATAATGAACCAAGATACTGGCAGAATGCTTGAGCAACCGTCCAAAAGCAAATATGAATACAAATGAAGAAATCTTCTAATAAATTCCCTCAGCTTGACTGGAACAGATATACAAGTGCTTTTGAGAAAGTTCTGGTGCAGTTACTGCAATCCATCAGTGAGCCACTGACTGCTTACAAACCCTACAAAGAGCTTTGGGAGTTTCACCCAACACTCTTCTGCCTGTCCTAAATTGGATGGGAACACAACCAATAATAAACCAATAATACTACTGCACGAGCCCTTCTTTGAACTGCACCAAAACCCAACACCAAAAATCCAACACCAAACCTTTGAAATTAACTCTGAGGCTTTGAAAACAAACCAGCACTCCGGGTATTTGTTCCTGGTACTCCAAGCTCTTCCCACTTCTTTCCAGGTTGTTGCACAGCAACCTGTGTCTGTTACACAAGCTGGGACTCGCAGGGACTGAGGGTTTCTTGCCATCCCAGACTGGGCTCCTACAGAACTCTGTCTCTACTCGGCCCAGAAACTCGATAACAGAGCAGCGTGTTAGTCCAGTTTAATCCACCAGTCATCAGAAAAGATAAACTTCAGGGCGTTTTCTAAAGCCTCACAGGGAAGATAATTTCTTTCTTTCCTTGTCCCTGTTAACAAGTATGAACCCTGGAAATTGGGATGAAAAATACAGCTTTGCAAAACCAAATGGTGTGATCCACTGCATGACTTGTGTATATTCCAGAGTTCTCTATCCCACAGGAATCCACTGCCACTACCTATCACATGTCTGTGAAATTCATGTTTTCACATTTTTTCCTGAGAAAAACACCTAAACAAATCCCGAAACATGAAGGGTAGCTCTAGTCGACATTCACTTACACATCTTCCCTCAGCCTCCCTGAAGCTGCACACAAGTGATTTTACAATCCTCCAAGCTACCTTTTGGAGGCATAAAATGCAAGACACTGTACGAAACACAACTGCAGCCCGTTTTGTGATGATAAAGCTAAAAGACTCTTCAGAGAGCACAGTAGTTAAAATAATTAAAAGGCAAACTGACACTACGGAAAGGACGCACCTTTCTTCCAAAGGACTGCCTCAGGTAAGGTCTGCAGTTCCTTCCGAATTAAGCAGATGGGTTTTACCCCCTTCAAGCACAATGACTAGCACCTGGGAGAGTGACTGTGCCGCGATAATTCGCATTTCTCATTAATTCATTTTACCTGTAGCTCGCACCAGGCAACTTCCACGGTGGTGTCAGTATCCAGTCCTTTATACACAGTTTTGAAAGAGCCTCTTCCAATCTCGATGTCGAACTTGAGGAAGCGGCCGTCCGGGGAGATGCCCACCGCCTTGGTCTCAAGCTCCTCGATGTCCTCCTGCTGCGTCCTCCGCTCCTCGAACTCCCGGCTGGCAGCGGACAGGCTGCCGGCGGCACTGCTGGGGGGCAGGGCAGCCGCCTCATCCCCGTCCTCCTCCTCCTTGGGCAGCAGCGGGGCGGCATCCTTGGCGGCCGGGGGCTCCCCGGCGGCC
>JBBMKD010000053.1:66793994-66872612 GCA_037834095.1 Argya squamiceps | reverse complement strand
ATTCCATTCCATTCCATTCCATTCCATTCCATTCCATTCCATTCCATTCCATTCCATTCCATTCCATTCCATTCCATGCTGCTGTAGCTCCATCACTGTGCACCTAAAGCAGTGCAGCCATAAATCAGTGTGTGTGCTGTGGGCCCAGGGCTGCTGGGTGAATTCCCCTGGCATCACCAGCAGCAGGTTTGGCAGGCAGTGCCAGGTCTGTGCCCAGCCCCGTCCCCACATCTCCCACGCGGGTGGGTGGGCTCCCACCCTGCAGACACACGTGAGGCTCACAGAGCCTGCTTGGAGCCCCTTCTCACCCAAGTGCCTTTCACCCATTCCTCTTAAATATATTTTCCCTCAGTTAATTAAGCAAAATCTTTGCAAAAGAGACTGCAGCATAGCCACAGGGGGCCCGAGGTGGTTTTCGAGTAAAAAACTGAGGTAATTATGTAAAAAGGCACCTCCCCGGTGCCTGATCCAGCACATTCCTCAGCACTCTGGAAATCCAGGGACGCTGGTCCTCAGTGAGGTCTCTCACACCCGGCTCCCCTCACTGGCTCCTCTTCTGGGCAGAGGTAGGCAGAGCAATCATCCTGGCAAGAAAAAAGAGCTGAGCAGCTGACCTGGAGGTGGGAATGATGGATTTTTGTCTTCTTTGGCTCTGAAAAAAGAAGTGGTATGATATTGGCAATTATATTTTATGTGGGTGTTGATTTAATTTTGTCATTCTAAAAAAGGATGAATGTAATAAAGAGTGTGGGCTTGCTTTCCCTTCAGTTTTATTTCTTTTAATCTGTAAAGCTCTGTTTAGGCTAAATGGAAAATTTCAGTATTGCAGCAAGATTTAATAAGCCTGAAGTAAATTCTATATGTATTCTATGTTTAGAAACAATTAATTAAAATAGTTTCGGTGCCAGAGCTCCTCAACCAATTAAAAATACTTCTTTTGCCTTTTGCTGTAAGAAAAATCCACAGAAGGAAAGAGCCTGACTACACTTGAGAAATTACAGGCAAAGAGACTTAAACGATCTTTTGATTGAATCCAAAGGGCTTACACTTGACATCACAAAAATATCCTTCTGTCAAGCCTTTTATAGCTACAATCATCTTGGCTGGAACAATAATAGTTTAAAAAATTACTTTGAATGAAGTTTGATTTTGGAAGTTGACTGAATCAAATTTTTTTTTCCAGTTTTGCTTTCTCTGGTGAAATTTCACCCACTGTTGGCATCCATGACCTGTCCATGTGACAAAGTCTTAATGGGAAGCAGCTATTCTCTATTTGCTCTTATGCAATACATTATGCAATGCAGGAGGCTATGCCATAATTTTGATGCATGTGATTTTATTCCATAACCTAAGTGCTCTTCAAAGCAAACTCATCTCAGTTTTATTGCCCATTACCAGATTGCAGCTACAGTGCCATATTACAGCAGTGACAATACAAGTCTTTCTACAAGTTTCTTCTTTTTCCTTGGCATTTCTTAAATCCAGGCCTCTGCAACAGTGTTCACTCTTGTTTCTTAAAGCTGAAAGTAAGTGAAATAAAATATTTCAAGACCTCATGCTTGAGAAATGAAGAGTTTAACTTGCCAGATATTCTCTTTTGATTTGTTTTTAACCCTAGCAAGCCAAAGTTAATTGGAAACTTAATCTAAGAGCTTTCATTTCTTTTTTTTAAAGTGAGGCTTTGTACTTGCAAGTAGGCCTGGATGTTGGGTTGGTTATGAAATCACTGTAATCATCTCTAGGAGCTATATGCAGTTTAAGGCTTCAGGCTCTGTAGTAGGTGGCGTTGGATGGTGAGTCCTGCCCAAACCTCTGAACCTGGGTGCTCTCTCCCCAAGCAGGAACCATGGGAATTGGAAAGAGAAGGAGCTGCAGGTCTTACAGGGCTTCAAACCAAACATCCTGTTTATGCTGTCCTGGCTTACAGAGTCTGCAGGTTCTGCAGGAACACAGGTCCACACTGCAGCCAAAACACCTGAGCAAAGTCTGAGCTGAAACACCTGAGCACTTGTAGCTGAAGCACTAGTGAAAGAGGCAACCAGACTGCATAAGAAAGGCTAAATCCAGGAATGATGAATTATGTGGCATTTATTGCTTGAGAAAATGTCAATAACCCTGCACCATCAAACTGGAGCTGAGCATGTGCCTCTTCATCAGATTGAAACACACGTTTCCCTTTCACCCACCCATCCACCCCCATTCTTGCTGCTAGAATAGAAAGCACAATCCTTTCCCTTTCCTTTTTTTCACTATTCCCTTGAGCTACATTAACAAATGGATTCCAGGCATGTGAAAATAAACCAGTGAGGGAGCCAGCAGGGGGATGTATCACTGGTTTCTTACCTGGGCTTTTGAAGGAACAAAACACAACTTTCCACTATATTAGTAACCTCTTTTGGTCTAGAGTTCGTTGTTAGGCTGTGCTGCTGACTCCCTGTTTGTAGGTAGTAATGTCCCTGATTGTAGCTAATCAATCAATGTATTTATTAACGGCATATTTATCTATGTACATTCTCCAGACATAATCCATTCAGATAAATTTGAACAACAAGAACATGATAGAAGAACATTTAAAATAACTGCAAGGCTGAATTTTATCAGAGATGAGATTCAGTTATGGTTCATGCTCATCTATATTTCAGATTGTATCAAGCCATTTTGGCTGTGGCCAAATTCACCAGGGGTCCTACTGGGAGCAGAGGAAAAACATGGCTCGTTCTTTCTTCATCATCTTCATGGCTATTCTTGAGATATTTCCTTATATAACGAGTTTGTGGAGTAGTCAAACAGTGAGTAAGTGTTGTGGAAGCAGAGATATTTGCTGAAATCAGCATCGTGTTCTTCCTTTTTTTGTGTCTTTAGTCAATTGCTCAGGATGCCTCATTTATCTTTTCTCTCTGAGGCTTTAGGGAATTCTGTGCTTCACAGCAGTGTCATAACACTTCTAAAGCAGGCACAGAGGCAGGGGCACTGCTTTAATGAAGAGGAGCTGTTTGATGCAGGTGGGTGGAGGGAAGTGTGAAGAAGATGGTGATGCTGGGTTTGCAACTGACTGATGCTGTGCAGCACTCAACCTGCCCTGCTTTCTGCTCACCACTCACAACCTGATGAAAATCAATCACTCTCACAGCAGGTCCAGTCCTGCTCCTGTCTACATCAAAGCACAAAAATAAAATACTACTCACTTCAGTCAAAGCAGGAGCAGGCTCATATGCAGCATAATGAACTTCCTCATGTCCTTCAAAAGCACAGCCTGGTCCAAATGCAAAACATCAGTCTGCTCTGGTGCCCTTTCTGCCAGATCCAGTACTGGAAGGTGCTTCCCACTTCTGAAATGTGTTGGACATTCCCAAAGGATGAAGAGTGTTCCCCATGGCCATTGGCAGTGGGGAGGGAGAGCACTCACCCTCACAGTGGGGCTCAACACCTTGCAGAACAGAGCCCGTGACCAGGCAGGATTCCTGAAGGGAAAAAGGCACACGTGAGCATTTGGCTGAAGGGAGCAATAAAAACCAGGAGTAACCTCCTCAGACCACTTCTCTCCTTGCCAAATAGTCAGTGTGAGGAGTGACCTGCAAGTTGGGCACGTTGCAGAACTGTTCACTCCCAGCCCTGGGCAGCTGGCTCCTCTTGCAGCCTGCCAGGGCCAGGAGCAGAGGCACAAAGCTCACAAAACCCAACACATGCTGGCAACCCACAGCTGGGGCATGGCCTGCTGGAGTGCTTTGTCAGGACTGAAGGCTTTACTGACAGCATAAGCACACTGGTGTTAGAGCTGACAAAGGTCTGTACCTGAATGAGCCCTGCCCCACACGTGCAGAGTTTTCCCACTCATGGAGTTTCAGTGGTGTAATTATAACCCGATGAAAAACTCTCCAGGGTAAACAAGCTCCTGGGGGCCACTGCCAGATGACACAGGTCACAGCAGCTCTCATGTTGCTCAGATCTGTGTCCAAGTTGCTCAGATCTGTGTCCAAGACTGGGAAGAGAATCAGGGAGCTGGAGCTGCCTTTGCAGATTGCACTAGATCTTCTGCTGTGCTTGATCTTAAGGGAAACGCTCCAAGGAATCTCCTTCATGTTTCTCACAGACCTTGGGTGGCTGAGGAGTGGCCTCAGGTTCCAGGTGAGAAGGGAGAGTGATCTGAGTGTATTTGATAACTGGAAAAGTTCTTTGTTTCCTTTTCATGCCTGTGGTACTACCTGAACATGGACAACCATGTCCAAAGACTTACAAACAGTTAATGACTGGCTCCATCCCAAAACATCAGCCTCTCCAAACTGAGACACACAAGAACTCATCAAGTAGCCACAAATACAGTAGAAGGGAATTGATAGTTCAGCTGCCTTTAAGATCTGACAAAATGTTTCCAAAAGTATTTCAATTACATGTATATGTGTGTGTGTGCATATATGAGACACCTCTATTTTAGTGTCTTTCTCTGAGCTTGCTCAATTTATCTCCCACTGATACCAACATGGTGGTTCTGCTATTTCAGTCCTCAAATTCTCCAATGTTTCTGTTCCATATTCTCATTTTCTGAAAACAACTTCCCCTTCTGGTCCATGAACTATTAGCTGCCCCTGATAGCTGGAAAGCAGAGACATTGCCTTCTGGGGACACAGGAACGTGTGTTTTACATCACAGGAAAACCAGACATGAAGTACAGTAGGGGCAGAGCCTTTCTGCTCAGACAACTCCTCCACTGCCCCAGGCAGGCAGGACAAAGCCTCAGGAAACAGGTATGTTTGGGCACAATCATGGCTGCAAAACTTGAGCCACACCAAGATAAGGGAGGCAGATTTCCTGCAGCTCTACCAGTATAAAGGAGAAATTATTAAAACTTTTGGATGAGTCAGAGTGATTCCCTGTAGTTCACTCCATCCACTTTGGGATGCTCAGCTTCCCTGGGTGCCTGGAACCTGACCCATGAGCTGTTTACTCCCAGCACCTTCTCCCTCCCACTGTGCTGGAGACAGGCACAAAGTGCACTGTCAGGACCCAAATCTGCAAACACTACAGCTGGGGAGCAGTACTCAGGCCTATGAACAGTCCATTGACATTTACCTTGCACACAGCACCAAGTGTCTGGAGGATCAGGCTCTTGGTGATTACTTGGTTTACAGGTACATCACTTCAGGTTCACAACAATGCTAGTCATAGAAAGGCAAATAATTCTGGTCTCTCTTAAAATAGTAAAAAATCCCCCAAATCAAACACCAGTACCTAAAATTAGATCCACAAACAAGTGATAGAGATTACACAACAATCATTACAAGGTTTGCCAGGATTTTCCAGCAGAAAAGACCCAGAAGGAAATATAGATCTACTCATTAGGACTTCTAATATCACAGTGAGCAAATGACTTTTTAAAAACATCTTGCATTACAGGGAATATTCAACCTCAGGGGAAACAAACAGTCTCTGAGCAGCTTACACTTTTGGCAGCAGCCCAAGATAGCATGAGGCACAAATCACACAAATGCCTGAGTTTGTGTAAATTCTGTGCTCAACATCTGCACGAGCTTTCTTCCTCACTGTAAAAAAAAATTGTAGTGCATGTTTCTTTGTCCAAAATTCAAACTTCAATGATGTTATTAGACACATTAGAAAAATTATGATTGTTCCTTGGATCTGAATCTATTGTTTCCCCTCCCTCTACCAGATATGTAACATCCCATGTGACTGATCATGTATTGACAGTCAATTAAAACCAACAAAAACCAACAAAAAGGCCAATCACTATGCTGTGATTTACCTCCTTTAAGGGACTAATTTCTGTTAATTTAACTACATTAGTTTAAAAGGCCTAATTTCTGTTAAAATGTAGATGTTATTACCATACAGGAGGTACTGAGGACTAGAAATGTGATTATTTGGACATTACAACAGTCTATAAATATTTAAAGCATTAAACCCCAGAGAAGGTTAATGTAACACAGGAAAGTAACATTAGAACTACTCGGGCAAGTTGTTGAATGGAAAAATGAACAAGTCTGAATATATTTGAATGTGGAATAATGTCCCAATAAGACAAAGCTGATACTATATTACTTGACATTGTTTCAGTGACAATCCCTGAAGAGCATTCAAAATCTACTGTGTTAAAACATGCAAAATGAGAGATGCACTAGAACATGAAACTGATTACTTATGCAAAATGTTATAAACAGAACTCATCACCCTGATTTTAAGAGTAATGACTTCATCATTGTCAGTAAAATGCATCATTGGAAACACTTGGTTGAGAAAAAATACCCACCCTGAATATAGACATTTTCTTGGTCATCCACCCCTCCTGTTTCAAAGCCAAGACATCCACCCTCTCCAGTGCCTGTAAAACTGGTAGCACCTGTACACCACGCCAGGATATTAAGCTGTTCATATCGTTTTATCAATGCTGTTGAGATCTCTGTGCAGGGGAGAATAGTAACCACCACTGTGCTGTGGTTTCTGACCTGCTTGTTAGCAGCTCAGCTAACTCAGCTGGCTGGTTCAGAGTTCTTAAAAATGCAAGCTGACAACAACATGCTCTAAATGTTGGACTAAGCAGTTTTGGAGTGCATGTTTAGCTTACTGTCTTGATTCCTTTTTCTTTCAAGTTTGCTTGGTAAGAAAAAAATATTCTTGCCTTTAAAAAAGCTTTTCATAGACAGACAGACAGCATTTATCCGTATTTATTTACCTGCAGTACACAATATAGGCTCTACTTGGGCAGGGAACACTTTTAGTCTGGACACATGATATTAGGAATGCTAGAATCCTAACACAATCCTAACTACTTTTTGTTTGAATCCCATTAATCCCTCCCAAAGTAAGCCAAAAAATGTATATGGGAGCTTTCCTTGTCAAATCTTCTGTTACCACCCAAAGATTTACTCCGGGGGTTTTGAGAACCTTATACTTGCCCAGGATCACCAAATGCTTCCCTCCAAAGGGAGTCCTGTACATGCAGGATTTGAGAGGACCAGCACAAAGCCCTTCAGAGAGAGGTACAATTGGGTAGGAGGTTTGGATATGTCTGCCCAAGAGCAAAGCAGGAGAAAGGCAGCTCTCAGATTTCTGGGGTGTTGTGAATTCAGGAGGAAAATGAACTACTGAGGCAGCAGGTAGGGGAAAAAAAAAAAGGGCTAGAAGCCCATTCACAAGGGTTTTGGTTTTTTATGGTACAGACATCACCAGTGACACACACATTGGATCAGACCTGTCAGAAGGACAGGCAGTTGCTGTAGGCAGACCACAGCACATTTTGGTGACGTCATGAGGGAGAAACAAGAACTTAGCTGAACACAAATAACTCACATTTCCTTCAGACAGTTTTCAGCTTCCAGTCTCAAAACTACGCCTTTCTGTTCTTCACACCTATCTGTGTGCAGCTGTCCCACTAACCCATTCAACCCTGGCCCTTCTCTGTGGTCCTCAAGGAGTTCACTCCTCATTCAGGTTATTGAGACACACGGTATTTCTCTCTTAACCATCTATGGATTGTTTTCCTACCTGAATCCCAGATTGCACAATGGAGATGATTGCTGCTTACCTAATGTTTGTTATAAAACCTGTGACAGCATTTTTTCCTTGCTGCTCTACAAGAGGAAATAGCATTTTATTTGAAACGCTGTGCTGAGTGTCAACATGAGAGGTGTTTTAAAAGAGCTGAGAAGTATGCTGTCAGGAAAATGTTTCCAGGCCTACCTTCCCTCCCACATCCAACTGTGTTGAAATAATCCAATGCTGTCCCACTTGTGCTTGGGAAGAGGATGACTAACAGCAGCTAATTACTGCTCAATCTGTTGCCCTCAGCAGCTATTGGTCTGGATCACACCCACTGGCTCCGAGGGGCACAGTTTGTGGTGTGGTGCTCTGGGGGCACCTTCATTTTTGGGATCTCCCTCGGGTGGCAGCAACTGGGACAAGAACTGCACAGGTTAAGATCCTCTCACAGAAGCTGCTGCCACCACGCCTGACTCAGCAGATGGCCCGAGCAGCCCGGCTGGGTCAGCCCTGTCCTGCTGGGCAGCCAATGTCACTCTGCACAGAGAGGACAAGGTGCTCACTGATTCCTTCCTGCTCCATCCTGTGCAGCACAGACTGAACCTCGCTCAGTGGTTCTGGATATTAATCCCTGCTTTCTTCCCAGTTTGCTGCTGCAGTAGCACAGAGTTGGCAGAGGGCCTCCTGTATCACATTTGATCTGTTGACACTTGCAGCAGTGCTGGGCTCTAACACTGTAGGAGTTTCCGTCTGGAGAAATATGGTAGCCCTTCCTGCCTCCTCACTCCACTCCCTACGGAAAACCTCCCCTTTGTTTTCCCAAATTCTGGGCCAAATAAAATAGACCAAAATAACACTGGAGACACAGAAGGAATCTCTTGCCTCAAACTTGGCCTCGGAGCAATACATGCAACCATTAGTTGTCTCACGAGTGAAGTCATGTGGGTGGAATCCAGGCAGGGTTTCAGCAGCAGGGACTGCAGGTTTGCCCTGGCTCTCTGCAAACAGGTACCCCCTTGTTTGTGGTGGCCACAATGAGCACTTTCTCTGTTTTCACACTAGGAAAAGCCAGCATTATGGTCTTCAGCTGGCTAATTTAAAACTTTCTAGGAAAGACAGGGACAGAAGGTCTTGAACTGCTGTGGTGTGGCTGCCTGCTGGCCAACATGCTGTGACATTTCAGTGTTGCACAGAGAAGAGGCAGGAAAGCAATACTTTCCTCAGAGTTATTAGAGTTCATGCCTCATTGCTGAAGCTTTCTATGATTTTGGGGATATTCTCCTGAGTAATCATGTAATTCTGCTGCACTGGTATAATGTATTCACCACCTGAGTCAGAGGTTGGCTTTCTATAGCATAGCCCACCTGTACAAAGGCACTGGTTTTATCCTGTCTGTGCAGAGCCCAGCTCTGGTACTGGGAGCCCCTTAATGTGGGACAGCCAGCCCTGCACAGAGATTCCAGGGCCTCCTTTCTGCCTCAGGGCTCCTCAGTGTCATCCCAGGCTCCAGCACTGCACCATGAAGGAATCTGGGGTTTGGCCTAGAGCTGATGAGGTAGTGTGGTACTGCTCCTTACTGGCATGTAAGATAAGCATTATTATCAAGCTTCTGTCATACTGTCTCACCTGGGACACCTCTAATGCATCACAGTTAATGCTGCAGTCCCTTTAGGACAAGGGACTTAGAGAAGGTTTCTCTAAAATGCAACTTCTCTTTTTCTGCTGACATGTGTTTGAAAAGCACATTGCTAAGTAAAACCTGTGCAATTTCTCCTACCTTGTAAAGACTTTCACCCCTGTATGCAATCAGTGTCAAGACAATATGTCTGGTGATAATGAATAGCCACATACTGTGTGCTGTAACTTCAATTCTTTTTATGGAGCTTTAATCTCTGCCCAATTCCATCTGCCTCCTGTTCTAACCAAGGCCATATGGCTCTCCAGAGCCACCTATGCACTGCTTAGGTGGGATGCAAGTGTCTGACGTGGCACCTGCTCTTCTGAGGAAATTTCCATGTCAGGTATAGCCTGAGAATGGGGTCACCCTCTGCCCGTGGACATTTGTGGGGTACTTGGCCTTAAAGGCCAAAAGGGACCCCCTGTTTAACCTTTGCTGTAGAATGACACCTCTTCTCCCCCCCTGGCTGTGATAAACCCAAGTGGCTGAACCACAACAGAACTGTAGAGGTATTCAGCACCTAAACCAGGTCCTGAGGATGCCCCTCTGCAGCTTGTCTCCAGCCTGGCATGGAGAATGTCCAGTCATCTAGCACAGACAGCAAGTTCATTTATACCAAGTGAAGTGTTCAGCCTCCATTTCCTCCTCCTTCCTCTGCATTCCTCTCCTCATCCAGTTCTGGTCTACTGTTTTCAGATGCAAATTGCTTGTAAAAATGTATATATCAAATATTTTATCTTAGAAAGAAGTTCTCCCTAATAGTCCAGCAGCATTAGATGTTCAGGAAAGAACTTTATGTCTCTAGCTTGGCTTTCACACTTGACTGCAATGTGTTCTCACCTTTATATGAAAACACTTCAGTGCTGACAATGAGACCCTTATTCATGGATATGGCAGACACAGCAATCACCTCTAGATCACAGCAACGCATGAAATGTGCTCTGGGTATCTGCAGAGAATTCAAGCTAACAATTGCATGAATGTTCATAGGATCTCTGGCTATGTAACAAGAAGAAAAACGTTATTTAAAAAATCAAACAATAAAATGTGTGAGGATTCCACTTTTCCTGCTGTACAAGTCCTCCTCCTCTTGCCCAACTTCCTCTTGTACGAACTCCAGGTTTCCTCAATTAATTCCTGACAAACAGCCTTGCTCTGGCTTGTGTGTCCTGTGCTCCACATTCTTTAGATTTTTCTTATAGATGCTATGACTGAGATTTTTCCCCTTTTTTGTTCTTTTTATCACCTTCTCTTGCTCTTGCACCCAGCTCCTCCTGGTTAACTGGTTCTCCACCTCTGTCTACCTTTCCATGCTGCCTTCCCACCCCGGGTGTCATCACCACCTGCCCTGTGCTTCTGAGCCCCCATCCGAGGAGACCTTTGAGAACAGGTTAGACTCCCATTTACCAGAAATAGCGTAAGTACAGCTCATTCTGCCTTCGGGCAGGAAACCAATTAAAGGACTCACCGAGGCCCCTTCCAGAGCTGCGTCTTTGTGATTCTATTATCCTTTGCATTAGTGGGAGAGCAGTAATGGAGCCACACTTCTTGGCACAAACCCTTCCCAGCGATTGTTCTCTGGCACTCTGGGGCTGGCAGCTGGAGATCCCCTCTCGGCTGCCCGCAGGGGAGCACAGGCTGCAGCCAGTGCCAGGGCTCCTTGCCACTCTGGCTTCAGAGACGGCTCCAGTACCTGAGCCCCTTATTGCCACCAGGTCACCAAATCACCTTCCTTCTCAGTTATTCTATATTTTACACATACAATTCTATATTTTACACATACAATGGCCACAGATACATCTTACTGAAATAGGGCTCGTCCCTCATTCTGATTATATTTGTATTTGTCGTTGTAGATAATTCTGCAGGTAACACAGGCAGCACACAGTGCTCCACAGTACATCCTGAAACCATTTGGAGTATAACTGCTCTTTCCATCAGTGATGGATTTGCTGTCAGCTGTGCAGGTAGGACATCCCAGCTGAGAAATTCAGCTCTTTCAAAATTATTAATTTTCTCTTGTATGAAATTCCTTGCTAAATAGCTTCATAAAGAGTAGAAAAAAAAAATTGCTTCACGGCATGTAAAAACATTCTAGAATGAATGCCCCATTATATCCATCCAGCTGCAAATTGCTGTTATCTGTTCAGAACAATTAGCCTATTATCCTTCCTCTTAAAACCTGATACCAGCCCATCATCTTGGAGGCCCAAGTATAAAGCCATCCATTAACTTCCTTATACTTTGGATCCGCCCGCAAAAACAGCTCAGTGTTCCAGCATCCTTCTCCGTGGGGTTGCTCATTATCAGCTATCAGCTTTTGTGCTAACAGTTCCACGCCGAGCACAAAGAAGAAGCCAAAGGCTTCGCCTGCGGTTTGCTATTATTTTAGGCGCTCTGGACTGAACTTACATCAATATTGTTACTGGTGTACTTAAAATAATAGTCGAAAGAATAGATGACTGGGAAAAGGTGAGGTGGTTTGGGGAGGAGGAGGAAATACCGATGCTGCTGGAAAAACAACTTTTTTTAAAAAGCAGTGTTTCAGTGAGGCAGATTTTACAACAAGCACCACTGACTTCTGTGCAGTTGCTCCTAAATTGTACTGAAGAACTGAGAAAAGAGTAGAAATTTTATAGAGGTATGAACCAGTTAAAATATAAAAAACACTTCAAACAAAATGGATCTTTGAAACAATCAGAAGTTTTCAGAACCCTGGTACAGACAGTCCAAAGCTCAAAGGCTTTCAGTAACCCTCTGAAGTAAATCCATGCAGCTCACTGGGCAGAGAACTCACAAAAAGCATTTTCAAAATCAAAGGCCTGACTACTATATAGTTTCCTTGGAAAATTAGGCTGTCCTTGTGCTGTTTGCCAGATTTTAGTCACCTATAAATTACAACATGGTGCGTACTTGTGGGTCATAGCAATTAATTTAATTTCTTTCTGCCTATTCCTTGAAAGTACTCCTGGCTAGCTGTTAGTCTGAGAGGGAATTTGTGAGTGTGAAACATGATTTGTTTTTTTGGTTGCTCTCTATATTGTTCCCTTACGTTTCTGTGGTTCAGTTTTCTGGTTGTTTTTATTATCCTTTGGATCTCTGTTTTGCTAGAACACAGGAGCACCTCAGACAGATACAGGAAGGCATGGACCAAAAAAACCCCGAAAATAAAATCTCGTGATGTGAGTGGAATTCCTCTTTTTGTTCTCATTGCTTCCAGAGCAAAGCTAACTGCGGCAGCACAGAGCAGGCTGCTCATACCCACAGAGATGCCCCCGGTGGCACCGTCCCCGAGCGGGCAGCGGGTCCCGGGGCTGCCGAGAGGGGCAGCCTCAGGCGGGGCCGGCAGGAGGAGGGACACGCCGTCCCCTGTCCCTGCCTGCTGCCGGCCCTCGCAGGAGCCGCCACGGCAGCTGCTCCAGCCCCGGCACGACAAGGGCACAGGTGTTGGGAATCTGCCCAAGGGCACGGGGCCCCGATGAGAGATGCGGATCGGGGACGGGAGATGCGGGGATGCCGCGGGGGATGGACAGAGAGAGTCCAGCACAAAGCAGCCCGTTCCCCGGGGACCCAACAGCCTCTGTCTGTCTGTCTGGGAACAAGCACCACAGGGATTTTTCCTATTCGGTGGGCTCAATTGTTCCTTGCCTTTGATTCATTACGGGGAAAATTTTAAATTGAGATGCTCTGGCGAGTGCCCGTGGTGTTCATTACCATAAGCTGGCAGGAGGCAAGACTGTCCTGTGATGGTAAAGAACAGGAACTTTCCTCTATCAGCATCTTTCCATCCAAGCTGCTGGTGAGGCTATTCCACTTTCTTCCCCCCAGGTTCACCTTCCTGGCTGAGGGATGCACACTGCCAGCAGCCCCGGGGGCTGGGGGAGAACATCTGCTGCTGATGTTCCAAAGCAGGGAACAGGCAGAGAAGGCTCAGAGCCTCTGTCTGCAGGTGACCTGGATAAAATACCAGTTTTCAAGGATGCTGTTTACATTCAGATGGCAGGTGCTGTCTGACAGGAAAAATTCCTTTTTATACCAGTTCTAGAAGAAGAAGAAGAACTACTCTTCAAACAGTAACTCTACTATAATGAGAAGAAAAAAACCCCAAGTGAGTCAGGATGAAGTTAGTTATTTATAAATTGTTGATTTTGGAATCCTGTTTCAGGCATCCAAAAGCAAGATGGTTGCCTTTTCATGCTAACCCATAATCCCCAGTATGCTTTCAATTTGCTATGGAGTATTTATTGGGAAAGACTGTGATTCTCTTTGCCTTAGGTTGAGGTAAGCTTGTGACTCCTACATGATGGGCAGCCACAGATGCCTGGTCTAACTGGGTATCCTGGTCAGCATTTACACAAGACTGGAGAAGTTCGTAAGAAACGCTTTTGTTATCATATTTCTTGGGTTGTTTTTTCCTTGGTAAAAATTATAACAAACCAAACCACTCTTCATATTAGTTAATGGGCACAGAAAAAAAAATTCAAGTGGGAGGAATTTTTTTTCTTAGCATAATGATAGATTTCACTAGGAAAAAATTCTGTTTATTCCAAAATAAACTGTTAGCATTCTAAGCCATTTCTGTGGGGTTTTATCTATCATAATCTAATCAAAACTATTTTTAGAAGAGCAGTGCATAATAATATTAGGCAGCACTGATCTCTGAGACAATCTGAGACTCCCAATTGAGTTTCTGCTAGAGATGTGTGCCATAAAAAGCCCCATCACAGATTTGCCCCTTTGTTACAGAGGCTGCCAGACAGATCAAGGACTTACAGGGGCTGCCATTTGAAGTCTGTGCAGCCTGAAGATGTGCTGTCAGGGATCAGTGTGGAGAAGGCTTTTGTTCTGCTGCTGGAGTAAGTGTTTGTAGATGAAAGGAGAACTGCCTGTGCCTGGGCCATCAACCTGACACTTCTCCAGACATGAGATTCACTCAGAACTAAGCACGGCATGGTGGACTGAAAAATAACATAACTTTATTTTTCCTTTGCTTACTAATTTGAGGAGCACCCCAATCACTTCATAAAGGAATACTGAATACTGATACATAATTAACCTGCTGGAGTGGAGGACATACAGCATAAAGAACAGACATCTGAAATTGCACAAGCAAAGTTCTGGGACTACCTTACAGAAATTGCTTCCATTACTTTCCGTGTGTTTTGATCAAGCCCTTAGCACCTTTGGAGGAAAGGTATTTGGTCATCTGCCAAAAAATTCTGTGTCCCAGAACCACCACAGTAGCAGGATTTTTTAAACATGAACATAGATACGATGTGGTCTCTTATTCCTTGAACAAACCCCTCAGACCCCAGGTGAAATGCACTGGTAAGACAGTGAAAACAGGAAGGACTTCTAAGTCCACAGAGATTATTTTTTTTATGTCTTTGACATCTTTAACTTATGCAAGGGTATGTAGTAATGTAATTTCTCTTGTGACCCTGAAAAATTGAATATGAGAAGAGGAGAAAGAGTGGGTCACTGTAGATCTTCAGCTTCTGTTGTTAGATTGTCAACACACCCTCCTCACTTTACCCATCACCCAGAGCCCCCAGTTCTCCTGCCAAGGACTGCCTTGATGCTGTATCCTCTGGGCAAAGCACCTAATGCTGTTCACCCCCCGATTATTTACTGTAGGCACAGAGAGCACTTTGCTCATCATTGCACTTCAGCCACCCCTGGGATGAGACGCAGTGTTTTAGGCAGAGAGCAAGAATTACACAAGGGATCTAAGCATAAAGTACTGGATATCATGTTCTTAATGAAACTAAGAGGGAGTTTTGGACACAGAGAAACAAAGATTTACAAAGAAAGTGATGCAGAATTTTAACTGACACAATCAGTTAAATCCCTGACTTTACTTCTGAGCTTAAAGCACCACCATATAAAATGTTGGCTGCTAAAGAACACGTTGGAGGTTGGTTCAGGGGGAAATGCTGCCAACACTATTTTCTGATATTTTTTAGGGGAAAAAGGACTGACCCTGTCTGCATTTTGAGTACCTTGTTAGAAGAACTTATGGCCAGAGGAACAGACATAATGGATGAGTGTAGAGATGTGATCCCACCAGTTGGTGTCTACCACAAGGGCTCTGCTTTCTGCCAGAGGATGAGTCAACTATGGATCCCTGGCAATGAAGGCTGGTATCATGCACAGCCCATTTCCTCCTCTCTGCTGTCTTGGCAGCCCATGGCTCAGCTGGGATGGACACACTTAGACACACCAATACTTTTATTCCTGCACACACAGGGAAAGCTTTGGTCTTGCTCCCATTGCCAGATTTCAGTGTGATTTAGGGGGTGCAGAAGGAGACTCCCTGGAGAAGATGCTGGCATCTTTTTTACCACCATTAATTTGAGGTGCATTTCTGCCATCAAGTGCCCTGCTCCAAACATACTGCAGTGTAACTGAAAACAAAACATTACTCTAAAGTATGAAATTTACTGTCGCTGCCTGCATGAGGAAATTCCCTTTAGCTTCCCTGATGAGTGAGGATGCCTCAGACCTCTGAAGCAGACAGCTTTGTGAGTAGCTGGCTATAACAGCCCAGTCTCACATTGGAGCACAAAATGATGCAGGGGATCCCTGTGCTCCCAGGGCTGGGCTGGGCAGGCTGGGGAGCAGATGGGATGCTTGCTCACATTACTCATGCAGCTAAAGCTCAGCACCCTGGTTAATGCTTTGCTCTCTAAGATTGGAGTGGCCAGCACACTGCAGATTTGAGCCTGCTCTTCCTACCACATCAGAGGAATCTGGATACTGGGCCAGATCTGGATCTCCCACCAGTTTTAACTGGCATAAACTATGTGATAACTGGTAACTGAACTGTGTGCAATAACTATATTACTTAAGATCTCCAAGCACCCAAGATGAGCACTAAGCAAGTAGTGAAAGAGCACTAAAGACCATAATACTATGAAACCAGTCAGTAATACAGTGATTGAAATATTACAAGAGTGATTAGAAATCCAGAATTTTTACAAAATAATACTAAGCATCAGTCATTGTACGAGCTAACACTGAACATAATGTAATGATCCTGTTAAGTACTTAGGGCAGGAAGGATTTACAGCTTCATTTCCCAATGGTAATCAGAAACAGTCCTGTAGAAATAAATGCAGTTATACTGGTGTAAAAGCCCAGAATTCACACTGCAGGGCAAAAGAAGATCATGTGCTGTTTTGTGAATCGTTGCAATCTACTTTTTTGCCACATTCCCTCATCTCACAAGCACATCTGGTGTTTTAGGAACATTGTATTCAACAGTGGTAAAAGGACACTAGGGCCAAGAATAACAAATGAAAAATGAAAACACTGGGGCCTAATGCTGATCTCATATGGGTGTAAATCAGAGGGATTCCAGCAAAGCCTTTGGAACCACCCCAGTGAAATGCTTGTGTCTGATTCAGGATCAAAACTGTACAGAGCAGTGATTTGCACTGTCAGGCCTGAAATTCTTCCATTCCACTGGGAAAATTTGCTGCAAAATGACTTTAGAGAGCTTCTCACAAATATCTCAAATGCTGAGGAAGTGGCAAAGTACAGCAGAAAGGCTTTAGTTGCTCCTGTGTCTGCACCAAGTAATGTAAAATACCTGTCAAACCAGATTAAGCACAAGTATTTGATTTGCAATTTGCAGCACAAAAAATGGAGTTTGACCACAAATAAATATATATTTTGCACGTAGTTACTGGATCAGTATGTGTTTGCTCTTAAACCCTTGAAAGACAGAAAAAGTCTTTGCACTGACTGCAGGGTGGGTTGTCCTCAGTAACATAACCTTCTGTATAATATACATTATTGCACTTTGTATTTCTGATCCTGACCTGAGGCACTGCAATAACCACAACACTTGTAACACTTGGCAATTTAACTAAACAGGCTGTCTTTAAAATGTAAACAAATCCCAGCTGCTTGTTGACAAAATTGTTTGAAGACACCAGACTTTAAATACTCTCAGTCCCCATTTGTTGTAGGGAAATCCTAGCAGGGAGGAAAAATGTGTGCATAAATGTCTGTACAGAAACCACTTCTGAGCCTGAAAAATTCTGTTTGCCCTTGGAACCCCACAGAAAAAACCCAAAAGTACATTCAAGACACAAATCCAATAAGTGCATTGAATTTCCTAATCCCACCTTCCACCAATTATTTTAGCTGGTTGCTGTACATTTCTCAGAGCTAAACCACGTCAAATTAGAACCATTGTAAAAACATGGGTCTTCCTCTTCCCGGAGACACAATGCCAAAACATTAGTACATTTTATGTTTGTCATTGTCAGGGGCTGCTGGCTTTATCTCATCCCAGTGTACTTGTATTTTTACCTTGTTAAATAACTTCCTCCTCCGTCCTCTTTCAAATACTGATGGAATCTCCCCGTCTCCCTTCAGGGCTGCTGTAAAGCTAGCTGCAGTCAAGGGGACTTTTTGTGGATTTAAAGGGGCTTTGTAGGAGGCACTGGCTTTATTTATCCTCCGTGCTTTTCTTTTAAAACCCTTCTTTGCAAATGACGTTGTCAGTGCCTTGCAGTCACTGCTCTTGGCTTGTCTGCAGCTCATCAATACTGCGGGGACAAGGCAGCAGTGCCACAGGGAGTGATGCTGAACAAAATCCCTCCCTATTTCCTCCGTGTCCCTTTAGGTGAGGATGCCCTTTTAAACTCCGCTTTGCCAGGAGTCAGGAAGCTGCTTGCTTTGTAAACAGAGGAATAACCTACTCAGGGCTGCCCCTTGTTTGACTTTGCATTCAATGAACATCGAGCCAAACAGCGGCGAGAATGCCTGACCTTACAGACTGAAGTTCAGTAAGAAACTCGGAGATCTTGAGGCAAAGGGTTTCGAATTACTGACTCCAGTGTCTTTCATTGATTAGACCTTTTACAACTGATAGTGGCTTTCAAGGTTTATTTGGAAACTTTGTCAGGAGGGCGGAGATGGGGGAAGGGAGAGAGTAAGCAGGGCTGAGGGTTTCTTTTATATTTCATGCGTGGCATCAGGACGGGAATAAACAAAGGTGGCAGAAGGGAATGCCATTAACGCACCATTCCCAGATTTACCCCTCGGCTTACTGCTGGGTCGGGTCTCTCTGCCTGGGGGTGGAGAGATGGAGGTGAGCACTGGAAGGAGGGACGGTGCGAGAGAAGGAATCTGGGAGTTGTTCACTGTAGAGGATTTATTCCCTCCCTGCTTTCAAAATGCTTTCAACCCCAGCTGAGGCACATCAGAGTGATCTGAATATTAGCAATTAGTCTGTGTGAACACCCCAGTTCTGTTCCAGCTTCAAATTCTAGGTGCTGGTGAAATGGCACACAGGGAGCAGGCAGCATTTGCTCAAAACATGTGAAACGTGAAATGTGCTCTGGGAAGATCTGCTCCAGGGGCAGGGAAGACTTTGTTCAACCAAAAAGGAGGAAGAGAGGAAGAGTCTTATTTTGCCTAGATTCAGAGACTTTCAGAAGAAAAGTGAAAGGAGCTTGTAAGAGGGACTCTTAATTAGATGAGTTTTCCAAGATTTTCCCTGGGAAATAGCTTTCAAAGCCACCGGGCACAGCAAGGCTGGGAAACACTGCTGAGGCCAAACTCAGATATGGACCAAGGCTGTAAGCACTGAGGTCAGTAGAAATACCCACAAGGAAGTTTAGGTGTCAGCAAGTTTGAGGTTTAGAAGTAAAATGGAAAAAGGTTTTGGTAATCAGTTGAGAAGTCAGAGGAAAATCTGCAGTATGGCTCACTAAAAGATCATGCAATGTTAACAGTAATGAAACAGGGGGCTGTGTGCTGGGGGACACACGTGTGTGCCTCCTGACCCACTGGTGTTGAAAAAGTTTCAAGTATCAGTCTGTCTCAAGCTAAACAGACAAAAAGAGAGCATGAAGCAACCTGTAATTTCTGTAGGCTGTGGCTGAGCTGCTGAAGAGAGGGGGTGTGTGCTGGAATGCACATAACCCTTTTCTAACCTCTCACACCTTCCCGTGTTGAAGATAAGGGTTGACATGGGAGTTATTTGTCCACTCAAGCTCTCCAAGAGCTGAAGAAACTGCCAGTCAGGCTGTAGTCAAACTGAACTCCCTGTTTCTGGAGTGATATCTTCTGCCAGGGTTAATTAATATTCTTAACCTACATTTCAAGTGCAAATTTTTGACTAAGGGAGGAAAAATCTAATAGTCTAGCATCCAGGAAAGAACACTGAGGCTTAAGAAACTGTTCTCCAAATGAGACAAATCCTTCTTTTGTCAGACAAAGCAAGGTTGGGCTGCTAGGATTTCTGGGAATCATCAATAGTCAGTTATGTGAGCTTCAGGAGGTGACCTTGGACTCCTTACAACCTGATCCACCTTTATTCTCACTCTCACTGTGGTTTACCACAACATTTTAAGAAGTTGAGGAGTGTTAAAAGAATTTTTCCTGTCTAGAATCTGTCCTGGCCTTCTGGAGGAAAAGAGTGATTTTCTCTCAAGGACAAACAGAAAATTACTACCCAGTCAGACCCCACAAAAATTACAGTCTCTGCCTCGGACTCCCATTATCAATCCAAATACAGAAGATTACTCCTCTATTATTTCTCCTACTTGCATCCCTATGAGCATTTTCACCTGTGTTAATGCAGACTCCCAACAGCCCCAAAGTCTCTGATAATTTAACAGGAAAAAGCTCAGATAGCAACAACAGCACTCAGAGACCTATGAAATATAACCTATGAGGAGATGGCAAAAGAATTTTTGTTTTCTTAAATACAGAGAAGACTGAACAGAGACATGATAACAGTCCTCAAAAATGTAAACAACTGTAGCAAAGAGGAAGGAAATAATCTCTTCTCTCCCACGTGGAGAGGATAAGAATAACAGGCTAAAATTGCAGCAGGGACCTTTTTTTTTATTAAGTATCAGCAAAAGCACTTGTAACTGTTAGAATGGTGTTGCTGAAGCACTGGGATAGGTCACCTTGGAAATCAACATATCTGGAGCACTTTCAAAGCAGGCTGGATCAACATCTGTGTTAGTGGGACAGGTACCCCAACCTGCTGTGCTCTTGGGGAAGGAATGGGGGACTCTTTAATATCCTTTCTAACCTTGCTTTCATAAAATCTAATGATTCACTGGAGGAGCACATGTCCATTTATCACCCTCTGGGAGAATTCCAGAAGTACTGCTTGCACAAGTGTGCTGCTTCCAGAGCCTTCCTTGAGATTATCACTCTTCTAAACCCTGTTCTCAGCAGCTCTGTCCTACTACAGGTGAAGTTATTCTGGCAAACCAGGAGCTAGAATCCTACCAATAATTAAAAGGACTAATATTCCTAAAGAAACCACAGAAAATGGGCCTTTGCCAACCTAGTCACTTCCTTCACTGCTGCAGCAGCATGCACTACAGTTTTGCTGAGCATTGCTCTTCCACCAGTGAAAGACAGAAAATAGGACCAGAGACAAGAACGGTTAGCAGGGCAGTCCCTGGCTGTCACAGGCAGCTGTAGCACCTAATCCTTGTGGCAAACCCATAAACTCCATCCCCAGTCTGCTTCACTTGCTTGTCCTTGCTACTCTCACTGGCTGGCTTCTTCAGAACATCAGCACTTAGGCAGCCAAGAACCTTCCTCTACTTTCTAACCCAGCATTTTTTCTTGGCCAGTTTATTAATTAGTTCCTGTGCTATTGCTGCATTTCCATGCCTCTAGAGTTTTCTAGTTTGGTAGCTGGCATCCTGGTTTTCATTCTGTAAGGCTAAACAGGTCAGGCTGTATTCTTATCTTCCCAGGGAGTCAGGTGAATGCACCCACAGCAGATCAGCAGCACTCTTGTCTCCTGAGATAGAGCAGAAGTCATCCAAAATTACAGGGTGGAGAACGAGTGTCCCAAAACCAAACCCAACCCACTTCTATAATATAAGGGCCTTGGAAGAGTTAAGAAGCTGCCCTGGTAGAAGTGCATCTGTCCCACAGAAACTGTTGCCATCTTGGATACTCTCTGAAGTGCTGAAATCTGAGGGTGGAGGGGAGGGCATTTTCTGCAAAGAGCTCAGCCATCATGGGCATGGCTGCTGTCTGCTGCCAGCTGTCTCTCCTGGATGGAGCTGAAGCCCACAGATTCCAGCTCCTGTTGCCCTGCTGCCTGTCAGAGGCAGCCCCAGCCCTGCAGTGTGCAGTTACACATGCAGCCCTCCCCACCCTCCTCCACTCCCAGCTGCTTTTTCCATTCCCCACCGGACGCCCTCCCTGCCGCCAGTGGAAGTGTTTGCGCACTTATGTGCCGAACCAGGTCAGGGAGCTGATCCCGGCCAAAAAAATAGCCTGCAACTTTATTTTTCCTTCCAGCTGGAAGAGGTTCTGTCTGGTTTCTTGGGTGGCTGCACAAGCACTTGGGCTGGCACAAGGGAGGGAAGAGGATGGGGGTGGAAAGAAGCAAACCTGCCACGCGTGCTGCTCCCGAGTGAATGGGGCTGATCACAGAGCTCCCCTCTGCTCCCACCAGGAAAGTCACAGCCTTGTTTTCTGTCATGCCCCAGGTGCTCCCCACCCTCCTGTCAAGGAACTCTGCTCTTCCCCCATCCCTCTCCAGCAGGCTGTACCAGAAAGCCTCTCCAATCAATCAACAGCCATCAGAGCAGCCAGGTTTCCAAGGTGTCCAACTTATGTGATGCAGAGGAAGGGAGCTCAGGGGCTGCTTAGTCTAAAACTGCTGAGTGCTACTACTCATGTCACACAATCCCTTCTAGAAGCGGGGCTGCATTTTCTGTGCTGAGCCTTTGGACCATTACAGTGGTGCACTCTTGCATCATAATTAACAGTTACTGGAAAGATATTTTGGAAAATGTGGTTCTTTGTAATCACATTTAGAAACAAGTATATCTAAATAACAGTGTTCATTGAGGCATTCCTTTCTGGGGTAGCTATTATAACCCACTTTAAAATAAACCCACTCCTCTGTCTTCTCACATTTTTTGGCTCTGAGCTTTGCTATTAATGACATACAGAAACCATTTCCAAGTGTGGTTGTCGAGATGGCCACGACACTCAGAGTGCTCCAATAACACACCAGAAGGCTTCAAGTATCAGCACCTTGTTACCTAGAAGTCTTCCATACCTTTTCTGCGTAGCCTCCCATGGGCAGCTCCACACAGCTCTGGCTCTTTCTCTCTTCCTTCTGCAGTTCCAGGTGACCCTGTGTGTCTCTTGTCCAGCTCCCTGGCAGCTCAGTGACTCTTTATCACACCCATGGCTGGGGGACACGGCTGTTCCCACTCTGGGATAATTAACACAGCTGAAATACATCAAGGGCAAGATTGCCCTCAGCACCATCTCCATCTGTCTCCCCACATCCAAGAGCAATTTTATTATCTGGAGTTTTCTCATTTTAATATGTTTGGTTCCTGACACTTCCAGGGAGGCCGGTACAGCCATTAGCACTAACACACTGTGAGAAAGCCTCTCTCATGTTGTCCTGGGAGAGGGCAGAGAGGACCTGGTTTCATTGAAAGATTTACAAGGACACAGGGGTTGCCATAAGTTTTGATTGATTTCTGTAGTTACTCTGAGGCCAGAGTACAAGATGACTACTCTTTGCAATACCTCTCTGGAGAGTGTGTTAAAATAAAAAGCTCCTAGCATGACATTTAGATATATACAGAAAAAACAGTTTTAAAACGACACATTGTTATATATCATGCAGTCCTGCCTGAAATTTGTGCACTGGTAGTATTTGTTTATCTACTAAATGAAATCATAGATACTTCATTCCTGTCTGACCGCTCGAAAATATTTTGTAGTTGGTTTTATGCTTATGTCACATATAGAAACTCAAAAAACTTTGGCCAGCTTTCATGGGCTGTTTGCTGGAAGCCTGTTCACAAAGGTCCTGTACAAGATGAAGTCCTTTTAACTCTCAGGAATGCCTTAATAAATACTGTTGGCACCCACCCAGGGTAAATTATATATTAATAAGCAACATATATTTATAACTTGATCAACCATAACATCTTTTTATAGACTAAAGTAAAAAAAAAGTAAATGAAAGCAGGTAATGATCTATATTAGCATCTGTGCAATAGTATACTCACAGAGAATTTTAGTTAACATGCAGGTTCCTAGCAGGCCAGCAAGTCAACAACAGCAGCAAATGGCTGCATTTGGGGTTAAATGCTCTTTATACCATGGGGAAAACGAGGCAAAAGCCAACAGGTGCTGGAGAGCAGCAAGGAATTGCCTCTTTCCCCTCACCTCCACTTCCCTGCAGAATTTAAACAATCACTTCAGTGATAACAAGAAGCAGGAACCTCAATTTTCATTTAAAGGTAGGAACCTGGGTGGTTGTAGAAGCAGCCTCATGGTTCCTGATGGGCTTTCAGCTTTAGGCCACATCCTAAGGATGAAAGGAGCTGTATCCTAGCCCTGTTTTCCTGTGCAACACTGGCCCAGGCCCTAAACACTGCTTCAGCTCATACATCCCTACACAGAAAAAAAAAAGCTGTTGGAGAGGAATGCAGAGAGGTTAAATTCATCAGCACTTTGAAGTGAACTTGCAGTACTAAGCACTAGTATTTTCACTGCAAAATGAGGCCTTTTGCTGGGAAGCATCAATGCAACAGGATCATCTACTGACAGACTTGTCAGCACTTCTAGGCAGGCTGGAGTATTAGAGCACACATTTGGCTGAACTGTTTAAACAGAATATATTCTTTACCGTAAATTTTCTATGCTACTGCAACTACAGAAATTCTCTTTCAAAAGCCAGACACACCTACCTGATTTGCAAGTAGCACAAAGTAGCACTTTCTCTAAAACCTAGAGAATTATTGCTGATATTTCTGCCTGTGGAACCCACCTAACAATGATAACATGTTTTTCTACGCTGTGACTTGATTCCAGCTGCACACATTTCCATCCCAGTGTCATTCACAGTTGTTTTTAACTTCAGCGAAAAGCATGCTTTCATTTCAGCTAAGACCAGACCTATCAAATTCAACTAAAAAAAAGCGTTGGGGAGGGGAAAGGAAGGGCATTTTGGCTGGGGAGAAAAACGAGGAGAAGGGACTGTAAAAGGAGTAAAGTGCCAATTTTCTCTGAGATGTAACACTATCTTTGCAGCAGCAGCTAGCAGGCACAGCTTTGTGGACGTCGTTTCTTCACCCCTTGGTTTTCCATCTGTACATCTGCTGTGCACTGGGAAGGGAGGGAGGGAGGAGTTCGGGCTGGCTGCTGTGGCTGCACAGCCCATGCCAGGAACCTCTTGGTACATCGGCCTCATCAGCGCATCCCTGCCCGAGTGAGCTCATGGGGCTCAGGCGGGCCGGCAGGGCTGGCACGGACACGCCATGGACACGAGTGCCATGGAAAGGCTCCCAGGGACGCTTGTTCCAGGGCTGCGTGCACAATGGAGAGCGGACAGCCGCCCCCGTCTCCCCCGGCCGATGCCAAGCGGGCGGGCGGCACACACATGAATAGCGGGTCTGTTCCAGCGGGGCCGTTCCAGCGCCTGGCCCGGCCCGGCGCTCACAGCCCCGGCGGCACAGCGCGCTCCGCTCCGCCTGCTCCGGGACACAGCTGTCGGCACAAGGATGGCCTCGGCAAGGGACAGCACCAACCCCCACGTGAGTCCGCCCTGGGGAAATAGCCACGGCAGGGGGAAGCGGGAGGGAAGAGCCCCGGACTGGGGGAAACGTGCACCGCTTCTATCATTTGCTCCTCAGCTTTGGCAGCCAATTTCCTTTGAAAACTCAGTTCTGCGTTTTCCCTCTGCTCCCCTTTGACGAAAAATCAGCGGCAGGACGCCTGCTGTGTTCTGCTAAGAGCAGTTATGAGCTTTTTTTCAAAAAAAATAAGGGTAAGAAGAGGGATATTACTCAAAAGAGATGCTTTTTGGGGAAGGAGGGGCAGCAGAAGAGATTAGCCTTCAGCCCTCAGAAAGAGGCAGCACACACTCTACGAGCTGCATCAGTCTGATCTGTCCCTCATTTCACAAAGCCTTTCTCTGTTTGGCAGAAAGGACTCTCAATCTGGAGAGGAGAAAAAGAAATAAATACAGCAAATACTGAGGGAGTGAAGAGGCCAAGGTTTCCTATGTAGGGTTTATAGAGAAACAAAACTTCTTGGTGAAGCTCTTTCAGTTCTCTGTGTTGCTATTCGGAGTGTTTGTGTTTTTCAAGAAGGGTGTTTCTTGTGCGCAGCGTGCGTTCTCAGAAAGGGCAACTGCCCAAGGGTTTGGAAAAAAGACACTGTTAGAGATGAAATGGAATCAAAGCCCAGATCTCAAACACCCATCGAAACTCGGAAGTTCAAGTCCAGATCTGCACTTCAAAAAACTGTGGAGAAGGGAAGAATATGAAGCATTGCCTAGGGCACAGCTTCCAGCCCTGAGTAGGTGGCGGCAGGGTCCAAACTTTGCAGCTGATTTTTAGATGATTAAGACCATTCCTGTCTGAAATGGTCTTAATCATCCTCAGACCTGGCAGTGGGGAAATCTATCTGGGGTCACAATTTTTGTTTCTTCAGCCCATGTCAAAGAAACTAAACTGGTAAGATTTGTGCCCTTGGAAATAATCAGGACAATGTTCCTTAACTAGAAAGAAGAACTGAGGCTCCCCAAACCTGCAGAATGTATCTCCAGTGAGATACGAGGTGCAGAGCAGCTTTTGAAGACCTGGGAGTAGCTATGCTCAATAAGAGTCACAATTAGTGAAGAAGATGCACAGGTAGCTATGACAGTTAGTGAAAATGAACTTTATTAGAGAGAGAAACATTAGCCTTTCCTAGAACTAGACAATAAGGGGGAAAAGACATCATTAAGCCAGGAACTGATGGTAAAGAGAGGACAAGAAAACTATGGTTAAAAAAAGTTTAAATTAATTCTCTGTATATTAAATCACTCCACTCAATAGAAAGTCTCAGGTCTATCATGAATTTAAAGTCCAGGTGTAATAAATGAAAAAATCAGCTTCACTGATAAAAATATCTCAAACTACTGAAAAATCTGGGGTTTAGAGTTTTCTCTTTCAACCCATCTTGAGGTTAAGTGAAAGATCAAAAGTAATCACCAGCATCTTTGGCATTTACAATACTCAAATAAGTAAGCCCAGAAGGCCAAAGATTCCTTGAGTTGCAGGACTGAGAAGAACATATATTTCTAGAGCAGGGAGGTGTAGAGTGTGCACCACTACACAGACTGCCCCAAGAATGAGATTTCCTTTGTGACACCTCACGGGAAGGCAGCAGGCAGCACAGAACACAGGTGAACGCACACAGACTGGCATGCTTATGAGCAGGAAATACACCGTGGTAGGAGAGGGAGGGTTACCCACTGGATAAAACCCCTTAACCAAACAAATGTAGTTTAGTTCAGACTCCAAAGAATGTAAAAGCATAAGCTGCAAATGGACCAAGAACTCCTCTGGTTTCAATCTGCTTTCTTTCTGAAAACCCACAACGGAGCAGAGCTGACCCGGTGAGCACAGAGGCATGAGCTTGGAACACCAATCATGCGATTAACACATGAATAGCGAGTGTCTTTTCCAAGACTCATTTATCAAGGAACAAAGAAAGTTGTGGGTACAAGGAGTCTCATGCATACCTTTACTATCACATGTAATTTGACTGCAAGCCAACCACTTTATTCTATAAATAAAGGCCTGAGTGAACCTTCTTTGGGCTCTCCTGGCTAAGCAGCCTGACTGCACGGCAGTGATTTCCCCTTGCACTGTGACAACCCTCAAGGCTGCTTCTCAAAACAGAGACCTTTTACCAACAGCAGATCTTTGGTAAGTGATTGGTACTGTACATAACCCTGTAGGAGGGTGACTTTGATTTGTGCCCTGGTAACTTTGATTTTATCCTGGTAACTTTGATGGTTTTTCTTGGTAACTTTTACTTGTGCCTTGGTAGTTTCAAATCATTGTTCGAATGATTGTGGTGTGTAATAACAGAGAAGCTGCCCGTCAAATATTTTAAGTCACATTTTTACAACATCATGTTAAAACCACTTTCACAAATATCTTTGATTTCTGCAATGATCTAACTCCAAAATCATTTGTTCATGACAAATTGGTGTAGTGGCAGAACCCTGAATCAGGATTCAGGACAATAGCTGAGACAAGCAGAGAGTCCTGTAAATGATGTGACTTGACAAGTGTGAGGTAAGGGGAGGAGTGGTCAGTGGCAGAGAGAAAAAAAAGTGTTTTTCAGTGGAAAGTACATTTAAAAGCCTCTTTTGAGTCCCTGCTCTGGGCAGTGAAAGCAGAGCAGGTATCTCCTTGGAAGTTTCCAGCTGTGGGTTTACGAAGGTCTCGGGGAATGCTGTAAGGCATGACTCACTCCTCCCCAAAGAGCTCCTGGATGGAGCAGCAGAACAGCCATGAAAGTTAACTATGATACAATTCAGAAATAGGAATTCTTATTTATAGACCCAGGGCCCTGTGTCTGAAGCAGTTGCACAGTACCTCCTAGCATTTCTTATACAACATTTACATGGACAGGCTGGGCAGGTAACTAAAATTAAAACAATGGACCTTTGTCCTCATGAGGGAGACAGCAGGAAAAGGCAATCAAGATTTAAGAAGGCTCTAAGGAGAACTGATCAGTCCCCAACGTTTTTTGCTTATTCTGAAGCATGAACAGGAGCTCACTCAGCAGAATTGAAAGTGTCTGTAACAGGACTCCTCATCCAGCATGTCATCAGCCTGTGGAATTTGCCATCTCCTGGGGCAGGTTAGAAGGTCAAATATTGGGGCAAGCAAACATTGAAAAGAGGTCGGGAGGTCCAGTGACAATATTTACAGTTATGCAAGCTAAAAAAGGTACCTTCAAATTCCATAAGCCAATAGCAGGATAAAAATAAATATGCCTTTCAGTTCCCTACAGGCTGTGACACAATTGCTGACCAGACTACAAGTGGTAGCTTGCATTAGAGAAGTTAGACACCAACTCTCCCTAAGTGGCACCTAGGACTGCTTTTTAACAGCAAGAAATATCTCCCACTAATCCGCGTTCTCCATCACAAAAATTCTCTTGTTCTGTGTGTTTCTAAGGAGTGTGTTTTCCCATTCTGACTTCTAGGAAGACCAACAAAACCTCAAATGGTGCAGAGACAGAACCAAAAAGGAAATGGTGCTGAAATAGCAAAAAGGCACAAGACTGTGCAGTCTAACCCGATTTATGCCAGCCAGTCAAGTGCTAAGAAAATAAATAAAACTGGAATGCAAATATTTTGATTAAAAATATTAATTTACCTATTAAAAGATAAAACTTCAATATTATTTAATCTGAATGATGCATTTTCCTCCCCAGACATCTCTGTTTGTGGCTTCCAAGTGAAACTTTCACCTTCCTCTATTAAACACCTGCCATTGACAAGAAACCAGGCAGAGAGCAGTATCCTGGTGAGGTATAGCAGAGTACATCCTGAGATAGCTGGGATCTGAAAAATACATTTGGGATAGAAACAGAACAAGCCAACAAGACCCCATCACCAATTTTCTTTTACTTCAGGAAACAGGTTTATAAATTAGAAGTATGGCTTTGATAGAAACACTCTGGCTGTTTTGTCTGTGCTTCTTTATGCTCCTGTTGCCCCAGACTCACCTCCAACCCCTCCACAGAGATCTGCAGTGGGGAGAAGGGAGGAGGGAGTCATATAGGACAGTCCTTTTCAGCAGCAAAAGGCCCATTCAATCTGTTGAGCTGGGTACCTCAGCTGCTGCAGCTCAGGATCTGGCATCTCAACACAGCCCTGTCCCATTGGTGATTGAAGCCAATGTCCCAGACTTTGAATGGGAGGCCTGAGACAACATCATTCCAGCTCTCCCAGCACAGCAGCAGGGACCAGGAACAGCCCTGTGGACAGCTGAAACTCACACCTATTGCCCCAGCTAGGTCTGGTAGAGCCCCAAATGGATATTGCAGAGCAAGGATTGGGGCTGATACTAACTGGCTCCATAGTTTTATTAGATTTACATTTTTATGTTTTCTTGCAGGGGTGTTATGTTCTATACAAATGGGTGTTTAAGGGATGTGTGCTGGATGAAATGTCATCTGTGTTCATACTGCAAAAGAGGTCATATAGCGTATGTTGTGTCTTTCTTTTTATAGTTTCTTACTCTTTGGATAAAAAAAAAATTTACAATCCTCTGGGATGAGAGGCAGAACTAATACCTCACCATTTAGGGAATCATTCATACTTCAAAAGTAAAAAGAGTAAACAGCTAAAATAATCATTCTGGAAAACAGACCCTACACTGAAATTTTTTGGCAGGAGTTGCTTCATGAATACCTTGAATGGAAAATACATCTGTGGAAATAGAGACAGGTTTACAAGTAACTTGCAAAGAAAAAAAGATTTCAATTAATTGCATAGTTTACTTCCAGTGCTCACTTTTGGACCAGATCTACAGCAGACAGACTTTAGAAAGGCAGATAAACAGAGTTAGCTACAGGTCTAACAGTATGGACTTCTCCGAAATGCCCATGAAACAACTGGAAAGTCCCCCTTACCACAGTAAATCCCATCTCTCACATCCCACTTTCAGTCTAAATCTGATAAGGGCATGCAGAGAGAGTGCACAGCTGTGCTAGACTTTCAGTTTTTTGGTATTTTGTGGCTTTACCTTGTGCCTCAAGGCTGTGATGTGCTTACAAGTTCCTGGTTTGGGCATGTATTTGCCTGCTTCTCCAGCAGCAGCCAGTTTGTTCTCTCCAGTGCTCCAGGACCTCTGCTCTCCTCCAGCCATTTCCTGTATTGGTGGCATCTTGTATTGCCAGCAAAGCAATGGCCTGCCCCAGTGGGCTTCTCTAGCATTCTGGGCTCTCTAATTTGGGCCTGGATAGTCAAAGTCTGCATTGAGAAAGAGCCTTTCAAAAAGAAATCAAAGTGCTTCAGAAAAATCCATTTCTGTGACATCCTTGTACATTGTGTGCAATCCAGTCACCAAGTGGCTAAGGAACTTATCTCACTGTTTTTAACTAAACTAACTCCAGTTACTACAGTCTTTCAAACAGGATCCCACTCCCAGGATTACACTCCATCCCTTATGCCATTCATTTGACTCTGGCAAAACTAGTTCAGAGAGATAAATTCAAAGAAAACTAACCACTTTTTGGCAGGGTTAATGTTCTGGTTTGGTGTCCTGCAGTGGTTCCTGGGAGGATCACACCCCTGTCCATGACTGGGACTGCGTGGCCATGAGAGTATGTACAGACAACAGAATCCCTCCTTTCAGTGGCAGCTACCTCTCACTTCAGATCATTAATCTGAATGTTCAAGTCTGGGTGTAAGCCAGTGGGAGAAGCAGGGAAGGCTCTAACAGTAATGATTGCTCTCACTAGTAGATGTTACTCAGACTGCAAGATTTCAGGCTGCTCCTTGAGAGTAGAGCCTTTACAGGGCTTGGGCAGATTCACTGGGCCCCAGTTGGTCAAAAGACAGGTGTGAAATAGGTTATTACACTTTAGAGCGAGAGTGACCCTCTGTTTTTCTTCCCCAGCTACCAGGACCTGAAAGTGTACATAGCATTACCTGTGCTGGTCCCAGAAACCAGCAACTCACACTACAGCACAGAAAAATGTGGTCACAACATGCTGAGAAGAAGGACACTACATCTTGCAATCAATACTAATTTGTTCTTGGTTCTACCCTCAGATGTGACATTTCCCCTCTTCCCTTTACATTCCTCCCGCCTGCTCTACCTGGACATGGCCAGCTTTCCCACTTGGGGTGAATGTTTGCTTAGACCCTTCCCAAACACAGTGTTTTTCATCTTGAGGAACTGGACTCTGGGTTTTAAGGTATCTGGGGAAAGTGAGGCACATGTGGAGTTAAATATACCCTTGGAGCACCCCTACACCAGTGGGTGATCTGGACCCTCACACTTCACCTCATGAGGGGCAGCGAAAGAAAAGCAGCAATGTCTGAGGGAGGAAGCCTGGTCCCACACTGCACTGGACATGTCTGATGACCACGAGCACAGCCAGAGCTCAGGTCACAACTAAAATGTTAAAAGTGGTGAGGGACAAAAAACGGGCTCTATAAAAGCAATCTGGTGAAGCCCCGCCATTTTTGAAGAGAAAATTGGGCGGGAGGGAGGGAATGGTCTGGGTCAGGGGGTGCTGTCACATACCCTAAGATAAGAGAACCCTAGAGCTTGAGTGCTATGAAAGCTTATTAAAAATAGCAGAATTTCTTTATAAAGCTTGTACAGCTGAAGCAGGGAGAGCAGGAGGGAGCAGGGCCCATGAGGCACCGGCTGTCCCTGTGGGGACAGGCAGGACCTGTGTGACAAGATGGCGGCCGCGCAGCGCAGGACGCTGAGGGGACGCCCAGGGGCCCATGGCCTACTGAGAGTGACAGACAACAAGTCAGCATGGCTGCACCCTGTCTGGGGGGCAAGGTCAGCCAGCAGCCGCACCAAACCATGCCACACCAAACCATGCCAGGACAACCCTGCTGCCCCCCCCTGTGCTGCTGCAGCAGCTTGGCCTGGCCTGCTTGGCCGCCAGTGCGACTTCTCCCACGACAGCCCGTCCTCCCTCAGCCCTCAGGGGCACCACCATCTCTTGCCGTGCAGCCGTTTCACACATCCACACACAGATACATCCACCCACACGTGCACCCTGCAGGTTCACTCACTCTGAGTGCACAAGGAGTCACGGTTTTAGTGAGTAACCATAATCCTGGTTATGGTGGTGGCAACAGAGCTCTCCTGTCTGGCCAACAGTAAACCACTGAGACATCTTTGTGACTGGGCATCCTCTGCAACATGAAATACCAGTTAAAACACCCCTAAGCTGAACTTTTCTTTCTCACCTTCTTTCCAGCCTGTGCCTGAGAGCTGATCCATGCACCTGCCTCTCTCTGCCCCCACTTGACTCACAGTATAGCATCTCCCCTCACTTTCCATTGAAATGGAAGCCTCCAGTCCAAGTCACCATTTCTCAGCCCTTCCTGTAAAATCTGTATTATTTGCTATGCATCTCTTCTGAGAACCAAAAATGGGCAGTGCTTCAGGCATACAATAGCCACACACAGAAGTGCAAGTTTCTCCAAGTACAAAAGGGTGAATGGGCATTTTCACTGCCATTTCCCTATGCCTGGCTCGTGAGTCAAGTGTTTATAAAACTGTCTCTGAGGAGAGGCAATATAAGAAATGAGCTCTACTACTGTAATCTAGACTGCCTCAGGTATGTAAACATATAATAGAAACACTTGAATTGGACACCAGAATGATGGAAGGGCCCAAGTGCAGAGGCTGCAAGATCCACATTGCCAGTTTACCATACACCTTGACACACTCCTTTGAACTAGCCAAGCTATAATTCCTTGTCAAGTTACGTGAATCAGATATGTGACTCTGTAATTACAGCTGTATAAACCATTATGCACAGGATCTTAGAACTTTCTATCCAAAACAACCCCTGGGGAAGAAATTTCTCATGAAACTGCTTGTGTCAAGGTTCAGTAAGTGCTGGAAATTCTGGGGGAATCCTGTTGGCAGGTTTAGAGAAATGAGAACAAAAAAATGAGATAATATTCTGGTTTGTGGCTTGTTCATGCTCTCTTGGGTTTTTTCTTTATTTTTTCCCTAATATTTATGCATATTTGAAGGAGTTTTCTCTTTTGCAGTTACATAACAATAATATTTTGTGAGATTAAAAGAAGGTCCAAATTCACCACAGAGCTTGATGATGTGAGAAAAATAACTGCTCCTACCAGCCTAAAAAGAGTCAAAGAGTCGCCAACTATTCTTCTGTAACCTATGTTTTACTGAAGGAGTATTTCTGCAGAAAATAACAGCACAGAAATACTCTCCCAGAGCTTGTGTGAGAACCAAGTTCTTCTACCCCTAGTTCTCCAAGAGAGCCACTAATATCAATGAATTTAATTTCACAATCTCCACATGGAGCAAGAGGTCTTTTCCTGCCTATTTTACGGATGATAAGTTAAGGCAGAGATGGTTAAATGACCATTGATGTGCCCAAGGGCACAGCAGCAGAAGGTGACAGGAGGAGGAAGGAAAGACTGGGCATCTCTGGATGGGTGAATTACCAGGGAGCAGCAGTATTCTTTGGTTTCATCTTTGTTCTCACTGGTTAAATTCTTAATCTCCACCAATTCTTGAAGGAATTGTGGAAGATTTTTTTAGTCACCAGAGACCATTCTGCTACTCTGCACAGTGTAAAGAAGAGCATTAACTGAAGCTGTTGATAAGAGACCATACATAATTCCTTCCCCTGCTGCATGTTAAATTCAACATCCATTGGAAACAAATTTTGACACACTTTCAAAAGTTCAGGCACACAGCTGTGTTTGCACCTCTTTCTTGCTGGCACTAGAGTCAGTCAACCACACTGGTGTAGGATGAAACCCCAAAGCCAAAGTGAAACAAACTGAAATATGCTAAACAGTAATTCTGACTCAGAATGACCATACAGGTTCTTGATGCAACTTTTCAACTTGAACTTTGCAACCTCCTCCTGGCTGATTCAAGATGAAATGTTGCTGCATGTCCCAGTGTGATTTCAGGCTGTGGCCACACAGTTTTTGCTGACTGAAGCTGGAACAGGGAGGTTCATCCTTCCTCATGACCACCATCAATTATTATTGCTGCCCCAATGCAATGCTCAAAGTAATCACTCTATCTAGACTGTCTGGGCTAGGAAACCTCCATTACTGCATGTCTAAGCTAACCCAGATCATTGTGAAAGAACTTGTTTAAGGAATATGCCTGGGCAGAGACAGAAATAGCAGCTCCTTTACACAGGCCTTCATCTACCTTACTGCAATAGGATACTTCCTTGAATTCTTGACTATTTCTTAGCTGGTTATGTTAGCTGAAGATCTATTTATTCTATGTTCATCAGAAGACAACAGATAGACAATCTGGGTTCTTCACTTATTTGTAAAAAATAAGGCAAACAGTTAACAGATAAAAACTACATAACACTGGCACTTGGGGTTTTCTCATCTTTTGCCCATGGTGATACCTTGACTGGCAATCCACACTCCTCAGGGAGACATCCAGCAAAGTTTGATAGGCTACAAGAAAATATACTCTGCTGCTGTTTTCTTTTAACCAAAGCAGATTTGGACTCCATCCTCACGTGCTAGATTCTTGGGAGCTGACTCTGGACCAATTCCTTAGCCAGCCCTCGTTTTTGGCATGTGGTTGTGAAAAAGTTGCCGGAGGGAGTTGTGTCAAAGGGCTTTTACTTTGCTCTTAATGGCTCCACGTACAGTCTGAAGGAATCTGAAGCGCTCACGAAATGTGGTTTCCCCTCTGGTGTTTGCTGTTCAGCTGGCTCAGCAGCTCAACCATTTAAAGCCATTGTGAGTGGATTTAGCACTTGTGAAATAATGCTGGCCTGTTCAGACCCAGAGAGGGATGGGCAAAGTCCACGGGTACAATAAAAGCCCCTCTTACCTACTTCTCCTATGAGGAGCCAGGGTGCAATGGAGTTTGAGGGAAAAAACTACTCACGTCCAGGTGCAGCTACACAGATATTGGGTGAAAGAGACATGGGCCTACCAAAATAAAAAAAGCTAACACGTGTTCAGAGAAAGGAATAACCTCAGTACCCCAGAAGCAGAAAAAAAAAAAAAAGAAAAAACCCACACCAAAACAAATACATCAAAACCTCACTAAATAAGTATAGGGAGTAAATCACGAATGAGAAGGGTAAAAAAGAGGAGCACAGCCCCAGAAGAGAGCTCCAGTGGGGTGTGTTCCATAAAACCACAGACTCTGAACACTAGTAAGCCAAATGGGGGGAACAGATACAGAGGGATACAGAGAACAGAGTCCCAGAGGTCTGTGTCCCCAGAAACCAGAGAAGATGGAGTGCCCCACTTCCTCCTAGTCTGAGCTACTATGTCTAGCAAGACGTGTGTTTCATCCCTGAGCTGATCTTATGCCCAATTATTCTGCTGAGAACATAAAAAAAAAGGACATAACAGGCAAACTGTAGATCTGTATCCTTGTGTAGAGATTTGAACCCAGGACCAGGCTCAGACAAGCAACTCAAAAGCAGATGGCAACAGGTCTCGGTGGCTATTAATTAGATTATGGTTATGGATGTGGAGTTGGGGAGCCCTCTGATTGATTTCCAAACCCCTCTGCACTGCCTTCAGCCATGAGCCCCCAGCCACCATCCTGATTTGCCCAACAGGGTCAGTCTTAGGGTGCTCAGTTCTCTGGGCCATGGCAAAGGGGCAGTTCCCTGGCAGGTCCCTCCCTGGGAAGGGGAACGAGCTCAGGGCTGTGGGCCAGCGTGGTGCTGAACTCAGGTGTTTAGGGCCAGGGTGGAGCAGGGCTGTCCCAGAGTGTTTCCTCTTGCCTCACTCACACACTGCACAAACAGGGACATTATCTCTCCTGGGGGAGCAGCTGACTCAGACACTTGGCCAGATGCAGGGAAAGGTGGCTCTGTTGTCACCAACAGCAAAGAATGGCTAAAAAAATAAAAAGATGCATCACCCTATGGTGAAATTATAACAACACATTCCTCTTTATTCTGATCCAAAAGCAATTTTTTTCTTCCTTTGTTCCCCTCCCTGTGTTTTCCTATCTGATGAGGATTTGTTTCTCAGCTAGGAGCCCAGCCAGTCTGTTATTTGTGTGCCTAATACCATTTTTATGTTCCTCCCATTTTTTGTTGTACATATTATCAAATGACTTATGAGAAGTAAAGTTCAGCCAACCAAACCTCGAAGGAGTTATGCAAGTGCAAGTAGCCCTGAGCTTTACCACAAGCCCTGTACATTGAAGATGCACATCTGTGGATTGATAACTGTTTATGGAGTACATTGTAGCCTACAGAGATGCAGATATGGCTGCTGGGTGCTGCTCCCAGTGGCTATCCCTACATCAGAAGACACTGTCGCTAGTCCTCCTCTCGACCTCTGAGAACTGAGGGACAGTATTTGGCCGGGTGACTCCTCCAGCTGGATCAGTCAATTCCATACACATGATACATCTGTACCCTGCACACTGACAAAGTACTTCTCTCTTGTTATCATCTGCTCAGTGGGTGTAATTGTAAGGCTGATTCAGCAGAAATGAGAGCCACACTTGTGGGATGTCTGTGTCAGGACCAGCCAAATACACAGACTAGGCTGTGATTTACTGATCACAATCTTTGTATGGAAAGATCTATGGGCGTTAAAGGCCCTCTTCTCCTTTTGGTGCATTGTGAAGGGCAGCTAGGACTCTGGGACTACTCTTGGGCTGTAGATGATCCTTTGGGGACCTGAAATTGTGGGAATATTGTATCTGTTGCAGAGCAGCACTCAGTCTGCCTTTTGCCCAAGGCACACTCGTTACATACAGAGTCAATGCTAACATGTTGATACCTGTGAGCAGAGGGAAATTCACATTCTGTACTTCAATGCTGCAGGAGCTGAGGTGTTGAGACGATGGACGGAGGGCAGAGGATGGATTGCAACATAAAAGATCTGCAAAAGGCCCAAGAAAACAAAACTGTTTGGTGCCAAGGTCAAAAAATGGATGGAACAATTGCAATGATTTCACTAAATATTTATCTCCCTGTCATGTAGGGAAAAATAAATATTAAAAGTCACTGGTCATGTAATCATACCAATAAGTGCAAAAAATTTCTTTTGCCCACTTTCTCTGGTCATGCTAGTAGCAGCACCAAATAGAGTATCAGGGTGCCCAAAGAGAACGTGAGAAGTCATGAATAAGAAAAAAAAAAGGCAAATTGGCAATGCTTTTAGTTGGATTTTGTTTAGGTTGGGTTTGTTTTTTTTTTTTTTTGTTTTGTTTTTTTGGTTTTTTGGGGTTTGTTTTGGTTTGGTTTTTTTTCTCCCCAAGAAAAAAAAGAAAAAAAAATACTGTAGGGACTGCACAGAAAGGCACCACAAAACCCCAGGACTACTGCACAACATATTTTCAGAAAAACTGAGCTGCTCCAGCAGGGGTGAGCTCTGCTGGGGGAAGCAGAAACCTAGAAGGGAAGAGTGTGATCAGGAGTGAATAAACTGTAGGGATAAACTCCCCAATCAGTCCATGCTAGGTGTTGTAAATGTTTCAGTGCATAACTAAAACTGGGAGTTAATATAAGCCATTTGTCTAAGTCCATGCCAAATAAAGACCACCACAACTGCCACTCAAACAAGTCATCCAGAGCCCAGTCTGTCCTACATGGTCCAGGAGTTTTCTTCCTCCTTCCTACTTCTTCCCTCCCTCCTCAAACATTTAGGATTTCATTTGGACACAGCTTTTTGGCTACCCCCTTACAAGAATCCAGCTTTGGCACACAATGCTCACTGAGTGAGCCCCACTTGAAATCCAGGGCATTTGTTCTGCACCACTTCTGTCCCTTGGCCATCTTGAAGGGAAAAACTACAGGATGAACACGAGGTACAGTGGGAAAGGAATCATACAAAACTTCAGTTCCTGCAAAGTTTTGTTTTCCCACTCCAAAATCTTAACATGTTCAGTGTCTGACTGGGAATGCTTTCTTCAGAACAAGACTGTGTTTGCAGAATCTGGGCATTCAATTGTCAGAGGAATGGTTATTCTGCTTTAATCTCCACCCATTCCTATTCTGGCTCTGAGGTATTTGCTTCCCCAGTACAGTCTCCTAGGAAGGCCTCATTTGCTACACCCCTTTCCAAAGGTCTCTCAAAGCAACGTTGACTCAGGAGAAAAACACAATTGTCACTAAGGGGATTTGGGCCTCCCTTTAATTTCTGCCATGCTGTACTATAGCTCCTCATTATAAAGTTAGCTCTTAAAGGTTCTTTGTCTCTGCAGGGTTGAAAGTTGCTGACTGAATGTCTGGGTCTAATTTTCCACCAGTCCTCCTTTCCCTGGCCATTCTCAGCTATGCAAAGTGTTTGCATAATGCTACAAGATCATTCACACATCAATCTTATTTTACATTTTGAACCTGTTTCGCAAAGGGGTTAATGAGAAAACAAAACACAACCTGAATAATAAGTCACCAGAAAAAAACACTATCCTAATCCTTTAATATAGAGCCAGAACAGCAGTTCTTTTCACAGAGGGAAGAGGATGGACGTTTTTCTAATCTGAGAATGCAATTCCCAGGGACAGTGTATGAGAAAACAGCAGTAATCTACAGAACACCCAGGAACAGTTGTTGAAAGATTTCCAGGGTGTTACTTTTGGCAGGACATCAGGTTCCAATAAAACCCTCTGAAAACACTAGCCTAACAACAACAATAATAATAATATTTTACACAGATGAAGAGTCTTTTATCTAAGGCTCACTGCAGATGATGAACGGGCTTCTTGAGGAGAGGTGAATAAACCTGATGCTCCATAGATAGTGCCACTAATTTGGTGATGTAGAAAACAGGTTAGTGTGTTTGGAGAGTACACTGAAAAGAGTTAACATGTACAGGCAAGCTTGGGAGCACTCTTTATGGTGAACTTAAATGGGCATTGTAATGTATTTTTTAATGTTTTCAGTAAATCAACTCCTGACATTCCACATACACAATCTGAGCACCTGTACACAAATCAAGTAACCAGTGATTACACTGTGCAAATACACAGAGCACCTGGTGAGTTCATTCACAGGTACTTCACTCTGAGGTGAAATTCTATGTCCCCTGCTTCAATTCCTTCTTGGCATGCTCTTGTATGTTTTCTGAGACTAGTCTGGACTTTAAGTATTTATATAACCATATATAGGTGTATGAAAAATTATGGACCAGAAGTGAGAGACTGGTGTAAGCTGTATGTGAACTGCTGGAAGTTTTGGATCTTTCACTTTGCACTGGGAGCCCATCTCTGCAGGGGAGCCATTGCACAGTGTGGCTGCCTTTCACAAAACCTGAAATTCTGCATCACTCTGGGCTACATATGAATCTCAGCCTATATATCATATGCCATATTGTGAAGATGTTGCTTGTGGTGTCACAGTGACAAAACCTGCAGTGAAATACAGCTTCTACTACCCCATTAACAGTTTTTATGGCTGAATTTGATTGCATAGGACTTTTTGGCATGAACATATCATGAAATGTTGCTGCCCTGGCTGTACCCAAGTGACCTTAAGAGGACAACCTATACTGAGATAAGTAGTTCCTTTCCTCAGGGTCTCTCAGTTCATATTTCACGTGAGGATTATGTCTTGCTCTTTGTAGCCACTTTCAGAGTCAATATCACTCTTATTTCCCAGCGCAGCACTCTCCTCAGCCAGCAAAGCTGTTGAGTAGTCATTGTCTGTACCTGGAGTACAGAGACCCCGGAATTCCTACTCACTGCCTACACGAAGGAAATTATGAGACAAGTCATGTTTCCTCTGTGTCATAAGGGTAACACCACCAGCAACGAAGGTTTTGTCAAGACACCCCCAGCCTGAGCAGTGACTAACAAGCAGAAAGATTAGATATCAGGGTGATCTAATAGCCTGCTGCTCCCAAAGGGGGAAGCCCTGCTCCACTTCAGCCTATGACCCTTTGCTCCCTCCTTATCTCCTGCTCCCATACACATCCCACCTTGCCCTTGTGCTGGAATTTGCCAAACCCTTCTCACAGACAATTCAGCTCATTAAAGCTGGAGAAAACTATCTCTTTTAAACTTTTTAAAAATTAAATTTTATTTATTTATTTTAATTTAGCTTAGGTTATTGAGCTGGATTGGCTCAGAATAGAGTCTTAGGAAAGCAAAAGTGCAAGTGAGCACAAGACTCACAGCAGGGGCATTTGCTCTGGACTCTTAGATCACCATAGCTACAAGGTGTAACCCTCGGAGTTGAACAGAAAATATTCTGTGGCTGCTAGTTTCACTTTTTTCTTATTGTTGACCATAGCTGCTTTCTGAGATAATTTGGCCAAGGCAGGAAGTGGATTAGCAGAATAACTGGTGTAATTCAGAAGTTGTATTCAGCTGCAAATGCAGAAGAGGGAATAATTCTGGCCTCTTCCAGCTGTATTATACAATACCACAAAAGAATGAAGAGGGGCAATTAGAATTGATGACACACAACTGGAACAGCTTCTATGGGTTGAACATACCATGATGGCAAGGCATCACAGCCTCTAGGAGCTGTGTAATGCTTTACTCACTATCAGATATACCCACATGGCTTCCCTGTGGCTTGAACCAGCATCTATCACTAAGCTAAAATACAGAGCAGCTCACCAAGCACCATGAGTCACTGCAGCATTCAAGTCCATTCTCTCTGTCCAGTTTTGCTTGCCCTACACCTGGAGGGCACCTGGTCAGAATCTTTAAAGGACCTTCAACACCAGCATTACTGGAGTGTTTTTGCCTCCCTACAAATGCACATGCACTTGTTTCTTTTGGCACTCAGTTCCCGTACAGAGGTGACAGATGTGCAACTGCTGCTGCTAGACATACTTTAAAAGTTTACAAATACAGCAGCTGTATTTGGAAGTGAAATTCTGAGAAAGAACTGCTCCCATCTTCCCAGATTCTGCTTTTGAGCAGCCCTGCAGTTATGGTCAGACATTAGAGAGATTTTTGTGGTGCTAAAAGAATGTTTTGGAATTTCTTGTCCAGATATCTGCCCTCAAAACTTAGATGACTCACTAGCATTCACCTCTATTTGTTACTGAGCTAAAACTTTTATCCCCTCAGCTTCTTGTGAAGTTCCACTCTGTATCTTTTCAGAAGCAGAGCCTGTTCTAATGCGAAAGAACAAACAACGTGGGAAGCAACTCAGAATTCAAGTTTTCCAAAGCTCTCCTGCTACATTCCCCCTGAGCTCATGTGCACGTATTCCTGGAGGCATTTGCACACATAAATCACCACTTGCTTACATCTGGCACACGCAAAGAGCACGCTGCTTGGCACCCTGCTCACATGTGCTGCAACCACTGACTGCAGGCAGCTCTGCAGAGGAGTTTGGAGAAGGCCCTTTGTCATCAGGAGACACAAAACCTGACAGTATTTTTTGCTGATATTCCTTATGTATCAGGCTCACTGTTGCCTGTCACTTCCTGATGAAGTTTCTGCAGCCTTGCACCACCCATGGGATTATCGAAAGAGGTGTTTTTCACTCATAGCAAGTAGAAAAGATATTTCCACATCCCAGTTGTTGTTTGTTTACCTTGCTGTACCTGCAAGTGATCACAGTCTGACCAAGCCTCAATTTCAAGAAAAACAGCTGTCTAAAGCCACAAATAGCATCTTACCCAGGCCACCCCATCCTACCCAGGCTGAGGAGTTTACTGCAGTCTCACAGGACCAGCTCACTATTTGGCTTGCATATTCAGCCCCAAATATAGAAGAGATGGCTAGAGAAGTTCAAGCTAAAAAATACCAATCTTGTGCCATACCTGGGTTATTTTACCCCCTTGTACCAGGGTAAGTGCACATCAAGTGAATTTTTCAGAGCAGTTTGTGAGAATTCCTTTGTAGTACAACATTGATCGTATCTCTTTCAACTGTAATTTTTTCCCCTGCAAGTGGGTCAGATTCTTTCTGGGTCCTAAACAACAGCTTTTGAGAAAGGAATATTTCTTTTACTCTTAAGCTGGAAATTTACAATCTGGTCAGAACTGCTTTGAGTTATGCAAGTCCAGATCTGTACTCCTTTCATAATTGTCTGCCATGGCAACAAAGAGGGCAGCACCATGTCTGGTCCCTCAAGCTCTGAACTTGTGCCAAAGATAACCAGTTATACTGGCATAATTAATTTTGATGCATTAATAGCACAACAGTTTTTGTCTTTACCAGCCAGAATATCTGCCAGTAGGATTTGGCAAACATAATTAAACGAAGATTCTTCCTCTCTTAAGAGGGAGAACAATCCCTGATTTCAAAGAAGAGAACAGGAATCAGGGAGAACAATCCCTGATTTCAAAGAAGAGAACAGGAATCCTCATTTAGGGATTAATCATCACTTTGTAACTCCTGCAAAATTCACACTCCAGGCTCTGATTTAGTTATACACAATTGCTCTGGCTTACTAATTAAGAATTACATGGGTATTAGCCTTTCTTCTTCTAGGTTTTTAAATTGCTGATTTAAAACTTCTCTTGGTGTGAGAAGCATTGCTAAATATCTGAAGTGTAAAACAGCAAGGACATTTGCATCCCCAGCCAAACCCACAGGGGTCGAAAAGAAAGGCAAGATTTACATTCAGTGCCTCTGCCTATAACCTGGAGGACATCTGGAACTCTTCAACCTCCACTCTGTGAGAAAGGGACTTCCCTCCTGAGGGTACAGATTCATATTTTGACTCTATTTGTTGGCACTGAGGGGGCTTGAGCTTGAAATTATCAATTCCCTCCTATGACTTTTATATGAGACAAAGCAAGAAGTACTCCAGAGACACGTGAAGCTGACACTTACAAAGCCTTTCTTGCTCTTTCACTCGAGTTCCTAACAGGGATCCAGCTGTTCAGCTCATGTGGGTGTTCCCAACCACCCCAAGTCACACTCTATTAATTGAATGGAAATGAAAGGAAAATGGTTTCTCCATCTCACTTAAGGTAGGAAGAAAACCCCCCCCTTCCCTTTCTAATTTTAAAGCAGATTTCAACGAGTCCCACTTTGTTATCAGTACCAGGAGGGCTACTCTTATGGCAGGAAGAAGATGATTTACAAGGTCAGGCTCCCACATCTGCTGGATATTAGTCTAGGCCTTTCCAAGAGGAGTTGGATAGTGCTGCTGAATGGCAGGGGTGATAACTCATCTCAGCCTGATTAAGGCAACATTTCTTCTAATAACTTGTTACTAAGAAATATGTGATTAACTTTGACTTCAGTACTCTGTAGGGATTTATTATCTTCCCGATTCCTTTGAGCCTGATTTGATAGCAGTTTTGAATTATGAAATTTGATGCCATCTTTGATTTGGTTGCATCAATAGCTTTTCCCCCCGCAAAATGCTCTCTCTTTGTTCACTCCTTTATGCCACCAAGACTTGCTAATCTCTTCATACCTGCAGAATTTAATAATAAGAAAAGCAGCACACAAGTTTACTGTTTGTACACCAAACCAAAGGTCCCAGGAACACATGGCAACACGGCAAACACGCAGAGATGTGAGTAAGAGGAGCTGGATGAGATGGATGATCAGCCTGGAGGCAGTGGCAGAAAGAAGCCCGGGCACAAGGAGCAGGGGCAGGCCTGCAGGCAGCCATTAGGCAAATAAGGCACATTCAACCAGGTCCCCATCATGAGGGGTTCCACAGGGAATGTGTTCCACGTGAGCTTTTTCTGATTGACTTTGATGAAGGGATGCTGGAAGTAGATGGTTAAACCATTTCAGCTGGGCCATCCTCAAGACACAGTAAACATTCCCAGTGGAATGATCTGCTCCTCCTGGGTGCTCAGAGTCAAGACACAACAGGACACTGACTGCAAACTCGTTCTGAAGATGATTGTGGTATGTGGGGTCCTGGGGGGACACGGTGGTGGAGCAGCATCTGCTTTACTCCTCAGCAGCTTTCAAACACATCTGGAGGGGTTGCACATTGCATATCCTCCTGCCACAGCAGCAGAAATGGTCCGGGGGGGTCTTTGGCATGGAAAGAAACAAACAGAATGAAAACCATTTGTACTGGACACTACCATTAGATCTCATTGTGGTCTGTGTCTCTGGGAGCCTGGATTCCCAAAGGAAAAGAATTGCCAGGATGGTCCTTTCTGTGCATTTTTCCAGGTAGCAGCAATAACTTTTCATATGGAGATGTCATTTCCACAAGGCAGTGCTTTCTCAGTTAGTTCAAGAATATATTCCTGATAGTGCAAACTTGCAAGCTGCCCAGAAAGCTTGTTCATTTAACTGTCAAATATAAAGCTGAGGTAAGAAGTGCTTTCTCCATTCCCCCCTCCATTTCTAGGTGCACTCCAAGGGATTAAATACATTTTGAAAAGTACTCATGCTCTGTTTGCAGCAGTAGCCATCTCTTACCTTGACTGTAGCTGGAAAAGCTGAGATCCACTGCAGTGATTTAGCTAACATTCCAGTGACCTGACCATCCACAGGGAACAGGGGAGTTTTGACAGCAAGCCCTTAATTCTTCATTCTGTAGACCCAGCTGGTCCACAGAGGCTGACATCATTTGACCACAAAATATAATGCTAACCACCAAGTTTTTGCCAAAATACAATTTGATAGCTCAACACACTAAAATTTTTTTGGAATCAGTGTCCACTGTATATGCTATTATTCACCAGTGGCATGCATTCAATGTCTCTATGCAATCATCCAGCAGGTTTTTTTCTATGGATATATATTTGCCAAGATGAAAAACAAGGAAAAATTTAAACCATTTTCAGTGTGCTTCCAAGTATTGGACTAAGTTTTCTGAACCACATTGTTGAGTTGTGATCTAAATTAATGAATATTCTCCTGAGCAGCTGCTATTCAAACAGTTAGTCTCCATTTTCTTTTTCTGATCACAATCTGTAAACCATTGAACATTAATATTATCAGGTGGGGCTACACATGTGGACAGTCTGGGTTCATTACAAAGCAGGTCCTAAGGGAAGTTACTTCTTCCCCTCTAGTCTGGAATGATTTTATAGTCTTTTTTGGAATTAAGAGTTTTCTTTAAACAAAAAAAAGTCCATCGTTCCAAGTACCTGCAGGTGTTGCTGTTGCCAATTTGACAAGTGTGACATATGAACATTTCACAGGAAATGTGGAGGTTTTTTGGGTTTGTATTTTTTTTCCCCTCAGGCAGCTCAGAGTCCTGAAAGAGCTGCTGATGAAATACTGAACAAGTGTTGTTAACATCTACTTCCAGCAATATAACAGCTCAGCTATAAGTTTTAGTCAGAATAAAATCTTGATATGGAATAGCTTTCCACTGGAAAATGTTCTAATGAATCTTTTTGAATCTGTGTTGAGAATACCAAAATTTGTGAAAGTTTCCCATCTAAATGTTTCAGAATGAAACATTTAATCTTTTCCCTTTGAAATAGCTCTTTATTTTCTATTTGATTGACCTGGCATTTTATATTACAAAACATTTAAAATGTTTTTTGAGTAGCTGAAACATTTTCTCTCAACACGAAACAGGATATTTTCCCCCTTTCACTTTTCTTTCTCCCAAAATTCTGAAGCATTTAGCATCATCCTTCCAGATCAGAACAAAGTAGAGTGAATGTACCCAAGAAATGAGTGCATGTTCCCCTCTCCCCTCTGGATCTGAGCCACACAAGGCCTGGATCAGTTACAGCTTTCTGCTGAGAAGCTTGGCTGCTCACCTCGGGCTGCAGGGACTCGGGATCAGCTTTGGACATTCTCTGGTTAAGGCTCCAGGGTCAAGGCACTGCCTATCACAGCAGTCTCCATCCTCCCTGGACTCTGCAATTCTAGCACTGCAAGAACCACTGAGTGTGTGGTCTTAGTAAACACAGAGCAAATTCCAAACTCTCTAGCAAGATATCTTGAACAAACACTTTGTGCCTATAATACACTGATTAATAAAATAGAGCAGTTCAGACTTTATGAGGCTGTTGTGTGGAGGACTGAGATTTTCTGCTTAAAACATTTCCCTTTCTTCATCTTGAGAAACAGAGGAAGATCTAAACAGTTCTCTACCATGTAATTATTGATTATCTGTGACTGTTGGTTGAGATGCAGGCTATTTCCAGATGAACAGAACAATTTTAACTACACTACAAGAAATACAGTGATGGTTGCTAGAGCACGTAATTGAGGTTGTTATGGGTAAACACCAGCAAGGGTTGGGTATTTACGAGCTAAAGGCAGCTACTACCCACACAGTTCCAGCACATACTAATGATCAGCCCCTTTCTAACCTGTTCTCAAAAGATTTACCTCTTCAAAGAATCACAGAATGGATAGAGTTGGAATCCCCCTGCCACAGGCAGGGACTTGTTCCACTAGAGCAGGTTATATCCAGCCTGACCTTGAACATTTCCAGGGATGGGAAGTCCACAAACCCTCTGGGCAACCTCTTCCAGAGCCTCACTACCCCTAGAATAAAGAATTTCTTCCTAATATCTGTAAGCCTGCCCTCCTTCAGCTTGAGGCCCTTCTCCCTTATCCTATCCCTGTATCCCTTTGGCAAATGTCCTGCTCCCACTCTCTCACAGGCCCCTTTTAGGTGCAGGAAAGTGTCCCAAGGCTTACCCAGACTCTTCTCCAGGCTGAACAACCCCAACTCTCTCAATTGTTTGCACAGGAGAGGAGCTCCAGCCCTGGATCAACTCAGTGGCCTCCTCTGGACTTGCTCCAACAGGTCAGCGCTTTTCCTGGATGCCCCAGGTGGGCTAACACAGGAGCATGGGAGCACAGCTCACCTGGCTGCAGTGCAGAAGGGTGCAGCAGAGGCTTCTAAAGTTCAGGATGTGGCTCAGATGGTGACTGTGCCCCTGCTGCTGCGTTTTGGTGTTTCTCCAGCCATGCAGCCCTCTCTGTAGATGTTTGCCATCCCAGCCTGGCAGGGCAGGCTGAGCGGCAGCACAGCAGGCAGGTGTGTGCTGTTGGAGTAACCACGACAGGAAAAGGCAAATCCAGCAGATCCTTCAGGTGGTTCAACACCCACCCATCTTGGCATGGAACTGCAGCAGTAGGACTACAGTTCCACTGCCCTCTCAATGGACATAAACCCAATGAAGTTTTGAATAATCCTGCTCACCCACCATTTACATCTTTGGGATTTCATTGTAGCTACGTGAATCCATTCAACTAAAGAAACTTTTGATGTCAGGACACAACCAGATCTGAATGATGTACTGCCTTTGCTGTCTATTTAACTCTACAATTTATTGTCTTTTAAAGCCATGCTAGATTATTTATGGAGAGGAAACCAATAAAAGGTACAGATATATGACAGATTTTAGAATGTTCTCTGGCAGGAAGCTAAAGCAGAGAAGTCACTGCAGGGAAAATACAGCTTCTCAAAAAAAAAATCCAGTATTAAGAGAAATGCACTTTGTCATCATCACATGGCAAGGTCCTTATAAACACTTTTGATTTTGGAATCTCTTAAATTTACGCTTTCTGGCATCAATATCCTGATCCCACAGATCTGTCTGAACAGAGGTGAAAAACAGTTACTTGATTAAACTGAAGAATTGACAAAGTCTAACTTGATCCGTAGTGAAATAGATTAGTAGAATTGCTGCTATATCAGCAGCAAAGCTGACTCAAGTTTACCAGTGTACAGCAATACATTTCTAAAGTTTAGCACGAGAAACAGATACTCAGGAGTCCTTGGGGATCACTGAATTATTCAGTGTTGCCTTCTGAGTAAGGCTGATGCTGCACCACTTGGCTGCCTCTGTACCAAATCCAGTAACTGGGATTTGACTGGAGCATATGAAGGTGTCACATCTTGATTTAAAGATTTCAAGAGATGGAGAATTTACCCCTTCTCTTGGCAAGTTATCTCCCTGTCTTCATTTTCAATTTAAACTTAACCTCAATTCAGCTTCCTGTTAGAGAGAGGTTTGTATGCACTCTCCAGCAATATTTAAAAGTTGGTTTAGTACCTGATACTAATTAAATCTCAATTAATATTTCTTTTAAGCAGGACAGCTGCATCTCTTTCAGTTTCCCATTGCAAGGCATTTTATAACATCTTCATAATTTGTATGACTTTCTTTTCTGTGCACTCCCCAGATTTTACAGGTTTCTCAGCTATGAGGAAGTTTCTCATGTATTGTGATATTAAACAAATTAATCTTAATACACAGCTCTGCTCCTGTCATCACTACAGAACTGCCATGTCCCACAGCAAGCTCATGTTCAGTGCTATTTCCATTAGGACCCTTAAATCCATTTCTGAATCTGACTTCCAGTTGGATGGTTCTTAATGCTCATAAGCTGTATTTCACTTGCATTGTACCTAGAAATCATTAGAAAGCCTAGATATGGAAAATAGTTAGAGTAACCCTCATTATTTCATGCCATATCAATGCAAACTGGCCTGGCAAAATGTCCTGGCATATGGCCATGTTGATTAGGATCAAGTTACTTGCTCATACTGCCTCAGCTGAGGCTGGTTTCACTTTGTGACACACAGAGATAAACGATCCCCTCTTGCCTTCCCTATCTCCACAAACACATACGAACAGATTTTTGTTAAATAGCATTGGTTTCACTTGGCCCCTTAGCCATATTTGCAGCCTCACGGCCCTCATGGCCTCTGTCAGAGGCTGTCCCACCCATATTTTATTCTCCAGGCCTGCAAGGCTCTTCTATAACACTCATTTCAAGCCAGCTTTGGGCTCAAAACCACCACAGATAAAAATACTGAAGTGCCTCAGCAGCAGTCAACACGTCCATCCCAGTTTGGATGGTTCCAGCTCCAGCACTCAGCATCTGTGCCAGAGCCAGCTATAGCACCAACTAATTCTGGCCAGCAGAGCACATCACTGGGGCTCAGCAAGGGCTGCAAAGGGCAATAAATCTGACAGGGTATCCTCTAACACAATCATTATGTTCAAATAATATTTTCTGAAACAAAAAAATAGTGCCCCAAAAGCCAAACCTCACTTTAGACTGGGCATGATATTGTCTATTCCCTTTCCTGCTCTGCTAGGTGAATCCCATATCAAACTTTCTCCTTATTTGCCCTCTGCTATCAAAGCTGAGCCAGGGTTACAGAGGTCACCTCTTTTTGCCTCTCTCTGGTAACTCTCCTCTAGGCTCTAAAGTTTGCTAATTGCTCAAAGATTTCTTAAAAGTTAGCAAGAGAAAGCTCTGCACCTCACACAGCTCTTTTGCTTCTCTGGTGCTGTTTAGGCAAGCTGGGGTTTATTTTTTTATTCTTTATGGTTGCTGATTTTCATCTTTCATGGCTATTTGTGAGGGCTGGAAAGTATTTCTGCATTCCTGTGACACTTGATTACATCATCCTGATTCTCTTTAAACACAAAGGAGAACTACTGAGTGTTTCTGCTTTTCTTGAATCATTAAGACTTTCACCATCTTCTGCTAAGCAAGTGAGCCTTACTGTTGCTAGAAATGATGTTATTGCTGTTACCCTTTAAAATGCCTTATTATCCTTAGGCTGCAAGGTAGAGCTTTCTTTTGCTCCCTTTCAAGTTTTGCCTTCTTGATATTTCCACAGGCTCTAATTTACACAATTGCTGCCTTCTTCCTCTTTCTTTCTCCTCTTCCCCATTTATCTGATATATTTTTAATAGCTGCCTTTACTTCCTCACTTCATAAGGAGGTGCCGCTAACCAAAGATGTCCTTGCTCACCATTATGAAATTGTGGTTTTTAGTCATCTAGTAAAGTTTCCTAGAATAATTTCCAGTTTTCATTCACATTTTCCTGTCTAGATCTCACAATGTCTGTGTGAGCTTCTGTTTCTAAACACATCCCTTCATCATTTTGTTGGTTGCTTTGTGAAAAAGGCCCTGGGGAGCATCACACACAAGACTGAACAGAGGGGTAGAAAACTGTCTAGAAAGTAAATCTCGTGTCTTCCCTTAGACAAGGTAAAAGATGGAAAGTTCTTCATTTAACATCCTAACAAGAAAAATGAGATTATTTTCAATATCTTTTCAGAATATACTGGACTAAGTTTCAGGTCCTGTTCTCATTTAGTCTAATTAGAGTCATTACCAGGAATTACTAAGCTTGCACAGGCAGTTTCTTTTCTAGGAATTAACCAGATCTACTCAGTTTGAAAGTTATTGGAAATATGTTTTAGGCACTATTACCAAAGAAAAGAGAGGCTACTGGGAAAATGAGATTAAAAAGTCCAGAAGTTTAAATAAGCACTACAATAACAAGTACTTGCTTATTCCTATTAAACTTTCCAGAAGCTTGTGCCTTATTAACAGCAGTGATAATTAAATGTGCTGTGAGTCCAGCTGTGCTGCACTTGGGAGTCCTGAAGGAAAACACTAAGGCATGGCATGAGCTCCCCAGGTTTTTAGGAGTACCTTGGTGAAAGATGGAAAATGGGCAGTGTCCCCAAAAAACTGGGAACAGAAGAATGGAGTTGCCTCATTGATGTTCCTCCTTCCTGTTACATGCTGGGTTTGAGAACTATAAGGAAGCAAAGGACAAGTGTACATGATGATGCAGGAGCTTACCAGAACTGAAAGTGCTAATGATTATGAAATTAGAGTCTTGATTACAACTGAACACTGATTAAGCAAAAATGTGGTAGGAATGTAAAACTGCTTCTTGGTTTCTTGTTAGATTTTTGGGTGGTGGTATGATAACACACAACAAAAGAAGCATCCAGCTATGCATAAGCAGAACTCCTAAAGGTCTTTTCTGGTTTTGTTTTCTGGGTGGTGGGGATTTTTTGGTTTTTTCCCCTTTTTTTCCCCTTTAAATGGAGTTGTCAGCAATAGCATGAGGGAAGAGGAAGAAAGGAAGAGAAATTTTGGGATAGTAGTCCTCCTAATAAACATTATAGAAACTTTGCTCCAACATTATAGCTATTGACTTGATTTTAATGTGGCTATTTGTGGGGAAATAAAATAGTGCACAAGCCAGGTAAAAAAGGCTAGTAGCCTGGAAAAATTAGAAACACAGCAGAAGGAATCAGGGCTTTGGGGTATGCAGTAAACATGGACCTGTCAGGAGGAAAATGACAATTGTCAACCTCAGGAAAAGACTTCTTCATCCCAGGCGTGCTGCTGCTACTTCAGGCCATAGAACTGATGCAAGGGCTGAGGTTTTCATGTATAATGCAACAGGAGAAGTAATTCCAGTGCAGGAATAAAAAAGTTGATTGTTTTCCATCAACCCCAGCCTCCCTTCTTAGCTCATTTTAAAACTTTAAATCTCTTTCCAGACTAAAATAACACCCACACAGTCCTATCCCCACTGGAGTTCAATTTAGTTATCTGGAAACATGACAATGAAATGATACTGTAACTATTTCTCAGTTATGGTGAAACCAAGAAAGGTTTATGAAAAAAAAAGGTTTAACTGGGGCAGAGAATAGAACTAGCTACTAAATATTTTACTACAGAGAGAGATCTGGAACATACACAATTTGGTGCAGCAGATTTGGTTTTCTGTGCTATTGGCAATTCTTTTTAAAGAATTAGGTCACTTTTTCAAGGAAACCTTAGTAACTGGCATATGTGGAGATTATACACTGCAGCTTGAAAGAAAAGTCTTTTTAACAGCAGCATCTCCCATCCTATGTCTATTGTTTTTCAGCAAACAACAGAAGATTTGTCAAATTGGAGTGGCTGTATTTAGTCTAATGCTTACACTTCTCTACAGCTGAATGCTGAATTATAGTGTCACACTGTCATAATTCTCTAAGCTTATCTGTTTTGGGTTTTTTCCTACTCTGTTCCTTTACACATTCCTTCAAATTATAGGAAAATTTACTTTGAACATAACTATTTGACTTTTTTCTGGGAAAGACTGTCTTCTACTTCAGAAACATAAATCTAGACCTAGAGAGATGTAGATATATCTATGCAAGGTATATGTATTGGTCCTTATAAACCAAAAAAAACAGAGCAGGTACTGTGGCTGACTGCAGAACCCTTGTTTTCTTCCCAGTCTAACATAGATTTATCCTTACTTAACCTTTGACATCCATGCCTAAGACACCCCTCTGAGATCTGTAAGTAAAAGGTAACTCTCTCTGATGGTGGTCAAACCTTGCAGTGCGTTGCTCAGAGAGGTTTTGGAGACTCCACCCATTTACCACCTCAGTGATATGACCCCAAGGAACTCCAGGCATCTCCACACTTGGCCGAGTTGGGAGGTTGGGCCTGATGACCTGCAAGGTGCCTGTTTGCTTTAGCAGCAGCAGCAGCAGCAATGAATCACATCTGCAGCAGTCCCGCTGGCAGGTGTAAAGTGGTGCTGGGCTCAGGCACTCTGCATCCACTGCTGGTGGTGCCTGGAGTGACCCTGAGCCTTGGCAAGGTCAGCACTGACAGCACAAGTGCAGGGAGAGCTCATGTGGAAGGCAGTGCTGATGGATGCTGCTGCTGAAAGCTTCAAAAATGCATGCTGCTGCTCTGAGGGGAGGATTGCTCTTCCATGAGACTGGCCACAGAGGCAGCCTCCCCTTGACAGAAATACTGTTCTTGAGTACGTGAAATAATTATGAGATGAATATGAATTGAAAGTGCACTTCCTCTTGACCTACTTCCCAGGCAGAGATGCACAGCTTGATGCCCTCCTGTTTGGAGAGGTAAAATTATCTCTGCATTCCCTGGGCTCCACACAAGCCTCTATTGTTTGGTACCAACCACATGGCTCATTATCGTGCCTACTACGCAGTCTCTCATAATGATTTCCTTCCCTCTCCTGTCAACACCCAGCTGACTAACCCAACTGGTTTCTGGGCAGAGAAGTGGGCCTGTTTACCCCGTCAATAAATACACCTCTTTTTTGTTTGTACTGTGAGGGTAAACATGCACAATGGCACTGTAAGCTGGCCTTGGGAGAGTGGCTGCTTATTCTGAGCTGCTCCAGGACTACAGGCATCAGATTCCTTCCTTGTTAAGGGCACAGAGCTTTCCTACTCCCAAGGCTGTGGGATGCATCCTTTTACTCCTTTTACACAAAATCAATTACAAGTTCCATTAATGCCAGTGGAGTCTGGCTGGGCCCTGAGCCTCCATGGATTAATCCTGCAGCAGCCCAAGGGTTAGAGCAGGACAGTGGTGCCAAGTCTGTGACGACCTCCTGGCATGAGGGATGTGAGCTCCAGAAATAGAGCTTTGACACATGGGCCCTCCTGTCTCTTCAGAGAGGCCTGTGGCTCTTACTCAGGTGTCTAAGTACAGAGGATGCTCCAGCACAGCCCTTGCTGCCATTTCAAAGCCATCAACTGTTCTGGCACTGCATGGTTCTTTCATCAAAAAAACTGTTTGAAAGGGGAGAAGCTGCTGGGATTTTCTGCCCTGGATACACTTCCCAAAAAAAAAAAAAAAAAAAATCAGTTCATCTGGTTTTTTAGGTATTTATTATAACTGATGTCTTGCTATACCAAGTTCTACTGGAAGCAGTAGAGAGCAAGGGGTCACTAAATGATTTTTTAGGTAATCCATAACCTGAATAAACCACATGGAGAGAAGTGATAGGATGGTGCATAAATTGCCAGAACAAAACCTCCATTCCAATTTCTCAGGCAGAATTCTTTAGGCCACAGTGAGGAAAACTTCTGCTAGGAAAGAATCTGATCATGGGTTGTGTTTTTTTCACATGTATTTGACACCGAAGATAATAGCTTTTTCTGCAAACTTCACCCAGGATGGATTGTGAATCAGGGTACATGAATCACCTGCCAAACCCTGCCGTGCATCAGTGATAAAAGAACACAAATTCAGAAGTGCAGGTGCCAAACCAGCAGCTGGAGTGGAGCTGACAGCACAGCACAGACAATGACCACTCCTGAGTTCTTTCCTGGCCACGGTTTGAATGTTTCATCTCACTTTCCACATTAAGATGTGACACATCTGAGTGATGTGACCACTGTGACAGATCTGGATGTCCACCTGAGCTCTCTGCCTTGTCAGCAGTGATAATTTCATTCCATCTGGCCATCCACAGTTGCTGCTATAATCTCAGACATCACTCACTAATCTCACAAGCACCAGGTGTGTCCAATAACCAAGGGTAGTTCTAGATTTATCTTATCTCAGGGTGTGTGTGCATGTGGTTTTGGTTTTTGGGGGATTTTTTTCCCCCTCCAATGTGGTGATGTAACATTCTTCCTCCCGAAGACAATTCTGTTGTCAGCAAAGATATTGAACGGGGAAACTCCATGTTTGAGATTAATTCAAGGAAACTGATTCCAAGGCATTGTTTTGGTTGTCAAAGAAAGCACAGCTTCAGCTGAACTGGGCTCTGATTCTCTTAATTTATTTTTACAGTCTAATTAAATTAATCTCAATTAATTAATTACACTAGAGAAGATTGCCTCGAATCCACACAAATGCTGCAAGCCTGCCAAAGCCAATAGGAGTTACTAATCAGCACCCTTGGACAGCCACACCCCAGGGCTGCCCACTCAGCTCCAGCTCCAGTGGATCTTTGTCCCCCACAGCTCTCAGCAGGAGCTCAGCTGGCCATGGAGTCAGGCACACATCAAACAGCCTCAGAGGGCTGCAGCCAAAAGGCCACTCCACAGCCATTTGCTTAAATGTTGCTTTGCCTTCCCAATGCAAAGCACTTCCTGTGACACTGTACAAATGTCAGCATAATGAAGCTTGGAGTTCATTTCATCCACCTCCTTCCAAGTGACTAGTAAGGCCTCAGACAGTGTAATTTTTCAGAGAGCAGTATTTTCCTGCACTGCTGCCTGGAACAGCTGCCTGAGCAAGGGATTGTGGTTGAGAAGTTCCCTCTGGTTATTCCAGAAGTTCCAGCCCTGTCAGGCTCATTAAAGAGATCAACATTTAGCATGTCCTAATGGTTAGGAGAGACCAGAGGTGATTTTGAAGTGGGAGATTTATAAATCAGTTATTGCTTCCATGAGTCTGGAATGCTTGGTGGGTAACAGCAGCAAGGTCTGAGGTCCTGCTGCTGTGCTCAGGGACAAACCCACCCAGGACAGCCAGGAACCAGCCACCCCATCCTCCTCCCCACAGCTCTGCTGTTTGCAGAGCTGCTCACAGGCACAGCTTCAGCCACAGGAGCTTTCCTGGTAACCCATGAATGCTGCCTGACTCATTTCTATCCAAAATCTAGAAAGCCCTCCACACTTCTGGAAGCACCAAACCCCATTTCTTGGCTCACCTCAACTATCTGATCTTGCAACATGGTACCCTAAACCTCTCTGTCTGTGACCTGGGGTAGAAAGTGATGCTGTAGGTTCCTTTTCCTGCCAGACCTGGGACAAGCAGACCTTTAGGACCATTTAAGGCTTTACAGGAACACTTTTTCACAGCACAACTGCTCTAAATCATTGCTTTAAAAACTGAAACAGGAGAACGAAGTTTATGCTTGCTTGCATTCCGTGTGCTATCAGCAAGTGACGTTGCACAGAATTTAGGTTAAGGCCAATTTTATTTCTAAACCACTGTCTAGTCTGATCTTGAATATTCCTTTTCCATAAAACTGAACAGCCACAGCATCAGCTGCATGAGAATCTGAGCCCAAAACATAAAACCTCTCCAAGCCCTACTGCAGTGACCTTCCAGCAGTGCAGGAAAGAAAAATTGAAGACTTCAGGGGGCTAAAATTGACATTCAGGACATGTAGTGTTAAAGCAGGAGAGACAGTTTTAACTGAGGAGAAATTTTATGGGAAGAATGCATCACATGGGTTGTATCCAATATTCAAAAGAACTTAATCTATGGCTACAACGACCATTAAAAATATAACACATTTAACAAGGGCCAGTTTTGCATGCATGACAAACTTCTGAAGTGGCTCTTTTTACAGTTCCCCTCCCAAGCTTTGTTGTAAACATTATTCACTGTTACCTACCAGTCACAACTTACTCCAGGGCCTTGTTATTATTAAAATGCAATACAAAAGCAGGAAAATAAAACAAAAGTAAAATTTAAGACCTAAGTAATGAAGAAAAACAAGAGAGAGAGCTCTAGAGTCACTGCATTTCTTTTACTGTATGGATATGTCCAGCACTATCTTAAATGAGTTACAATTACCATCTTTGAACACCAAAGAATTATGATTTCTGAACTTTTTGCCCTTAGACTTCAACCCCTGCTGTGCAGCTGCTCAGAGAATTTTCCAAATTATTCAGTGCACTCCTGTCCAGAAGGCATATAACCCTTTTTAGTCATAGTTATATCCAAATCCATAATCCACTGGAAAAAATTCCTTAGTATATTAGCAGAGGCCCAGGATAACAAAGTGTCTTAATGGTGATGCTTTCAGGGCCACGCTTTTGGAGTATAATTTAACATTGTGAACTTCAGCTGAGATGGACAAAGATAAACGTTTTAATTGTTTAACTGCCATTGAACTCCATGGAAGTGGGACAGGGAAGCCCCAGTACCATTCTTCCAGAGTGGGAGATGTTACTGCCCACCAGCTGCTTCACTTCTGATCCCTGCCCAGCAGTAATTCACAATTTATGTTTAAAGTACTGATCTACCAATGGCCATTTTTATAACCCATTCAATCACTGCCCTGAACTTAGCATGCTTAACTCTTACAGGATGAACTGGAGGATGGGAAGGAAAAGCAAAAACAATCTCATCCTATGAATCCTTCTGTCAATACAGCAAGCTATAAACCCAAACAACAGAATGACCCCACCCTTGAAAGAACTCCAGGAAGACAATGGGAAGCCAAACTTAATATTTTTTAATTACCAAGGCAAACCTTCCATTCTATCATTCTATAACCACCTTAAACCTCCCCCATGAGCTTTACTGTACTGTACCCTAAGGCAGGGCCTTGGCCCAGCTTTCAAATTATGAAACCCTTACAAAGCAACACAGCACTGGATCTGCTAATTTCACATTTTCCCTCTGCATCCAGGGGTTTGAGTGCATGTTGTGTTGCATCTTTCCTTTGCTCTGAACATAAGAAAGGTTCCCTTGGTGATCCAGTTAACAGTTAATACACCTCATCCAACCATTTATCTAATTAAATAATTCCCCCCCTCCCCCACTTGCCTCTTTTTTTAAAGCTTAATCGTCTATTGTCAGATCAGTTTTACAAACTAGAAGCCTTTTTCTTTTTTTGTGTGTGCCTTTTGATGTGAGGCAATTCCCTCTCAAGGTTTTGTCTGCTTCAGGTTTCTGTCTCATATGGCCAAAAATACAGGCTCTGGCACAAAACCCCATCTGGCACAAAACCCCACCTGGATTTTCCTGTTGGTTCAGAGTCACGTAACTTCAGTTAAGAGCAGCAAGACTGCAGAGAAACCTGAACACTTCCTGTGCAGGATCATCCCCTGAACAGTGTCTGTGTCCCCCCCAAACAAAAGACACAGAATGCACCAATGAAAGAGGAAAATTGGAAGGGGAGAGGCAGAGTGGGGGATGTTTGGTTCCCACAGTGAGCAAGGACTCAGGAAGCTGCAGTCTGAGGGAAGGGAGGCAGTGCTGCATCTGTCAGAAAACTGGATCACATTCTGGGTTACTTCTGTTGCAGGCTGCCTGTGTGCTCTTCAGCAAGTCTGTGCCTGCCATAACAGGACACACATGATGTGATGAGGTGTCTGGGTGCCACTTGGTTCTGAAAATAGAAGCATCCCCTCCTTGTGGGACATATCCCCTGCCTCTGCAACTGTGGTAACTCCTTCGTGACCTGAACTGCAGCGGCAATTCTTGCTGAGAAGTGAGAGGAGCAAAGAGTCATTGTAGTCACCACTTCATCTACTTACAGGCTCAGAGGAACAACAGCTCAACCTCAGCTGCTTAGAAGGGAACACCTCGAGGCCTCTAAGGCATTTCAGAGTGATTTCATTGCTTTGTAACTCTGAGCCTGCAAAGGTTTCCCAGCAGACTGGCAGACCCTTTCAGAGCTACCACTTACAGGTTCAGGAGCTGCCTTGCATAGATGAGCTCTCTCTTCTTAGCCACCTTTTGAGAATGCCCAAGGAGGGGATGAGGCACCTCTCCGTGGAGGTGTCCATGGCCCCTGGTGTGTGTGGCACCTGCACATGACAGAGCAGAACCCCCAGGCCCACTGCTCATGGTGCAGTGCCATCTGCTCTGTCAAAACCCTTCATCATGTTCTTCCCTCTTCCCACCAGGGTTCACACAGCTTCCTTTCTGTGGAGAGCACTCACAGGGTGGCCAGAGGCATGTAAAGCTCAGGATGTGCAGATGAACCTGAGCTCCAGTGCCCTGGAGTGAGGGAAATGCTGCAAGAGGTAAACCACCCAGGGAACGAGAAAATCATCTACCTGATTTCATCAGCTGCAGGGGCTTCCCTGCAGGGTGAATTCAGTCCAGGTGGATTATGTTCAGAACACAGGAACATACTGCACTTCTACAGGAGTTCTTACCCATCTCTCTCTCCCCCTACACATCACCCACATGAGGATTTGTGTTAATTCACAGACAGAGAAAACTAAAATCCAGGGAGAGCAACTGGGATGCCCTGAGCCACATGGCAAATGGCAAATTAACCTTGGGCTACCTCACATGAAAAGCAACATCAGGCCGGGGCTGGAGCAGTTCTAAACACAGAGTTACAGGTCGCAAAGGAACACTGCTATATGCTTCTCCCATTCTAAAATTTTTCTCTTCCCCTGCTCAAACATCTGCTACAAACCACAGTCAGAGGGGAACTGGACCTCTGGCCTGATCCAGTACAGCTGTTACCACGTTCTCTCACTTTTAGAAATCAACCTGACCCCTCAGCATTGGATACAAACATCCTTAGACTTGGCAGGAGTTCAGTTTTAGGACCTTGCTTTATGAATGTTTTGTATTAAAATGATTTATATGAACACATTTGCTCTTTGGATCTGGCAGCAGCCTGTGATCAGACCCAGCTTTTCTTAATATTTTGGGCCATAAGCCATCCAGCTTGGGGATTTATTCATCTTAACGTGTTTAGCTTTGTAAGCACAATGCAGTAGTTACTGTTGTGCCTCCCGGCTGCTCTTCCATTTTTTATAAACTCATTTTCTCTGCTAACCTACTTTGAATTTTTTCTTCTAAAGCTGTTTTTAGTCTTCCCCTGCCCACTTTTTTATCTCCCAAACACTGGGATAAAACACTAGTGACTTGGATAGGCTGTGGCTTCTATATCGTGACTTTGGAAATAATTGTTCCCACTAATCCTTTTGAGTGCACTCCCAATTCCATATATTCAAAGAGCTGTCCCCCCCCCTCCACACACACATCCACACCCGATTGCTTCTGTTCAACAGCCAGAGATCCTGCATCAGCACATTGTCACTGATGCTGCCAAGCAGCTCTTGAGCCCCAAACCCACAAACTGCTCCTGATCTATGGATGGGGGTTCCTCCAGCACTGCCACCACCCTTCCCACCTTGTCCTTATCCCAGCTACCTGGGAAAAAAAATGATCCTGTATTCCAGCTCAGCCCTGCAGCCTGCCAGTCGGTTCCTGGATCCCTTCAATTCAGTATCATAAATATACTTAACGAGGGAGTTTAATATAGATTTGGTGAGACAGTTATTTGAGTGATACATAATTTATGTTGCCCTGTAGCATAGGAAGCCTTGAGTGGCGTCAGAGTGAACAGATTCGAGAGCAACTTGCCAGACAGCAGCCCCGAGTGCCAGAGGGGAGAGGAGAGGGGAGGGCAAGGGGACAGCAACCCAGGAAGGAGGTGCGTGGAGCAGGAGAGCCCCAGAGCAGGAAAAAGCGTCAGACAGGCAAGGTAAAAGGCACAGGGCGAAGGAGTGAATCAAGGAAGGGAGGAGGAGCTGAAGATGCAGACGGACAGGGAGGGTCTGCGGGATGAATAAGAGATGAGGAGAGCGCGGAGCGGCAGAGATGAAGAGCAGAGCACGAGCACACGATGCGACACGCGGGTCCCCGCAGCTGCGGGTGCCGCAGGGCAAGGGACAGAGAGCCCCAGCCTCACCCTGCTGCCCCAGCCTTGCCCTGCCAAGACTGCCAGGACTGCCCATCGCCTCCCCGGGGCACTGCCAACCCCTGCCCACGGCCTCCCCGGGGCACTGCCAACCCCTGCCCACGGCCTCCCCGGGGCACTGCCCACATCCTCCCCAGGGCACTGCCAGGACTGCCCACAGCCTCCCCGGGGCACTGCCAACCCCTGCCAGGACTGCCCACGGCCTCCCCGGGGCACTGCCAACCCCTGCCAGCACTGCCCGCGGCCTCCCCGGGGCACTGCCAGCCCCTGCAGGGCCGGGTTTGCTGTCACCATCCCGCCCTGGCGGCCCGTTCCCGGAGCTGCAGGGAGAGCAGAGCGCTGCAGTCACCCTCCAGCCGGGGAAATGGGACCGGCTCTGCCGGCAGCCTCACCCAGCGGCTCCTTCACCCTCCAGTGACAGAGCTGCCCTCCCTGGGCACACCTCGGATCAGGGATGAGGGTCCTAAACGTGCACGGTGGTGACATCTCTGCCCAGCAGGTTTGCCTGCAGGCGTGAAATCAAACGGAGCAGACAAAGCCAAGTTTGATAGACACAGAACACAAACAGTGCTTGTCAAGCCCACAGAACCTGTGCCTGTCACTTGCCTAGGTTTCCACTTCTGAAGAGGCATTAACTCCCAGCTGCTGGAAGTCACTTTTTGGGTGGAGAAATCACATCCAAAGAGTGTCAGTGGGTTCCCTGTTAAACTCAGCAGTGACCTGTCACAGAAGTGTAAGGACACCTCAGAGACAGATCTCCATCAGGACCAGTTTGATACATGGGGAGAGATACTAGAAAAGCACCTCTGATTTATTTCCCGGGATTTCTGCAGTATGAACTGAAGGCAACACAACACTTGGCTCTGAACAGGACCCCTGGTGAGCAGAACAGATGGCTATAGTAAAAGGAAAAAACCCTAAGCACAACTGGAGTAGCCAAGAGGCTCCACAGAGGCTGAGGAGGGGGACTGGCCCTGAACACTCCCTTCTCCTCCCACCTGCAGTATCCATGATGAGGTTTACCATCACTTCTGTTTATGGAAAGCAGCCAGGATAGTTGCTGTTGTGCTAAACTGGAGAAAATCAGCCTTTGCCTCAGCAAGTTCACAATAGAGTTACTAATGTCCAAAGAGCTCCTTGGGTGCCCCTCCTCCTGCACACACCACAGACCTGGAAGACCATGGGTGCTTCCTCACCCATGAGCTGACACTCAAAACTCTGCAAGGGAATCCCAACCCACCAGGTGAGCAGGGTCTGGTCATCACTGCTCTCTGTGCCTGGGCAGGGAGACTTTAAAGGTTAAAATTTGCTCCCTGGTGAAGGAGAGTAGCTCAGAACTGTGCCCTTAGAAGCAGCAGCAGTGATTGAGGGCCAGGTTTACCCCCTCTGCTTTCTGCACACAGAGAGGGGTTGTGCTCCTCTCCTGCCCTGCAGGATGGTGCTGACTGTCACAATGTGCTTTCACTTCCCCCAGCCAATGCTCACAAAGTATTTTTGGAGCTGCTGACTGGCCAAAGCTGGGGGAACATCCTGGGGTTTTCCCTGTGCCTGACGCTGTGTAGCTGTTGAGGGCTGGATCCCCGTGGTGCTGTCCCTGCACTCACCCCTCTGAGCCCGTGGCCTACATTTGTGTCTGTTTTCTTTGGCATTTCCCTTGGCAGGAATGGCCAGTGACACAGTTCCTGCTCAGACAGGGCCCTCTGACAGGGGCTCCCATAAAGATTGTCATTCTTAGGAGCCTCATGCTGTCCCACTGCCTCTTTCAGGCTGCTCTCCCCTGGGGACAGGGTCACAAAACCCACAAACTGCACAGAGATCTGCAGTCAGATCTGCTCTCTAATTCTTTTCCCCCCTAATCTCAAAAATGTGACAAGTAAACTGCGGGTTTTGTAGAAATTGTCCAAGAAAATTTAGAAGAGGTTTGTGCTCCCCTTGACCCAAAATCTGCCAACTTTAAAAGAAATATTTAGACAAAGCTCCTCCAAAAGTTTACAGAAGAGAGTAGCTATTTCTTGTAAAAAATAAATGCATGAAAACCCCAAAGAATTTCTCTTGAAAACTAATTTTAGTGGAAATTTTTCAGGTGGTTTTCAGTGAGCTGTGGAGCTCAGCATACCCTCTAGTACCAGAGCCTGGTTTCACAGGCCTGGGGACCTGAGACCTCCCAACAGCAAAATCAGAGGACAAGTTGAAAAAGAAATATATTTTAAAAAAAAATCCTCTTTTTTTTTTTTTTTTGCAGTGATATTGATCGTTCTTTCCATAAGAATTCAAAAGAAATTAAAAACAAAATTATAAGTGGGAGTTAAATATCTCTGTGTATGCATACTTTTGAATAAGAATTAAGCCTCTGACTTAGAAAACCCAGATGGGTGTCTCACTCAGGCCCTGAGGAGATCTGTATTGCTGTGCCACGTTTACACAAGAGAAAAAGGAAAGGGATTTGCCTGGGGTCAAAGTGACTAGAAAGTCACCAGCTCTAGCCTGATGGCATAAATCACTTTGGTGAGCCTTCAGGTGTCTCCTGTGACTCCACTTTGGGCTCTGTGTGCCAAAGGGGAACCATTTAATCTCCTCAGTGATACCACGTAGCCTCCCACAGCTGTCCGGGCAACCCCCCTACAGGGAAACCCAAGTGGTTTGTGAATCAGCTCCCGAGCTGCAGGAGTTTACAGGACTGAACTTTAAAGAAAGCAGAAGCAGAAATGGTCTTTGGAAAGCTTTGTGTGCATTCTGGCAGCTCAAAACCAGCCTCCACAGCCATGCACTCACACCCCACAAACATTGGTTCACTGCTGACAGTTATGGCACAGCATCCCAAGCAAATCCATCCTCCAGCATTAGTCCAAGTGCCAGGTCTCTGAAGAGTCCTGGTTTGTTTAAGTCTCTCCTTATTTGAAGCATCAGGCTTCCATTCTTTGCTGCTGCACTAGACAGAACACTGAGGGCCAAATCCATAAAACCCCTGGATCTCTGTGACTTTTCCTTGCATCACAAGAAATTATGTGCCATGTGCTGGAGTGTGTCAAGAGAAGGGCCACAAAACTGGTGAAGGGACCAGAGCACAGATCTGATGAGGAGTGGCTGAGGGAGCTGGGCGTGTTCAGCCTGGAGAGGAGGAGGCTCAGGGGGGACCTTATCACACCCTACAACTGCCTGAGAGGGGGCTGCAGCCAGGTGGGGGTTGCCCATCACAAATCTTGGACACTAAACTTGAATCTGGGTAGCTTAACTTCCATCATCCATTATCCTTTTGGGGATCCTTCTGGATCTGCCTGGACCGACAGAACTCTGAATCTGGAGTCACACCTTTTCCATTGTGAACGTTTCCCTGTTCCAGTTACTCCACAGAGGAGAGCAGCACCTGCCTGTGTTTTCATGTCCCCAACAGGAACATGCCATCACACTCATCCATGTGAGAAAAGTCCCTGTCAAAAGCTGTCTGTTTTCACTGCCTGATCATCTGGGACACAGAGCTCAGGACGTTGCAGCCCTGCCCCATTTCACACTCCAGGTGAGGGAACATGAGGGCAGCTCAAAAGGAGGATGTGTTTTCATTCCACAACAGCTCCTGACTTGCTGGTTTTTTCTCCACATAAGCAGCCAGAAGCAGATGTCTCAGCCTCTGGTACCAGTCACTCATTTAACAGCAGCTCTGCCCTGTTTGTACAGTGCCCTTGTTCTCACAGCCTGAACTCATCATTGCACAGAGATAAACTATCAATGCCCAGCCTTGTCAGGCTGCAAGGAGGGGGCTGGTTCTTCAGGAATAAGGAAAACAGCAGATGAGAGAGATCAAATCACCAAGCCTGCACCATTTGGTATTGGCTCCTCTGTGTTTCAACAGGGTCACATGTTTTTAAGCCATCTAAGGGGGAGCAGCCCCTCAATAGAGGTTTTTAAAATACCTTCACAGAACATGACTGTTTTGCTAGCCTCCTTTCCTCAAAATGCCTCAATTCTGTCCCTGACACCATGCTGTAATGTTTTAGCCTCAAACACCTACACACAGCCCTGGAGCTTTTACCAGTTCTTTAGACTTCTACTTTTACCTCCTTCCAGTATCTTCTACCTTCCACAGCAAGAAATACAGACTTTGCAAAGAAGCCCCATAACCACAGCAGTGTCACTACCAGAACTAAATGCTTTGAGCTACCATATTAAAAAAACCCAACCAAACCACAAGCCCTTTCCTACCCCAAACAAACCCCTTGTTAGGGACCACAGCTCACCAATAGTTCACAACAGACACAGCCTTTCCTGCTCACCTTGTCACACCAGGGTGACCACCAGACTGGGGCCACAGCCCCCTTCCAAAATCCAGCCCCAGTTTCAGGCACAGCCCATGTTCACTGCTGTCCCAGGATCACTGGCTCTGTTCATGCCCTCCTAAATCAGAGAGCCACCCTTGCCCAGGGCTGCTCAAAGACACCCAAGGTCACAGCATAACACACGAGCCACGACCTGCCCAGTGACCTGCCTAGAGCATGGAGGAAAGGTTACATTTTCTGCTTTATCTGGAACAAAAGGAGCAAAACAGAACTCACCATTGAATGTAGGCATGTGCAGTGTGCACGCAAAGACATCTCTCCTCCTGTCCTGAGCAAAAGAGAGGCAGAGGCTGGCCCTCACCCCTGGTTTTAAAGGGTAACCCATCAGGCAGTGCTGAGGGCAAGGCTGCTAATCTTACTGGAGCTGACAGGAGGCTGATCACTCACAGCTGAAGCCTCTTTGCTACATGGAAGTGTTGTTTTTCGTTCTTTTTAAGAAAGAAGAGCACAGTTTATTGCACATACATCTAAATCTCTTGTAACTGTTGTCTTTGCTGGTGGTTTATTACCAGCTTATGATGCTCTGGGTGAATGGAAAACTATAATCCACTTTTTTTTTGTTGTTATTGTTTTTTTAATCACTTGGGTCAAGAGAGCAACAGGTGAACTCACGTAACAATGGATGGCTAAAAGCAGCCAAATTATCTACACCTTGCAATTAGGTGAAGAGCAAGCAGCTGATCTGGCTTTTGTAAACAGCTATTTCTTTCCACTGCCAAAAAAACCCTGCCTGAATGATTAATTAATGTTAGGTGTGACCAATCCCACCCCTTGTCTTGTTGCATTTCAGTGCCTGATGTTTTGAAGAAACACTGTCTCTGGTTTCAGAAACAAACCCATGGACTATTACACCTTGTGTAAGAGAGTAGGCAGCAAAAATTGTTCAGAGAAGGTACAAAGCCCAGCCACTGCCAGTCACAGAATCATAGAATGGTTTATGTTGGAAAAGACCTTTAAGACCATCAAGTCCAGTCACTAATCTAATACTGCCAAGGCCACCACTAATCCATGTCTCTAAGTGCCACATCTGCTTGTCTTTTGAATTCCTCCAGGGATGGTGACTCACCCATTTCCCTGGGCAGCTTGTTCCAGTGTCTGACAACCCTTTTGTTGAAGAGAGATTTTTCCTAATATCCGGTCTAAACCTCCCCTGGTGCAGCTTGAGGCCAGTTCATCTTGTTACTCTTGCTTCTTACTTGGGAGAAGAGACTGCTCCCCACCTGGCTACAGCCTCCTTTCAGCTGGGGTAGAGAGCAATAGTCCCTCCTGAGCCTCCCCTTCTCCAGGCTGAATACCCCCAGCTCCCTCAGCTGTTCCTCATAGTAAGATATTTTATGTCTTACTTCATCTGGGGCCTCACCAGCTCCATTGCCCTGCTCGGGACTTGCTCCTGCTCCTCAGTGTCCCTTTTGGAGTGTGAAGGGACAAGAACTGAACCCAGGATTTGAGGTGCAGTATCATCAGTGCCCAGCCCAGGGGGACAATCCCTGCCCTGCTCCTGCTGGCCACACCATTCCTGGTCCAAGCCAGGAGCCTTTGCCTCCCTGGGCACAGCTGGCTCGTGTCCAGCCAGCATCTCCAGGTCCTTTTCTGCCAGGCAGACTTCCAGCCTCTCTTCCCCAGGTGTGTAGTGCTTCATGGAGTTGTGAGGTGCAGGACCCAGCTCTTCATCTTGTTCAGCCTCACATGAGTGGCCTCAGTGCCTTGATCCAGCCCCTGCAGATCCCTCTGCAGAGCCCTTCTCCCCCACAGCAGGTCAGCACTCCCACCCAGCCTGGTGTTTGCCTGCCTGAGGGTGCACTCCATCCTCTCATCCAGATCATTGGTAATGATATTAAACACAACACCCAACCCAAAGACAAGATCTGTCTCTAATCCCCTGTACATTTGAGTTCTGTCTGTGTCCTGAAGGAAGAGAATTTAATATTCCTTGCAAAATCCCTGGCTTTCGGATAATCTACATCACTGTAACTCTGGCCAAGCTTGTTTTCCACAAAAATACCCATTATTTTTTTAACCCTGCTGAGCTCCTGATCACAGCAAGTATCTTGTGCCTATTAATTCCACGAGGCAACTGCGAGGGGGGAACTGGGCATTCTCAACACGTTTAAAACCTGCAACTTTGGCCCTGTCCCGGGCTTCTAGATAAACCCTGGGGGGAAGTCAGCACCCCACTGGACAGAGATGTGTGTGCTGGCTCAGCTGTGGTTCCTCTGTCTCTCCAGGGCGTGGCTCCTCACCTGCGGGTGCACGGGCCCATGAACATCAACCACTATGCCACCAAGAAGAGCGTGGCCGAGTCCATGCTGGACGTGGCCCTGTTCATGGCCAACGTCACCCAGCTCAAGGCTGTGCTGGAGCAGGGAACCTCCTTCCAGTACTACCACGCCCTGGTCGTGCTCATCAGCATCTCCCTCTTCTTCCAGGTGCTCATTGGCATTCTCCTCATCATCACGGGTAAGGGGCAGCCTGGCAGGGCTGGCAGGGCAGGGGGGCTGGCCTGGGGGGGAAGGGGGGAAGCCTGTTGCCCCAGAGCAGGCCCCTCTGGGTCCAGCCAGGGCTGGGGTGGGTGGTAGGGGGGTCAGTGTCACTCTAAGTGGGTGGGTTTTCATTTCCATCTCTGAGCACAACTCCTCCTTCACTTTCCCACTGCTGAGCCCCATCCCAGTGAAAGATTTGGCCAAGCTGGGCCTCTTGCTGCCCCTGCTGTTGTGTGCTCCTTCATGCAGCTCTTGCAGACAGTACATTTTAGCTGTATTTTATCTTATTTCATCTGGGACCTAACAGAACAATTTAGGCAGAGGTATTCCCTATATGAACCTCACATTAATCAATCCCACAGTTTTCCTGGTGGCCTACAGGCAGTACATTAACACTAGCATTGTTAAAAAACCAGCACTGGTTTGCTGGTGCTTGCCCAGTGCCCCATCTGATACAGGAGTTGCTGTGTTTCAGTCTCCAACAGATTCCCAGTACTAAAAACCAGCAAAATGCTGCATTTCCCTGAATATCCTACGTGGGTTTTCAAGGGGGACAGAGGATTGGAGGCTCTGGGAAATCTGTGAGGTGTTCCTTCCCCTGCCACACACACCACAGCTTTTCCTGGTGGCAGCTGTGGTGCTGGAGCCAGCTGGGAGGAGAAAGGGGACAAGGGACACCCCATGGCTGCTGTTTGCATGGCCGGACAGCCCTGGTCACCAGGGTACTGCTGTGCCTGAGGGGATCAGTGTCCACCAGCCAGGACTGACCCATTCCTGTGCCAGGGCTGACAGCTGTGTCACACACAGGTGACATCTGGGGGTCAGGGAGGAACTGGCCTGCCAGTGCAAGCAGAGCATTGCTGTCCTTGTCTCCCATGTCCCACATCCTGCCCTCACCATGTGCCATGGCCATGCAGTGTTGGGAGGACCATGGCTTGTGTCTGGCAGTGAGCAGCAGTAACTTGCCTGTTTAGAGTTGACCCATTGCAGGGCCATGGCAACTCCATGGCAAAATTAAGAACTTTGCCAAAAAATCAAAACAAGATGAGTTTTTCTCTGCTCCATCCTTCTGTGTCATCCCAGAGCAAACTGTGGCTCCTGTACCACTCCTGTGACTGCTCCCTCTGCTTTGTGGCCTCAGCACTGAGGGGCACCATGAACATTTCCCAGGCAGGGGAGGCCTGCAGGAGCTGGGGCACTTGGAGCCAGTCTGCAAACCCCCTTCACTTTTTGCATTGTGTTGTCTAGCTCGTTTGAACCTGAACGACATTGCAAAGCAGCCCCGCCTGAACGTGCTCAACAATGCTGCCACAGCCCTCATCTTCATCACAGTCATCCTCAACATCTTCATCACAGCCTTCGGGGTGCAGAAGACTGGCCTCTACCCTACCAGGAATTTTGGACCTTATTAATTCGTGGGGCAGTGGACTCAGGTAAGAAAGGGTGAGTTCCCATCACTGCCAGCCCCTGGGAGGGCTCCCATTCTCTCATTCTCAAAAACATCACTGCAAGGTGGAGAAGCTGCACAAATTAACAAAGCCTTTCCACAGACTCGTTGCTGTCTCACAAAAACCTGTGGCAAATAAATTCCCCCCAAGAAGGAGGAGTTCTCACTTGGTCTCCAAAGCAAGAACACCAAACATTCCAGTTGTTGGGATTTATTGGTACCAAGTGGTTTTTGGAAGGCTGCAGAGCTCATGCTAGATACAAACAGCAGTTGTGGATGGGAGCTGAAGTTGGGGAAGAAAACTGGGTGTGTTCTGGGAGGAACCCCAAGACAGCAGCACTGTCTGAGCAGAAGGAAAAGGAAGGTGCTGGGCAAGGCAGGGGGAAGAGCCCTTTACAACAGGCACTGTGGTTTGGCAGGGGCTGCTTTAAGCACCTAATGCTCCTTTTCAAGGAAACCCTGTACGTAAGAGTCCATCCAAATGGTTGGGTTCCCATGTCACATCAGTGAGGGAATGAGGTGTTCTTAAATCAAAACCACTTCAGCTCAAGAAGCAAAATTCACATTTCTTGCTTACATGACCTGCAAAATGTAAACACAGTTCAAATGCAATGTCCCGGGGCAACAGGCAACAAGAAAGCTCAACAGACACATGCTGTGGTGAGGGAGGATGCAAAGGCCAAAAGCCTCTACAAAACACTGCTGGTTTGGGATCCAGAGAGGGGCAATGGCTGAAGAGCAGCACCCAGAGGTGCAGGGGCAGCTGTGGTGCCCAGCAGTGGCTGTGGCTGCTCCTCTCTGGCCAGGCACACAGGTGAGGTGACCTTACCAGTGTTTCTTGTCCCCCTGCAGGGTCTGAGCAGTGCAGCTCCACTCCACATCTCCACTGACCTCAGCAGGAGCCCCTCGACGAGTCCACAAAATTGGGTTACACTTCAAATCTCTGTGTGTGTCCCAGCACACCAGCCCCTGATGTAATGCTTTTGCAGCTCTGAGGGGTGGGAACATTGCCCTTCCAAGCCAGAGCAAACGTTGCAAGAGAAAACTGCAGAACAGCAGCAGGTATAGATGTTAAAAGTGCAGTTCTGTAAGTCTAGTTTCTTATTTTAGCTGCCTGCTTCACATATTCAACATTGGCTCATTTGGTAGAGAGGACTGAATGATTTACTTTGTAGGCTAAATAAATAAATCCAGCTTTTTTTTGTCTCAAACATAAGTTGATGCCCTTAAAGCAATTCTAATAGTTTACCTCCCAGATGTTGGAATGGATTTCTCAAACTAAAAAATAACTTTTCCTAGGACAGAATGGTGTGTGTGCATGAAGATAGCTAGAAGCAGTTCAAATGTTTTCCTAGTTGTTTAAAATGAAATGTGACAGTTAAGAAAACAATCAGATATTTCCAGCACTGAAATATTAACAAGGACAGAAAATTGTGGTCTGATGTCATCATCAGGGACCTATCAGGAATGATGTCAGAATATTGTCTGACAATACTTAGTAGAAAATGAAGAAATACTATACATAAGGACACAGCCTAGGCTTATTGCCACAATGAAAAATTACAGCTGAATAGCTTATTACTTTATTCAAAAAATCATCATTACGATTTATTCTTATAACTAATATAAATGTTTTAAAATGTATTTAGTTTATAATGACAGCTCTGGTAATTCTCTTGTATTAGAACAATTTGTTGCCTTAAAAAAAATCCTTTGAATTAATGAACTTCAAGATTTTTATTAAAGAGTAAAAATTTTTGATCCTAAATTTTTAACTCTATAGTCATGCTAAAAAATGGTATTTTAATAGCCTTATGTAAGCCTATTTAAATAATTACATGCTCTTTTGATTATTAAATGATTTTTCCATTGTACTGCAGAATCAGAGTTTAATATGGATGTCTCGTTTTGTATATCCTTGCCACCCCTGAGAGAGAAATGCCATAAAAACATCCTCACACCGGTCTTCTGGAGCTACTGGGAGTGTGTGACACTTACAGACAGGTTTCATTTGTGTTCTGTACTTGACTTTACAACCCCAAATTTGTGTCAGCCACACGTGGTGCTTTTCCTGAGAGGCTGTGAATGATCCTGCCCACGAAGGTGGTGGGTGAGGCCAGGGCCAGCAGCAGTTTGGCACCTGAAACCAACAGTGACTCCTCTGAGCTGAAGCAAAGTTGCATAAAAAGGGTAGGGTGGAAAATACCAGTTCTGCATTTAGCAGCACCTGAGGTGGCAAGGCTGAGCACAGCCTGAGCTCTGTGGGGTGCAGCAGGCAGAGACTTGTCCTCCACTCTGGTCTGGGGTGACTCCGAGTTTGCTGCTGAACTTGGTCCTCAGCCTTTGCTCTGCCTGGCAGCAGAGGGATGGATGTTTCTGGGAAGGCTGTTATCCTCCTCCTCCAGAAAAATGCTTCACCCCAGAGGCAGCAGAGTGAGTTGAGGCACAGCAGAACCACAAGCCAAGGGCTGTCAGCCACTGCTGGCTGGCTGGGCTCATGGCAAGGTAAAAAATTCCATCTGCATGCAGACCCCAAACCCTGGGACTCACTGCTTCATGGAGCACGAGGCAAAGCAATTGCATTGATGGCTGAATCGTGAAGAGAGGGAAAACCAGAAAAGATTCAGCTGGGAAAGAAGCAGTGAGGGGAATTTCATTACCAGATCTTACCTTCATTGTTTCAGAGTTACTGGATGGGGTATGGCAGCATGTGAGGCCTGCACGGGCAGAGGGGCCTTCCTGCCACTCACCCCAGGCAAGCAAAGACTGGAATATTTCCCTCCATCTCCTTTAATATTAATCATTTCTTGTTATAGTGCAATCACACTCATTAACAACCTTGGCTGCCTTTTCCCCTTTGTGTGTGACTCCCATTGCTGCCAAGCTTTTGATACTCAAAGAAGACACAGTTGAAGTGTAAATGGGCCAAAATTGACCCCAAATCAGCAGCTGCTGTGGAAGAGCTGAACTCCCATTAGCATGGGCTGTGCCAAGCACTCAGCTCAGGTCTAGGCTCCCACCTGTGGTCTTCTCCAGCAGCTGTCCTCTGCCTCCAGGAGCACCACTGTGTTTTCCACATCCTCCCATCACATCACTCCTGCTTTGCTGAAATGTGTATTTGTCCACTGCCTCCACCTTGTTTCATGTGACAAACCCTCGCAAACAGAAGGAAAACTGTTTTGTTGCCATGCCACTTCCCAGAGATGCAGAGGGGGCTGAAGCAGGGCTCACTGCTGGCCAACCTTGCCCCTGCACCTCCCACCCACCCTGCCTGCAGAGCTCCTGCTGGCCTGGGCAAGAGTCATCTCTCTCTCTGGTGCCTTCAGCTAATGAGGACAGAGCACACCTGCATTCTAATCCCTGCTGCAGTGATGTGGGTGCAAGTTAACACACAGACAGAAGGGAGCTCTTGTAGGAAGACAATGTATTTATAAAACACAAGGAGAATCTGTATATCCCCCAGCTCCAACAGAGACGTGGCTCAGGAGTCGTCTTGAAGGCACAGAGCCACTTTAAGGCAGGTAACTCAAAGGTACAACTCAGATTTTCAACACAAGGCATCTGTATCTAAAAAACAACCAACTTCAGACATTTGTAGGACATGAGGAGAGATGTTCATACCGGGCAAACATTAAGATAAGGGTGAAACAAATAACAATTTTCACACAATACACTTTGCTCAGATTAAAAGCCAGCCCTTCTTCATGCCCTTGCTGACCTGCAAAGCCTGAGCACCACACTCCACGCCTGAAGATAGTCACATCCTACCCTGGAGAAGGTCTCTTCTGCAGCAGGGTCCATCATCTCCCCAGCCACAGAGCTGCTGGAGCAGCTTGCTCCTGGCCTGATGCAAGGAAAATCCTGTGCAACTGACTTCCTCCAGCTGCCCAGGCAGGACACAGGATGCACATGAAAGCCAGAAACTCCAGCACAGTTTCCTAAAAAGATCCTGGTGACAGAAATGTGACCAGCTGTGGAGGGGAGTCAGCTTCCTGGCCATGTTCTTTCACTGCATGGCTGAGGACTCTGCTCCAGCTGTGCTTCCTGCTCTCCCCCTCTTTGTGGCTCTGCCTGGGGACAAAAGCTGCAGCTTGCTTTGGAAGAGGGGCAGCAGCCTCAGAGCAAAGCCCAGCACTGCTCCTGCAAGGTTTGCTGCTGGCCAGTAAACTGGGGCGTGTGGAGCCCCTTGTCTCCCTGCAGAGCCTGCAGTGAGGTCTCTGAGCACGTGGGCTGAAGAGAGTTTGTGTCCCCAAGGGCTCTCCAAGCTCCTCCATGGAGGTGCCAGCTAGTGCCAATCACATTTAATCACATTTACTACTGCAATGCTTGGACACCAACTGAGAATTCCCACTGAAAGGGAAGAACATCTGAGATGGCAGCTTTGACAGTGGGGACAGTGGCCATCAGGAAACTGGACTGCAAACCAGGAACTCACATCTCCACCAAGGAGTCCTCACGAGGTAGTTCTGCTCACCACTGGCCTGGGTTACAAGGTGTGAAGGAAGGGGTACAGTCACAGCTGAGAAATGGGGGCAAACCCCTCAAATTCTGCTGCAGTGCTGCTCTGAGGGGTGCACCCTGCTGTCCAGTGCACCCTTTAAAGGCTGGCTGCCCTCTGTGCTGGGGAAGGCTCCTGCCATGAATGCCAAGTGAGTTACCTTCTGGAGGCACGCAATTCTTGCCAGTGTCTGCAGGTGGATGCCAGCTGCTCACTGTGGGTGCACAGCCAGATGTGGAAGCACATCTGTACAAGTAACCCCTCCTCCCCCTGCCTGACTCGTGGGCTGCCATGGAAGCCAGCAGCTGTCCTTGTGCAGAGCAGGCACCAGGCTGCTCCCAGACAGCTGCTCCTGTCCCTCCTGGCAGCCTCTCCCCATTCCACAGGCACTGCATGCCACAGCCAGCCTGGACAGGCTGTGCAGGCACCCTCCTGCAGCCTGGAGAGCACCTCACTGCACACTGCTGCAGTTCTGCTGGCTCTGAGGGAGGCACAGGCTCTGACCTGCACCCACAGCATGACTGACACTGCACATTCCAGGCAGAGACAGAGCTTATTGCAACATTGCATCACAGGGCTCTGGTCTCCCAAACTCCTGTAATGCTAAAAAACCCACAAAAATTCAAAAAAAGTGTTGACTGTTGTCTGCCTCTTCCCTCTTACCCCAGCTGCCATAATCTAATTTCTTAGTGTCTGCATGGGTATTTTCCCCCAATAGGAAGACTGCTCTGGCTTGGGCAGCTGGTTAAAGCTGCCTCTTCTGGGATGTTCAGTGTCTCCACTCTGGCAAAGGCTCCATGGATGCAGAGACACAGCCTTCTCTCCTGTCTACTTCTCACCACAGCTGCCCACTGCACAGCAGAACTTTCTGTTATCTGGCTGACCTTTTCTAAATCCATCACTCACAAAAAAACCCAGACTCATGCAAACAGATGATCTGACATGGTTTCTATCTCACGAGCCAGAACTTGCATGATCAGTTTTCCACTGCAATAGTGGAGCTTGATGGACTTGTCAAGGCTCACAGGCCCAGTAATGAATGAATGCCTATTCTGAACTGGCATCTACTCCATCAGCAAAGAGCAAAAAAATCTAGTACCAGTCAGCTTTGCTTGTGTTCTGCATACATCCATACTCCTTCCCAGAAACTCCCCACAGAGTTTCTGTGGGCAGAAACAAGCAGCATCCTATGTCACACTCTCCCCTCAAGCCTGAGACCTTTCCAGCATGGTATGGGGACACTGCAGCTCCAGTGTAAAGCACTGAGTGAGCTGGAATTTCTGGCTTTACACAGTCTTCTAAAATGGTTACAGGGTAAAAAAAATCTTGCCTTACACTGACAGGAGTTTTATGGGATGAGACTCCCCTGTAGCACCAGGCCAGCTGTGGGCTCTCTCCACAGTTCTTGCATCAATGACAGCATGGGTTTGCCCATCCTTTTGTTCACTCTTCTGTCCTCACTGTTGGTTACACCCAGTGCATGTGCCAAGACCTGAGGCCACCTCCTCTGTACCAGGCCAGAGCTCCCAGGGCTGCTCCAGGAACGAAGCACCAACAGCTGTGCTGGCTCTCCTAACAGAAACCTGCTCTCTACATAAGAGTCAAACTATGACAAGACAACTGTGAGACCATAACTTATTAAATTAACTTTTAGATGCTGAATAAATGTACACGATCTTGAGATGAGAAGATTCTGTCTCCTCTTCTGACAAATCACAATATTTCAACTAATAAAATATTGCCACTTCTTCCCTGCTAGGGTTTCCCTGATATTGTTAGGACAAACACACGTCTGTCAGGTAAGGCTGCAAAATTCCTCCTGAGATGCCCTGATAGCTTCTCTGTAGAGCCCCTCCACTACCCTCAGGTAGTGGGTCAGTAATTTAGGTGGAACTGTCACATCACCCTTGCCAGCTCACCCAGCTACAGGCAAACATGGCTCTCGTAAGGGAAATGTATTTGTAACTTCATCCACAGCCCATAATTTGCTGAACACGAGCAGAGTTTTTCACAATGAGCAAAGTGAAAAGCACAGAGGCACATCTGAGCACCAGCAGCCTAAAGTGCCTATCAGCTCCTCTGCACCCAGATTTCCTTAAGTCAGCACATGGGCATGTGGGTGCAAGACTGATCAGAGAACTTTGGTCCCCTGTCCAACATCACAGGTACTGGAGAGGTGGCAAAGGAGAGGAAATGGGGACGGTTGTGGGTTCTTTTCTTTTTTTTCCATTCAAGTTTTGAAAGAGAAACTGCGTTGCTCTGAATAAACCATTCTGGGCTTAGCTGGGATTTGTGTTTGTTTGGTGCAAGACTCAACAGGAAACACAGCACCTCTCCCAGTGTACCTTCCACCAGACTGCACGGCAGGGAACCCCAGTCCTTCCCTTGTCACACCTCCCCACACTCCCCCCAGCCCCAGGGATCCCACGTGCTGGATGCAGCGGCTGGCCAGAGAAACCCCCGCCCCGCTGGCCCCTTCCTGGGCTGTGCCATGTGCCACGGGAGGGCTCTGCAGGCAGAGGGAGGCCTGGGCACTGGGCCCTGTGCCCTGTAAAGTGCACATGTGGGTGAGGAGGTGGCAGTGCTGCCCAGCAGCTCTGGGGTCAGAGGCTACGCTGTCCTCAGCTGGCGCCGGTTCCACATGCCCCGCTTGGAGTGAAACCAGTGGAAGAAGTTCCTCAGGGCCAGACGCTCCACTTCCAGCCCAGCCTGTAGGATCCTGGCAGAAAGAAGAGCAGACTGAGAGAAAATTCCATCCCAAAGACACCGAGGGACTCGGCCCCAGGAAAACTCTTTTTTAAGCTGTGCTGTTGACAAGAGACTGCAAACAAATGGGATAGTCCAGGATAGCTCAGGGGTGTCCTGTATCTGTAAGAGGAATCTAATGAGCCTTGCTGAGTGTCTATGCACCCTTGAGAGCAGGACTGCTCAGGAGTGCCTGCACATGCCAGGATAGGAGGAAAGACATCTGGCAGCACTGGACTGCAGTCAGCTGACAGAAAAGACAGGACAGGGCCCAAACCCTACAACTCCAAACTCAGAGGCCCAGGATTTGTGCAGTGGAGATCCCTCATCACAAAATGCTCAGAAACTTTAACTCATAATCTTTAAATGCCTCTCCACCAGTTGGTCTTCAAGGCAATTCAATTGCTAAATGTCATATGGGAAATGTGAGGGACCCAGATTGTGTTCTGCAATGTTTGAAGAGGACAAAGTCTTCACAACCACCAGTGCCTGATCTGCATGAGACCAACCAGCAGTGTGGCTGGAATACAGCAGAAAACAGCTTTTCTCTTACTAGTGGCTGCAGTAGAGTGTTTTGTGTCTCCTCACATACTAGGTTTGAGGTCAGGATATACTCAGACTCTCCCTCAGTGGCCAAGGTTATGCTGGCAGTGGCCATCTCAATCTCCTTAGGTCCCCCCTCCCGTGGTCATTGGTTCTCCAGGATCTGATGGCTTCCCCTCCTGAGCACTTGAGCAGTGACAGTGGATTCCTACCTGTCCAGGAGCTCCCAGTCCTCTCCTCCCCAGCGGTCCCGAAACTCTCTTGTGTTCATGCCTCCAATTTTGTCCAGGTCAGACTTGTATATGCCCAGGAGACCAAACCCATTCACCTCCCAGTAGCCTGAGGAAAGCACAAAAGAGGCACAGCTTTGTTGGGGTTTTGAACCACTGATGGCTCCAGCAGAGCTGCTGGAGTGAGACTCAAGCTACTTTTAGCAAATGGAGACACCAGGGAGTGAACTCAGCACCAAGGCAGAGCCAACCATGCCAGCCAGCCCTGAGAATGAGAAAGGCTTGTGGACAGACAGCATGGTCTGTCCTGTCAACTTGTTAGCAGAGCCTCTGACATCTCCTGTCTGACCACACAATCCTGGACTGTCCCAGCTTCCCAGGGCTGTCTCTGTGCCTGGATGGCTCAGGATGGCCCGCTCTGTCTAAAGGAAATCCTGTGCTTTTCTCCCTCCAACCTGGCTTGGTTTCCCTCACCCTTGGTCTACCAGCTCTCCTCAGGATAGGCTGTGCCCTCTAAGAAGAGAGAGAGATGGACAGACAGAAATAAAGGATGGTTTTCCCAAGGTCCTTAAATCCATAAAGAGCCCTAGGAGACAACCAGGAGAAACACCAGATAAAGGGCCCTGGTAGCTTTTTGATCTCAAATTCCAGGTGCCTGGTGCTGTTAAACCCCATCCCATGTCTAACACACACTCACCCCGTGGACCTGGAAGTGCCTCAAGCTCCAGACCCTGACAGTGCCAGAGAACAAATGCAGAGGAGGCAGGCACTTCCCTCTCTCCCCGTGTCCCAAAGTCTGTCCCTCTTACCATCAGGCCACTGTGGGGACATCCCGCAGTGCAGCCTCATGACCATGGGGGCAAAGGCCATCTTGCCTTCCACGCAGTGCTTCCTGATGGAATCAATGACTCCAGCTGGGAAGTGGATGTGCAGGTCACACAGGAAGACAATGCTGTGTGGGTCCTGGAACCAACAGTACCGAGTGGGGAAAAAACAGGTTGGCTTTCAGTAAATCTTTCTTGAGGGGCAGGAAGACAGAGATATGGGAGTCAAAATCTCATTGCTGCATCAGAAACTGAGATCCCCAGGGTTGGCAAAGCATCCACTGAGTGGCTGTTCAGTGATGAGTGTGAAATACCATGACTTGACCTGGCAGAGCCAGGATCACAAAGCTGCTACTGCTGATTTCCCTCCTGTCTGACAGTCCCAGCAGGTGGACCAAGAATCAAACAGACACAGGCTCCTCAGAATAGAGACCCTTACTCTGGAAGGACATTGAACTGGTCTGCTAAGCTATTCCCTTCCCTGAAAACCAGTGTGTTCACTCCCAAAGGCAGTGGCAGCACCAGACACACACATACACACCTCCCAGCCCACCCAAGCCCCCCAGACTCACCGTCACGAGGTCAATCCCCGCCTGCAGCCCAGCAGAACGCTCAAAATTCCCTGTCAGCTTCAGGTACTGATAGCTGGGGGTCAGAGGGGAAAGGCAATTTCAGTGGCACTGCAGGCACTACCACATCAGCACTGGGCTGTGCAGCTGGCCTGCCCCGTGCACCCTCTGAGGCAGAGGAAACCTTTGCTGGGGGAGTGCACAAGCCCAGCACTGCTCCTGGCCCCTGTGTGCCCAGAGTCCTGCCCCTGAACAGAGCCTGGCAAAACTCTTCTCAGCTCTAGCCCAGCTCTGTCCTAGGACTAGGCCTGGAAACCCCTGGCATGTAATGGAAATGACCAGGCAAAGCTGTGTCAGCTCAGAGCAGGGTCATTCCAGCAAGCTCTGTGTCCCACTTCTCACAGCTTCCTTGTCTTTTCTGTCCTCCCCTTGCCCCATCACGGACTTGTGTTCTCTTCTGTCTTGCAATCTTAAAAAAAGAGACTAATTCAATAAATTTAGCTGGAAGATTATACCAGGTATTGCCTTACACTTTTCCATGCACATATATGTGTATGCACATCACAAAAACGCATTGATGTGTATGTGCAAGGTGTGGATGGATGGTGTCTGTGGTGTTCCAGCTGCAGCAGGCTGTGCGTGGCCAACACTCAGAGACTGCCAGATGTGCTATCTGCAGGCATACGTGTGTGAGTGGCCTTTTGTGACCAAGCAGAACTCCCACCTGTGCAAGGCAGACCTCTTGAGAGCCTTCTCCACATCCATGTCATCACTGCTGTAGTCTGTGATGATGATGCTGAAGTAGGGATCCTTGGTGACCCGGAACAGCTCTTCCATGTCAGAGATGAACTGCAGCACCCAACGTGCCTGGTTTTTCACTGGTTGTGTTGCAACAGGGGGAGAATCAAAGCAAATTGAGTTCGGTGGTGGTGTTTTTTCTCAACAGGCAAGGCTTCTTGCCTTCTGTTAAACCCCAATAACCTTTCAGGGATGATGAAATAGGCCCAGGCTGAAAACCTGGCCCACAGAGCCAAGGAATCAGCGTGGGTTCTTTCCCCCCACATGACAGGGGTTTTCTCTGAGCTTACGTGCCATGGCAGCTTGTGCCCTATTGTATTTCTGAGGGTATTTCACTTGGAGAGAGCAGGAACTGGAAGTGACCCAGGAAGGATGGCTGGGACTGGCTCAGGCCCACGGAACAGGCCTGTCCCCACGGGAACCCCGCCGTGGGCGCAGGGCCCTCACCTGGCACCACGAAGTGCACCACGGCGCGGTGGTTCCAGGAGAAGCCCTGGGGCCAGCACAGCTCGGGCTCGCCGGCCGCGGCCATCAGGTGCCGGCGGCGGCCCCAGGCCAGGCTCCTCATCCTCCTCTCCTCGTCCCGGCGGACGCTGCCGGGCCAGCCCCGAGCGAACACGAACTC
>JBBMKD010000053.1:66764358-66793320 GCA_037834095.1 Argya squamiceps | reverse complement strand
CTGCGGCCTACCCTGCACTGCTGCACAGCTCCCATGGGAATGTCTAGCACCTGTTTCTCCTAAATCCACAAGCATGTGGGATTAGACCCGGGACTCCGGCCAAGAGAAAAATATTTGGCACGAGAAATGAAATAAAGGTGACACAGAAAATAACAAATGTGTCTGAATGATTGTGTAGGGCTGGTAATAACGAGTGTATTCAACACCACCTACAAGGATCTTGGCACAAGGAGTGTGTTTGGGCTACTGAAACTGACAGCTTATCAAACAAGAATATGGAGTAGCACTGAGCAATTGTACAATAAAAACTGGCAGGAGCTGTAGACTCAGAATGGCCAAAACTGGATGAAATGCCAGGGCATGCCCATCCGGACCATAACAAGAGTTTCTATCTATAGAAAAAGTTTTCTAAGTTTTCATCTATAAAATAGATGCTAGTGAGTTAAAAACCCTGAGAAAATCTTGTGTGTACTGATCAGTTACACCTGGCTGTGACTGATGTGACCCTGAAAAAGCAAATGTGATCTTAATACGTAGCATTAAGCCTGCTTCCAGCAGGGATTAGAGGCTAATAACACCCATTCCATAACACATCCAGGATACTGGTCACTTACATATAGGAAGACTAACACCAACTGAAATCTGCATGGAAAAAGACTGGTGAAATAATTATTAAAAATTAAGGCCAGCCCAGCAGAAGGGTCAGGAGTTAGATTATTTAGCTTACAGAGGCTAGAGAAAGTGTGTCTGTTTGCCAGAAGGGATGGTAAGTTTTGAGAAGAAAAGGAACCAAGACCATGTAACAAAAGAGTACCAGCAAAAGCTGGTACCATTTCTCAGGCAAAAGAAGTGTGCCTAAAGTCCAGTGTTTTACACAGACTCCTTGCCTGAAATCTTATTTTCCACATCTAGTTCATCCTCTGATTCTCACCAGTTACTCACATAGCAGGTATTCCCTGTGCAGCATGGTAAACCAGCTCTGGGGCAGAGCCCCTTGGTTTTCTCACCCTTACCCTTTAGTCCTCTGGTTGAGCTTCCTCAGGAAGACACGTGTAACTTCCAGGGCCTCACTCTCTCTCAGCAGCAGATTTCCTGAGGTGTTGCATTTCAGGTCGATCCAGTCTGTGCGCAGCATGTGGAAGTCCAGGTTGCTCATGCTGAAGGTCTGCTCCCAGTTGACAGCCTGGTCAAACACTGGTACGTAATCAAAGTCCTCTTCATCTTCCTCCTCTGGCTCCCCATCCACCTCTTCCTCTTCTGCTGCTCCTCCAGACTTGGCTTTCACAGGAGATGTCCCCTGCACCTCTCCTGTGCCCACCTGGTGCCCATTTGTGGCCTCCTGGTGCTCAGCACTGTGGGGCTGCCCCTGGCCCAGCCCCTGTGGCTGCTGCCTGGGGCTGGCAGTGCTCCCTGTGTGGTGCCCAGCCTGCCCAGGCACTGGGCCCCCCTTCCCAGCTGGCACGGTGCCTGCTGCCTGCAGCCTGTCCCTCCTGCTGCCCGGGACTCCTCGAGGTCTCATCCCCTTGGGAATGGTGACCCCTGAGTCCCTGGGGTGGCTGAGAGACTGCTGCCTTTGAGACACAGTCCCAGGAGGAGGGTTTGCCCCTCTGACAGGCACTCTCCCCTGGCTGGCCCTGGCATGCTGTGGGGGGCTCCTGGAATTGTCCTTGACTCCAGCTTTCAAACGGGGTCTCTTTGTTACTGGGTGTCCCTGCAGGCCAGTCAGGCTGAGGCTGTGGTTGCTGTAGGCCAGCAGGGCTGATTTGACACCAAATCCTCTTTCTGTCCTCCTGCTCCACATCTCCTGTCCTGCCCTGTCCCCCAGGGCGGAGAGGAGCCGGCGGCGCTCCCGCAGGGAATAGTCACCATGGACATTGTCACTGCCCCACACGCTGCTGGGGGCCTGCCCTGCCCTCCCTGTGCCAGCCTGCCCGGGGACACTGGTGCTCTCCACGTCCTGCTCCTCGTACTGCAGCTCAGCCGGGATCCCCTCCTGGGAGCCTGCAGGATCAATCCAAGTCACACCTCAGCCACACGTCCCACTGCCCTCCCTGCCCCGCCAGGCACTCCCAGGCAGGAATTCCCTGCTCTCAGTGCTGTCTGTCCTGCTCAGAGGGACAGGGATGCTGTCCTGGGCTCTTGCTGCCACCAGCCTCCTCAGCACCACCACTGCCCAAGGGCTGTGCAGCTGCCTGGCTCTGTCCTTGGCTGTGTCTGCCCACAGCCCTGCAGGGCAGGGGTGACCACAGCCTGCCACACCTCTGGCTGTGCCACTCCTGCCCATGTCTTTGACAGAATTGCACCTCAGCTAAGCTGTGGGCCTGAGAGTTGTCATGCTGTCCACTGCAGCCCACTGTTTGGTGAGCTCCCAACCTGCCCTTAAGAGGAGTAAAAGTGACAGCAAAAGTCTCCTCCCAGACACAGCAATCTGGCAGGGAAAGGCTGAGACTTCCTTGGTATGGAAAGTCAACAGCTTCTTTCAGCTGGTGCTGCAAGGCCACACACAACAGTGACAGATCAAAGGATCCTCTGGGTTCTGACATCACCTGGCTGCTCTGTCTTTTCTCCAGAGTCCAGGCTCTTCTCTGGCCGATCCATTTTCATGTACTTGTAAAATCCAAATCTGCAGAGAGAAGAGCAAAACACAAGTTTGATGGAAGTTACTTTGCCCTTTCCTGGAAGAAGATCGTGAGCACAGGGAGGCCATAATCAGCTATCTTACTGGGAGTGACCCTTATCCTGCAAAAAAGTCCTCCTGAATGGCTGGGAGTCCTTGCACAAAGTGTCTGATTGTTGCAGTAGGGAGCATGCAAGTAGCAGCTCCCATGTAGGGCCACCACTGGGATCTAGGCACCAGTGAGGATGTGTGACGTACATTTCTTCCCCCAGAGAGAGGCTTGGTGGTGAGCATCATTTGTTTTCACAGTGACAGCTATGAGGAGGCTCCAGCCACTGGCAGGCCAAGCTTGCTGGGAATACACTCCCTGATGTAAGGGAACAAACATGCTCTGACTCAGCTACTGGGTTAACAGTGCAAGAAAAGCGCTGGTAGTTTGCCCTTGAGACCTAAACATATTTTCACTTAAGTTATCAAAAGAAACTATAAATGCTTTCATGTTTTGCAAGACTTAGGGGATTTTTACGAATTAAGCAAGTCCTACAGAAGTGAGCATGAAATTCCACACCAATTCCAGCCTTCAAGCTCCTCCCCACCCTGCTAGTAAACCCAAATTTACAGCATGCTACCTTTCCAAATAATAAGGGTTTTCCTGGTAGAAGCATTTGTTGTCTTTCTCCATGTGGCTCAGGCGGCTGTAGTCGTTTGGGTAAACAAAGGATAAATGAACCTGTGCAGAAGGGAGAAAGACAAAGCGAAACCCTCATAAATGCCAGACATCAGTCCAAGGTGACCCAGACACAGCTGCAGGGTATCCAGCCCTTTTCAGAGGGAGCAGGAGCTGCTCACTCCTTGCCTCTGCAGTAGCAGGCTGTGGGAATGGAAGACAGAAGGAAGCATGCCAGGATACATGCATGCATGTGCCTTTTACCCCCTCCCTCAGCACCTGTCCACCTCTCTCTCTGTGAGCTGAAGTCCTACAAGAGAGTGAGAACTAACTGGGAGAGAGGTGGCCAAGCCCCCCAGTAGAGATGTCTGTGGCTTTAGTAACCCACACACACTACAGCCCCCCTGGAGAATGAAGCCCTCAGCCGTTGTGAGACTCCCTGCAAAGGCAAGTTCAGGCTCCTTGGCCAGCAGGATCTCCTCCCCCTGCCCGTGTATCCCCGGGCAAGCCCCCAGACGAAGCCCCACTCACGAACTGCAGTCCCTGGTAGCGCTGCAGGGGAAATCCATCCACCAGGTAGCTGGGCCTGTAGGCGCATTCGGGCAGCGCCCGGCGCAGGCGGGACCGGCTGAGCAGCGGCACTGCGGGACGAGAACACACGGCCGGGGCTGGGCCGGGGCTGCACCCCGGGCACCGCCCCACCTGCCTCTGCCCCCGGGTCTGTCCAGCCACGTGAAATATTGATAAATAGATTAACCAAACCTTCCTGCACAGCTCAGCTCTTCACATTCCTTTAAGATGCTCACACAAAAATACGCTCGGGGATGTTGTCTGAGCTGGATACCAAGAATGAGGAGCTGGCTTTATTTAGTCTGTGCTTTGCCTCCGACAGTGACTGATACTGTAGCTGCCCCTCTCTCTTTATTCTCAGGGATAAAAAAGCACGGTCTGGATAACTGCAGTGTAGGAGGACAATCCTTCCCAGCCGTAGTTACCTCCTCAGCCGCTTTGCAGGACTTACCCTCATAGAGAGTGTCCCGGGGGTCAGGTTTCAGCATGTCAGCCGGGTGTGTCCTGCTGCCCGCCCCGCCGGCAGCCCGGCCCCTGCCGCTGGCCGGCGTCTGCGGGATGTGCCCGACCTCGTCCATCTTCAGCAGCGTCTCGTCTGCAAACCAGGGAGAGCACAGCCACAGGCACGGGATCATTTGTTCCTGGTCCCAAAAAGCACCTCTCTGCAGTGCCAGCCCTTTTGCAAAGGGCACTGCATCCATGGCACTAATGCTGTCTCTGGCACGGGCAAAGGAAACGCTCTGCCCCAGGCAGCTGGAGATGCACAAGCTGTGGGGTGGGAACACAGCTTTCACTGAAAGCACACACACACACAGGGATGAGCAGAGGAGGAAAATGACCTCCTGCCTTGGACACACCAGCAGTGTGTGCTGAACAGGCCCCGCACTGGCAGGAACTACTGGACACCTCTGTATTATTAGCAATAAGTTTCTTTTCAAAGGAGATAGAGATGAATGGGAGGAGAAACTTGAAGAGCAAAGCTTTGCCTTGTGCTGGAAAATGATAAAGACCTTGGGGAAGAACCTCCAGTGGCTGAGGAGGATGGTACTCCACAAAGGGAATGAAGCCCCACAGTAAGCCAAGAACAACAGGAAGCTCGAACTCAAGACTGGGTATTGGTTACATTTTTCCTTGGTGCTGCTGTCACAAGACTTTATGTCTCCATGGATCTTACTCTAAAATGAGGGGGATTGAGTAAATATCCATGAGGGAAAAGCAATATCCTGCCAAGGGCACTAGTGTGCAACTTTTGGGTACTGAACTACCTGGGACCCCAGAAAGAGTGGGATGGCATGTGATACAGCCAAAGGCTAATATGAACGAGGGAAAAACTATGGGCAGAAGGCAACAGATAAAAATCAGGCTGCAGCACTGCACCTAATCGTGAAAGGATCTTCTGGAATGTCACTCTCCTGTTCTACAGGTAATTAGTAAGAAGAAAAGAGCAGAAGGTAAAAGGATGAAGATGGAAGACAGAATGGAAAGCCCAGTCCTGGCCAGATGGGAGGTTTCAGAAAATACAGCAGCAGGTTGTGATCCCAGACACAGCAAACAGATGTCTAGATTACATCAGGGAGTCTTCCATGCACAAAAGGGCTGGTATGGAAAAAAGGCCAGAAATGTTGGAAGGCATCAGCAGTAGACATGGAAAGGGGGAATGCTGGCAAAGGAAAGTGATGGTGACAAAGCTGGGTAGGGGTGAACAGGACTAAGGAGCTTCTTAACTGATAACACCATCACGGGATGGGCTAAGAAGGGTTTACAAAACAGGAGGGACTGGACTAATGTGTTTGCAGCAATCCAGCACCAACTGGAAGAGACTTGAGGCTGGTACAGAGGAAAGCAGCATCCCCCAGCACTGCCAGCATGTTCTGTTGTGTTCAGGACCAGAATGAAATCTCCTGAAGTGCTACAGCAGCCCCTTGGCCCTGGCTGTGCCCAGCACACCCCCACAGCTCCCAGACCTTGGGACTCACGTTCCTCCTGGCTCTCAGCAGGCAAACTCCATCCTGTGTTACTCTCCACCTACAACATTTCTCACCTTTGACTCTCCTCTCTGCCCTGCCTCACTACCTCTAGACCTCCCTGAAATAATGTCCTAATCTTGCTTCCACTTCTCCTGTGTTTAACAATGAGTCACAGCCTTGTCCAGAAGTCTTTCTCCAGAAAATGTCCCAATGATGTGTATGCCTGGTATTTGCCTGGCTAGACAATGATTCATGGTGAAACACTGGATGCTGATACATTTAGGAAGAAGGGGGAGGTGCTTGGGAAAACTTGTGGTGAAGATACTTACTAGCAAAAAGGGAGAGATATTGGGAGTCAATGACTTTGAACTTGGCTTCTGGATCATTCAGTCTCCACTGGAACAGAGAAACACACTGAAATGAAGAACCTATGGAGTTAACCAAGCCTGAATAAAAGGAACACACAACTCCTACTAGGACTGAATTTACCCAGCAGCAAAAGTCTGGGAATGATCCGAGATCCCCCAGGACACATCCAATCCAGGAAAGGCCAAAAAGCTGCAGCAGACCCCAGAGAAGGCAGATCTATCCCAGGTAAGCAGAGAAATGGGTCCTGACACATGGCCAGGGCTATCCCACACAGAAGTAGGTAAGGGCTCTGGAAGGGATTAGCTGCACCTCATGCACTGAGGAGCTGAGGCCAGGGAAAGGAGGGAAATGGCTACAAACATCATTCCTGAGCTCTCTGGGGACACATATACAGGACCACCATTTCGACAGACTCACTGCTACTTCCACATGGTCTGTTCCTGTGTCATCCTGCTTGTGCAGCACCTCAAAGTAGTACCTGCCTGCTGCTGACAACCTGTGAAGAACAAGGTGTCTGTCACCAGCAGCATTAAGGAACATTTCTTTGCTTGTCAGCAGACAATGAGTGGAGAGCAACCACACCCATGAAACAACCTAATTCTCAGGGTAGGCAGGGTTAGCCCTGCCAAGAAAGGCCAGATCCTGACAGTGAGATAGGTGGCTTCCCTTGTGCACCTGGAGCACTCCAGACCCTCCTCAGTTAATTCCTAATAACTCCCTCTCAGTGCTGCCTGCTGGGTTTTGGCCCCTGGGAAACCTGGCCAGTTCCAGGGCAGGAAGTTTGGGATATAGTTCATACAGGGGAACCTGGATGTGCTGAGGGCTGATTGCTCCAGGCAAGAAAAATTCAGTGTTGCACTCCCTCAGTAAATCAGCAAAGCTTTGGCAATACCCCAGAGTAATCCCTTTCTCTGTATTGCTAAACTCTTCAGGACAAGCCTGAGTGCTTTGTCCTTGTGATTTCCTGGTCATGTGCAGAGCTGGCTGGGACTGAGGGACTTTGCTCACTCACCTCACCACGTTTGACTTCTGGCTGTGAAATTTCCCAAACTCTCCTGGTGCAGCCCACTCCTTCCCCGTCTGTGAAGAGACACAAGATGGCTCTCGTTAAGATGAGTTTCTTCCCTTGTTACTGCACTGACAATGATAAAAACAGAAAACTGAACTCTCTCTTCCCTCCAATTCCTCCTGGTAAGTCATCTGTGAAATCCATCACCTGTGGACAGATTTAAGTCCCTTAATTGTGAACAAGGGACTCCCAATAGCTCTACCAAGAGGTAACTGGCTTAAGTATCACATGTCATACCCCATCTGGCATCATGCTGACTGGAGCTGGGCAGGGGAAGAAACCTGGCTAGTCCAAGGCACCAGCAAGAAAGTCCAAGGAAGCAGTAAGTCAGGAGGGTCTCAGTTCCCCCAGGAACATGGAAACCTGGATGGGAGAAGCTGTGCAGCATGCACTGTACCTTGCCTACACTGGCCAGCAGCTGGACACCAGAGGGTTTTTCATCTGTGCTCAGCCAGAACTCAGCATTGTCATCTGCAGCAATGGCAAACTGGAACTCCCCTGTGGAGAGATGGAGGAGTGAGAAGGGCTTGTGCACAGAACACATCCTGCTCCTCTAAAATGCTGCCTTTGCCCTTCTTGGTGAGACCATCCTTCCCTTTTGATATTATCACCTTCCCACCTTTCAACCTCTCTGAACTCTCTTAACTCTGCCATGACTGAAATCAAACTTTACAGAAGTCACTGGTTCACTGTCCCTCACTGAAGTCAAACTTTACAGAAGTCACTGGTTCACTGTCCCTCCTGCACTGGCCTCCCCTGACACCCCTTCTGCTTCCAGAGCAGAATTGTGTGTGAGCTGCTGTGTTTGGATGGAGGAATGTGCACGTGGAGCCCCAGAGGGAGACAGAGGTGATGAGGCTCACTCTGTCAGGGTCAGGGGGTGGCAGCTGCAGGCCAGGGCCCGTGGCAGAGGGAGTGCCAGCAGGCTGCTCAGGGCACAGGCCTGCAGCTGGGGACACAGATGTCAGCTGCTGTCACATGGCACTCGTGCACCCAGGGACAGAAGGGACATCACTGATGTCATGGGCAGCCCCGGCCATGGAGGGAGGGAGGCAAAGCTCAGGGACTGTTCGTGCCCACACACACGCCGTGGGGCTGAGCACTGACAGCAGCACAGTTATTTATTTATCCAGCACTTCCCATCTGCTTCCCCTGTGCTTTCCCCTTCCCCCCTGCAGGGGAGGAGGCTGATGTGCTTCCAGGCATGCCAAGGCCATGGCCAGCCACGGGAGGGACCTGTTTGGGGCCTGCCAGGGTGGGGAACCAGGAGGGGAGGTGACAGGAGACACCAGTGAAGGCACTCAGAACCCTCACCATCTGTGAAAGGGTGCAGGTAACCAAATATCCGGAGACCATAGTTGGTCCATTTTGGGGACACAGCCAACTTCTTCAGGGTCGTTCTTGTCTGAGGTGGAAGAAAAAAAAATTTGTAAAAATAATTTTAGATGTGACAGGAACAAGGGGAGAATCAAAAATCCTGCAGAGGGTTTTCTCTGAGAGGAGGATGGGGTTTGGGATGTGATGGAGGCAGAGGGAAAGAGCAAACCAAGCAAGAAATGAGGTGGAGCAGGTGAGAAGGGCAAAGCTGCATGGGGGATGCCATTGAGATGGTGGGGACAGGACATGACCTTCCCCAGCCACTTGGAAGGAGAGCACCAATACAAGGCAGGCCAACACGTGTGAAATGACCCTCCCCTGTGCAGCACAAGAGCTGCCACCACTGAACCCTTGTGAAAGCCTCCTGCTCTCTCAGTAGGAGCACAGACCAGGTGGTTGAGAGGGAGGTGCTGGATTTGAACAAAGAGCAGACAGAGGGAGGCAGGGACAGGAGGTGAAGGCAGCAAGGGTGATCTCCTTGGGAGGTGAGCTGGGAAGTGCAGAACAGTGGATGGCATGGTCCTACTCACATGAGGGAAGAGGGGGAAGTGGAGGTTTCTCCTGAGCTGCTCGATGGAGCTGCCACACCAGTCCTCAAACACGTGCAGGTTGGCCTGGCCCTGGAACTAGAAGGCAGAAGTGGGGCACCATGAAGTGCTGCAGCCATGCCTGTGCCCCTGCTCTGACAGCCCTGGCCATGGCCCTGCTACTGGAGCCTTGGGACAGAGAAGGAAGATTCCTCTGCCCTGATGGACCAGTCTGCAGGAGACGTGGGCCCAGAGCCCATCTGCTGAAGGTGTGGGGCTGGCACACAGGACAGAGTGGCACCAGGGAACTGTGCTCATGCTGGGGACATCTCAGCACCGTGGCTGGGGCTGGCTCCATCAGGGAGGTGTGGGAGCAGAAGCCATGGTGTGGAACACACTGCAGGCTGACAACAGCTCCCCAGGATGTAACATCTTACATTCTGCAGGAAGGTGTTCTGGGCTCCCTCACCACCTCAGGGCTGTTCTCCTGACCTGAGGAAGAGGGGATGCCCTAGGGAGGGGAGATGGCAGATCACCTTCTCAAAGCCTGTCTTAGAGGTGAAGCTGATGGAGGCCTGGCAGGGCAGGGAGCAGCAGCACAGGCAGGTCAGTGGCACCATGACCTCTGTGTGTCTGCAGAGACACAGGAACACTCAGGGAAGGGGGGGTTCCAGCCCAGACAGCACAGGAGGCTGTGCAGTGTGAGTGCAGGTCCCCAGCCCTGGCAGGAGAGGTTGTCAGTGTCCAGCTGAGACCTGGAGCACAGCTGGGCTGGGAAAAGCTTGCTGGCCACTCTGGGACTTCAGCACCACACTCCCCAAAGGTCAGACTTTATTCAGAAAGGAATCACTGCCTGCCCCCCAGCAAAGTCCAAGCTTTCTGCCTGCCACCAGAGGAGCTGATGCTGAATCCCTCCTCGCAGGACAGGCACCCAGCAGTGGAGAATAAATAAGCTGGAGATGGTCCAAGCTACCTTAGATGGCAAAAGGCTGAAGAAAGGAATAGGTTGCCTTGGGACTGGGGAGGTTTTGCTGTGGCTGTCTTGCCTATATAAGGGCTGGGGAACCAGCCTGAACAGCACCCAAATGTCTACAGATGGCAGCAAATTCCTACTTTTCACTGGGGAGACTCCAGCAGGCCTGAAGCAGCTCAGTGCAGGAGGGTCCAACCCCTCCGTGCACTGCTGCCAGAGAAACTTCCTCAGTGAGTTATTGTCCCCAGGAGGGTGGGCTGGGGGTGTGTTTGGAAATAAACTGTGGCTTGAAGGAAGGCCATAAAGCAGATTTGGCTCTGTACCAGTAACGCTCCTTGCGAGCTGTGGACTTTAGTCCTGCACGTGAGAACATTCCTGTGTGCCAGGCAAAGCACATTCACAACCACTGCTCCTCTGCAGAGGTCTCCTGCCAGCCCTCCCTCTCTGGTGTCCCCACTGCCAGGGCCTGATGGATGTCTGCAAGCCCATGATGCCCCCACTAACATCCCCTCCTCTTCCCCCCTCTGCTGACATCCCTCAGCCCGCATTCTGCCCACCAGACAGGAGGAAAAGCAGCGAGACAAAGTGATGTAATGGCTCAGAGCAATGCACAAAATCAGAGTGGAGACAGACAGAGGGGCCAGGGAGATGGATGCAGCCAAAAGAAACCTGGAACTCTGCAGGAACTTGTGACACAAATAAATCACTGCAAGCGTGACAAACACTGAATTGGAATTTAATTGCTGTGCAGCCCTGTGCCCCTTGGCCAAACCCAGGTTGACACCCAAGGGTCTTACACTGCTTTTCTCAGCCAAATCAAATAATGACAACTGCTGTTTCTTGTGGAACATGAAGTGAACAGAACAGGCTGGGCACCCACAGAGAATCACTGCCAGAAGCTGAGTCCTGTGCAAGTCTGCTGCTAGCCAAAGTGATGCTGGTTTGATGGTGTTTTATGGTGGTTTTGGGGTTTTTTTTGGGTTTTTTTTTTTTTGTTTTTGAGACTTGCTTGCACACTGCACAGCAGGCTCAGAGCTCTATCAAAAGTAGCACAACACTCCCACACTGTGGACAGGCTGGCACTGCAGTCCACTCCTGCCAAACACAGACCCAGGGGATGATCTCAAAGCTGGCAACTGCAGTGAAGCTGAGCTGGCTTTGACACGGGGCAGCCCAAATGCAAAACCAGATATTTATGAGGCAAATCCCAAAAGACTGGCTAGACCTGCTCAAATGTTTGCAGAGTAAAGCTTGGACCAGTCCCATTGCAACACAACACTTCACTGCAGTTTGGCAGCATTAGGGAGAGGGCAGCCTAAGACAGAACAAGGCAGACACCACTGTACTAGGTGCACCAACAACACTGAAAGAGATAATTCCTGAGATTTCTAGCCCAACACTCCTGCCTCAAGTCTTTACAAAGCCTCCAGAGAGGAGATTCTGGCAGGAGTTAATGAGATCCCTTTGCTTTCTTACACTCACAGCTACTAGAAATAATTAACTGGTAAATAATAAGTGCTCCTTGCATGCGATTTTAAAATCTTTTCTAAAACAACAGATTTTCTCCTGAGTTACAGCAGCTTAACTTAGCTTCTGTTTCCTCCTAAAGGGAAAAAGAAGAACATTACTGACAGATAAGTGCTGGCTGTCCAGAGTGCTGCTTTGGGACTGAAAACTGAGCCACGCTTTAATTTTAGGCCCCCACGAGTCATCAGTGTAGCAGCTGTTTTGAAACTCTATCACCTCAGTCCCTCCAACCCAATTCATAGTTGCCCATCACAGGCAGCTGAGAAATTCTTCTGTTTGCTATGTGAGTGTCCTCTCATGCAACATGCTGTAAGAATCTCCTGCTTGGGGCTTTTGCAGATTGCAGTTATAGAGCAACATCAGCCCCATTCCCAATTCATGTGCTCAGAAATGTCAGTGGATTTTCTAAAACATGTTTTTTAGAACGTGATTCTAAAACATGTTACTGTATTTGACTTCCCAGCTTGGAACTGACTGGCCCTGCTTAGCAAAGGGCTGGAAATTTAGGATCTAGCAAGCAACAAGTTCCCCTTCTCCCCTTAAAAACATCTGCTTTGAAAATTCTGGATGGACTGATCTGGCCAGAAGTAGGAATAGAAGCCAGGAGTCTGAGCTTTCAATGGGAGCTGCTTTTATGTGACCTTCCCATTTAGAGGGCTTCTCCTGCCCCTGAGGCTCCTCCCTGGCCCAACACCTCTTCCCAGCTGCTCATCACCCTGCTGGAATGGCAGCAGTGCAGGATGCCAGCTCAGCCCAGAACAGGCACAGGTCACACACCAAGGGCACTGCCAGCACGGTGTCAGCGTGCCCTGGAGCACAGCAGTAAAAGACTGCTTTTTCCACTTCCCTCTAGTGAGAAATGTTAGATTATCAGCCCTGCTACAAGAACTGACCACAGAGGAGGATCAGGAACTCAGAGAACCCAGAGTTCTTCTAGCTCAAACCTTATCATGTCAAAGCTATCTGGAGGGTGGCACCACATGCCATGGGGTTCCTGCTGAGCAAGGAGGCCAGGGAAGGAAGAACTGGGCAAGCAGCAAAGCTGAGAGGATTGCAGCAGCAGAGGCACGACCTCCTGCCCTGTAACTGGAGCAGGGTGGAGAAGAGAAGGCTTTCCTAATTTAATCCCAGGCAGCTTTGGCATCACAGAGGCAAATCAGCTGCGAGCTGCACGCAGCCCAGGGAATGATAAACAGGGCACAGAGAGGGCCTGAGCCACGGAAGAAAGGCAACATTGTGCTGCCAACCAGAAACTCCTGAGCCTGTAAGGCTCTTCTGTCTCCCCAGAGTGGCTGCAGCCCCTCCTCCTGCCTGCCGGGGTGACATTCAGCAGCCAGCAGCCGGGCTGGGCTGCACGTTCTGCTGTGCTGGGAATCCACCCAGACAGGTCAGAAACAGCCCCTGCCTGGGTGGGCACGAGCACACAGGGAAGGGACAGCAGCAGGGACACGGTGAGCAGCAGTAGCTTTGTCTCTCAGTCCTCTCAGGAAAGGATGCTTCCCCTTCAGGCAGGTTTGGTAGCAGGACAACACTCCAGCACAACCCTTTGGTTTGTGCAGCTGCACAGGAGCTGCCTGTGCTCCTGCACATCCCTCACACCTCCCTGCAGAGAGAAGCCCTCAGGCTGTGCAGACATGAGGGAGGGAAGGATGTTCTAAACACACCCCAGCACTGCCCCTTCTCCTCTCAGAGCTGAGCAGGTGCTTTTGCAGAGGTAAATGAACAGTCTGGCCAACCAGTCACCTCTCTGAGAGTCCTCCCCACACCTACAGCAGTGTCAAATGGTGACACCCACAGCCACAGCACAGGTTTGCCCTGACCATGGCCAGGCACGTTTCTGAATGAAGGAAACAAACCCCCCACGTGTCTCCAGGCTGGGCAGGCAGTGGGTGATGCTGGGAGCTGCAGGACTCTGCTCTGGTGCCTGGAAGTGACAGTAAGGATAGGAACCATCACCTGCATGGGCAACCTGAGGAACCAGGAGCAAGGGTGAACCCTCCTTTCCCCCAGATGCCAGAGCAAAACTTCAGTTTGGGATTTCCAATGAGCACACCTTCCTACCCCATTATCCAGGCCTGAAGACTTAAGCTGCCTATCTCATATCCTGAAACTGAGAGAGGAAAATTGAGACCTGTCCTTTTTTGGCAATGCTGGCTGCCAGCTCACCCTGAAACCCTGTGAATTATTGATGTTTGTCAGGAATATGCTTCTCTGTTCAAACAAAGCCCAGCTCCCTGACCTGTGTGAGGCAACCCTGTGTCCCTCGCCCCAGGAATCAGGCTGCAATTAAGTTATTAGAGATGCTGTGGGAAGGGCACAATGGGATTACAGACCCTGGGTAATTAATTTGGGCTGAGTCACAGAAACACTTAATCCCCAGGCTGGGAGAAATTTCAGTGGGTGGTGAGGAGGACAGCAAGCAGCTCAGTACAGGGCTGTGTCCATGGATCCCTCTCCACCTCCTGCAGCTGGTACTGGTGAACCACTGGCCCCTGTTTGCACTCAGGGGGACTCTGCTGACCCTGTGGTACACACAGGGCTGCAGCAAGGGCAGGAAATTTTGCCTTATACAGCCAAAGAGAAAAGTGTCCAGGCCACAGTGTGCACCCCTAACCCCTAAAGGCTCAGTGCACAGCACAGCTGCCCACTGCCCACACTCATGTGCTTTGGGAAATCTGGGGAGAGGACCAGAGACACAGGGCAAGGCCTCAGGGAAGCTGGGAGGTGCCACCAGAGCCTGAATTGCTCAGTGCTGTGGGAGAGGGGAGCAGCAAACACTCAGTGCCATCCCTGGGCACAGCAGCAGCCCTGTCCCTGCCACCCTGCTGGCTCTGGCTCAGCTGGGAGCAGCCCTGCAGAGCCCAGGCTGTGACACAGAGCAGATCAATGCTCTGGGATGGGCACTGCAGGGTGGCTGCTGCCAGGAAAGCCAGGCTGCAGGGACCTGAACTGCTCCTGGACACACTCTCCCTCCATCACCAGTGAGATCTGGAGACCTGAGTGCAGGGCCAGCAGCCTGCTCCCTCCCCGGGGGAGTCACAGAGGCTCCTTAATTCGTGCAGGTCTCTAATCACCTTGAGGAATTTAGTGAGCTGGCTCCATTAACTAAATGCCCCCTGGCTGGTGTCCCTCTCATTAGCAGCAGGCTGCATTGCCCCCTTATCTGAAGAGGAATGATGAGATAAGGGAACAGGGGAGGAAAGAACAATTGAGGCATGAAGGAAACAAAGGGAGTGTTTGCCCCAGCCTGCAAGGGTCACCAGAGAGGGTCTCTGTGGATGGAAGTGCCACTGAAGTGGAGAAATCTCCACATACAACACGCAGGGGTTGGATGGCAAAAGCCAGAGCAAGAGCAGTGTGACACTCCTGTGTGCCACGGGCATGTGTTTGCTCATTGGATGAGTGGCCCTACACACCCCAGCCCTGAACAAACCTCACTTTTTGGGAAGGCAGTGTGTGCCTGCAATTGTGGGTGAGTGTTGGAGCCTTGAGGACTCAATGGTGACACCAAATTATCTGGAATCTGGACACTCCAGTCTTTCTGGATGATTACTCAGCTCTGTAAGTGTCATCAAGCAGGGAGAAGGTGATAGGGAGTGCACTTCTAGTAAAGTGAATTAATTTCCAGGCATACATCCCTGCCTTTCATTTTTGCTGCACAGATCTCTAGCCATAACCCCCTCACAGAAAATGATGGAGGAAGGCACCCACCTCTGGCATCCACGGGACAGGGCTGTCCACAGCTGCCTTGGATTTATTCCTCCCACCTGTTTGCAGCTCCTGCATCTGAAATACAAGTAGAGAAAAGTCAAAATAACCTGATCAATGACATGGCACTGACATGTACAAGGTGGTTCTATACAAGCCCTACAAGAGGGTTCAAACCTTGTCACAAGAACATATGAGAAAATAAAACAAGTCTTCAAGCTCCCTTTCCAAAGGACAGGCCAGATACCATGGACATAACAGGGTGAAAATGCTCCCTGGCTTTTTTGGCAGCACATTTCCATGCTGAGCTGCTGAAGGAAAAGGATACCAGTATTTTCTAACTGCTTGCTAGCACAGAGTTAAAACCTAGGTCATTCTCTGGGGCTTTTTTCCCCATCGGTGCTTCAAAAATGTCCAAGCAAGAGTTCCTCCAGCACGGCCTCCAGTCAACAGTACTGAGATGAGCTTCACTGGACAGCAATGAACTCTCTCCTGACCTTTCAATTCTGCTTCTATCTTGCCTTCCTGTGCCACAGGCCCAGCCAGCTTCATCCCACCGCTGCAGCTTGGTGCATCTGAAATAACTCAGTTGGTACATCTGAAATAACTCAATTGGTGCATCTGAAATAACTCAGTTGCCTACAGCGGAGCCATTGCAGGCTGACACTGCTGTGTCAGCTCAGATTTTGCCCTGTGGAAGCTCTGTCCTGTCCCCTGGGGCCAGCAGCACAAAGGAGGGGTGTCCTCACCTGGTGTCCCAGCTGGTGTGGATGGTCCAGCTGAGGGTTTGTGTCCCCACCTGGGACACTGGGCTCTGACAGAACCTTAGCAAGCTCCCTCCAGCTCTCATATCCTGCACAGAGGAAACAGAAAGGTGCCAGGAAACAGGGTGAGCAAAAGCAAGTGTAGCAGTCACCAGAACAAACTGATCTTTACAAGGCTGAGAGACCTCTCACAGTCTGGAATGGTCCAGCTGAGACCAGGATTTGTTTATGTTGCTTGGAGTTGGCAGACTGGCACAGACAGAAAAATTGCCTTTATCTTCCTTAAAAGCTCTTCCCTCAATTCTTATTAATTTAATACTTTAAATTAAAGATTTAATTTCTAGTTCTAATACAGAACTAGAATTATGTTCTAATACAGAACTAGAACTATGATCTAAACATCACAGTTCTAATGTATTTCATTAATCACCACATGACTGGGAACTTTTTTTCAGATTGCTCAGATAATCCCAGCATTTAAACTAAAGAATATCTATTTTTATCAATTAGCAGTACCAAAGAAAAATAAGACAATAACTAGATTGTTAATTAATTTAATCATCAAAAGCATATTATTCTATAGCATATTCTATATTCCTACAGCCACAAGTGGCAGGAACGTGCTCTGAGGGGGAAGAGCAGCCCACTGCTGGGGAAAGATCTGCTGTTCCATGGCCAGCACAGCCATCTTCACCCAACCCTGCCCAGCCCCTCAGCAGCCCAGGAGACTGGCTGTGCCTCAGGCTGGAGATGTTCCATCCAAGCCTTTGGAGGGACAAACCACATGCCCCCAAACATCTCTGGGCTACACAGAGGCCAAGGCAAACCCCAAACCACCCCAGGAACCAGAATTCACAAACAGCCCTTGGCCTTTCCCCCTCCCTGGCTGCACTAAGCTCTCAGCCAGTTATTGTAATTAAAAATACAGTACAGGGTTGATAAACTCAGTGTCTACTCTCTCCTGAATCTGGGTCCCACAGGCTCTGGCAGAGGTGAGCAGAAAGCTGCCTCCCGTGGTGTGCTGATCAAAGGGGCAAGTAACAAAAAGAAAGAGCAACAAAACAAAAAGAAGTGCAAAAAAAGTGAAAAGCATGAAAGTAGTCAGAGATTCAAGTGAGAGACAAGGCTCAGAGCCAACTAGGGTGTCCTGCTTTCCTGATGTGGGTATTGGCTTGCATGTGTGGGTTTCATTCAGGCCCTGTTAGGTGCTGAACAGTCACAAATTCCTGATCAAGATCTTCTCATCCCCAGATTGTGATTTGAAGCTATGCATTTAAATTTATTACTAAAATACCAAGGTCACTATTTATCTTCTGCAGAAGATTTTTCAGTCACTGGGTGAGTAACCTACTGCTTAATGCAGCTAACCACAACCTGTGCTTCAGGGACTGACTGGCTTGGGGAAAAAGGAGAAACTCCTTTGTCTTTACATAAATTTATGTGTAACTGTTGAGTTTCCCCCTTGCTCAGAGCAATGAGGCAGAAACCACTGTTTGTGAGGGTCCTGCAACTGGACACACAGCCCCACTTAGAATGGGGCTGAAACAGACTTTTAGTTCATGTGAAATCCAGCACTTGCTGCTTTGAGGGCTCCTTACAATAGTGGGGGAGAACTGCAGGCTTTTTTTGCAGAGAATACACCCACAGAAGCACAGAATATCCTGAGCTGCAAGGGAGCCACAAGGATCACTGAAGCCTAGCTAGCTAGAGAGGAACCAAGTAAATCAGGGGGAAAAAAAGAAGGCAACAAAAGTCAGTTCACCCCTGGAGATTCAGTGAGGGAAGAGACCAAGGGAGGCAGGTTTTTTCTCTTGTGCAGAGGGGAGAGGTTATTTGGCTCCATGGTTAAACTCAGTACTTGAGTGCCCTGTGGAGTAAGCTCAGGACAAAGCACCAGTAGCCTGCCTGTTCTGGGAAGGGCTGCTGGCCACCAGAGCCAGCCTCCCTGGCTGCTCCCTGGCTGGCACAGAGCCTGCCTCCCAGCAAACACACAAGTGCCAATGGCTGACATTTCTCTGACCCTTGGAAAAGAGAAGAAAGGGAGGCAATTCTCTGTGCAGTACAAATATTTACCTAACACATCAGCCAAGCACAGAACAGACAAAGGAGCCACGAATTAATCTGGAGGCAGTGATTTCCTCGCTGGGTAATTTGTGCTTTGGCAAGCCAGTTCTCCAGCGTGGTAGGAAACGATTTGGAGAATATAATAGGATCAACAGTCCCCTTAGAGAAGGTTCTTGGCACTCCAGCTCCTTCTGAAAAGATTGGCTTTTCCCTGGGGGTCTCCACGGGACACCCTTGGAGAAGAACCTGGTTTTGCCCAAGCTTTCCTCACTAAGGGGAGGAAAGCACAGAAAAGACATATCTCCTGCAGCCAGAACACCTCCCAAGGCCAGCTGCTCCCCAAGGTGCTCCCCACAGCACATGTCACAGGGTTCAAGCCAGGCCTTGCAGGTCCCCAGTGCTGTGTGACAGCTGCAGAGGGGCCTGGGGCCACCTGCACTGCCCTGTCTCAGAGCACCTGGGTGAGGTGATCCAGCACAGGCTCAGCCTGTCCTCAGCTCCCCCTCAGCACTGCTCACTGGCTCCAGCACTCCCTGATGACTGCTCGAAGTCAACAAGCCCACGCCTGGAAAAAAGCAGGAGTCAAGAACCAAAATACCTCAGCAAACACTTCAGTGCTGCTGAGAAGGAATGCCAGAACTGTCAGCTTTGATGGGTTTGCTCCAGTCCCTCTATGAACCTGGATGTGAAAAGGCAGAAAAACCGTGAGCGCAGAAACCAAAGGCTTGGGAAGAGCCTGTCCCAAAGCCAGGGGAAGGTGCTGGGCCAGGCACTGCTGCCATCAGCCTGTCACCAGCCAGCTCCTTGCCCTTCTCTCTCCTGGGCTTCACTTCCCAAAGCATCTCCCATCACTTCCCAAAGCACACCAGTTGTTTTCCAAGGCTGTTTTTCCACCTCAAACCCCTCCAAGGAAGGCAGCATTGGCACAGGCACAGCTTGCCAGAAGCAGCAGCCAGGCTTGCTGCCCCATATTCCCCCTCCCTGGCATCAGTCTGACCTCCTCTCTACAAGCACAGGTCCATCTTTCTTTCTACTTTTGCACCCCCATGGTCCAAGGTTCCAGTCTCACAGGGGTCACCCAAAAACATGAAGGTGGTACTTCTTCAGGGAGAAGTGGTCCTTTTTGTCCCTGTTCCCACCAGGCTGGCTGGCAGATGCCTGCTGAGGATCCAAATGCCCACAGGGCCCACCCTCAGCTCCTCTGGATTCCTGATGGGAAGCCCTCAGGACCTGAGTTTCCTACTGGAAATAGGTGAATACAGGTGAATACAAAGAAAAGGCGAATAAGCTCAAGAGGAGGCTGAAACAGATGCTGCATCCTACAACAGAGCACCAGCAAGAGGCAGCCAGCCTGGAGCCAGCTGGCCACAGCTCCAGTGAATCAACCACTAAGAGGCAGAAAAGCTGTACCAGGAGAAAATGAGATGGAGATGATTCTAGCCCAGGGTCTGGGCAGGCACAAGCACCAAGCCTGCCTCCTCTCAGCCATGCTTTTTACTGCTCTGGGGTCAAAAGTCAGCCGAGGAAGCTGCAAGTGGAGATGAAGAGATCTCACCCAACAGTTGTGACCCTGCCAGAGCACTGCACTTGAAGCCAGGTTCAAGAGGAAAAAATAAAACCAAAGAAGCAGAAAGCCACAGGCAGAGATAAGAGGCAGCAGTACCCAGGGAGCTCTCAGGCCCCAGGGCAGGAGTGTGACCAGAGCTGCTCTGTGTGCACAGATCAGATCCATCCACATGCCCCTGGCCCCAGACAGCAGTGACATTTCAATCAGCCTGTGAAGATACCTGGCAGTGTGCAAAGGGAAATCCCAGACACACTCAAGTGATCAACTTCCCCTCTGAAAGATGGGATTTGATTACTCTGCTGTTGTTAGTGCTGCTTACAGAGCTGCAAATGCTATTAACACCCACTAGCCAGCCCTTTGTAACCTTGCTCAATGACTTCACTCAGCAGCCTCAGGAAAGAGCAGGTCCACAGGCTGTTCTGCACAAAAGCATTTTCCTTCTTATCTGAGACCCTTCTCCTCTTCCTTTTGTTGCAAGGATAGGGCAAGAGAGAAACTGGCAGGAATGAAGGAGGGTGTCATTCTTCATTACCCCCAGCATCCACAGACCCCTCACTGTGGCTTGATGTGTAAACCCTCCCTTGGATGGTCTTATTTCTCCTCTTATCCTGTTGAATATTTTTAACTTACTGTTATTCCATGGGACTTCAGCACCACTTGGGGTCTTTCCCAGTGCTCCTGCTGGCTGCACAGGTATGCAGGTGCACTACCCAACACCCCAGACATTACCACCAGGAGCCTTGCAAACATACTGGTCCAAAAGACGCTGGTGAAAGTTGTTTGAAGCTGAACACAAGAAGGTATTTAGAGAGTCTGACATGCATTTCACACACCCCGACCAGAGCAAACCCTGCTGCTGGTGCCACTGTGCAGAGGAAGAACACCCATCTCCTGCCCACCACACCAACCAACACAGCCCCACAACACTGAGAGAAGAAATCATGAGGATGAGGTGTAACCTGACCTTATACCCACAGAGATGTGAGTGAAGGATACAGTGAAAAGAGACAGCCAACAGTTTCTGGACATAAGGGGGAGTTAGGTCAAGTCATGCATCACAGATAGGGTCAGAGAAACTACCAAAAAATCCCCATTCAAGGGTAGGGCCAGGCCAAGGGAGTCTCTTTGGTTACTCACTTAGGTCAATTAAAAGGACAGACAGAAAAGAGTGAACTTCTTGTCCTGAGGTCAAGACTGGAACATCACTCCTGCAGTTAAAAGGATTCAAGGAGCATGAAACCCAGTGTTACAGAGGGAGCCCTGCAAGCCTTCCCATTGCTGCTTAGTGCACAACTCACAAATAAGGTTGCTGACCTCCTCCAGGGACAAAGCTCAAGTCAGGAACCCTGTGTGCAGAAACAAATTACTCCATTCTTCCTCCAGGTACAACTCTGACTCACTGCTGTGTGAATGGCTTTGCAAACTGACAATAAGCCACAGAGCATTAAAAGTACCTGAAGTATGACAGAGGACAAGGCAGAGCACTGCACTTGGGAAGGAGAGGAAAATCAGCACACATTAACTACCCAGGGCACTAATGCAGCCTCACTGCCAGACTCACCCACAAATAACACCCTGCTGCTGTTCCCCTCCAGGTATAGGAAATGTAATTAATGCAGCAAGGGAGGAACTGATAAACAATGGCTGGGGCACTGACTGGTTTCACGGAAAATATAATTCAAATCTTGCTTCTGTCACTAAAATTTTCCATTGCCCTAGTTAAATCATTAAAACCACTCATGCCACACAGTTTTCTAGCAAATCTTGCCTGAAAGCTCAGCCAGGATATGCAAATATGGAGATGCAGTGCTGGATTTGAGTGAGAAAGACCATGATGTAGCTGCACTACCCTTTGAAATTATGGGGCTGAGCTCTTGTGTCAGCTCCAGAAATGCCTCTGTTTCAACCTAGAAGGTACTAGAGCAGAACTATTGTAAACTCCTGCTTGTCTGCACTTGCCATGCTGAAGGCACAGGAGGTTCAGGAGTTCATGTGAGCATGGAAGGGCGAGCATGCAGCAGCTGAGGTGCCCTCTCCTCTCCTCTCCCTCCTGAAGGATTAGACTTTAGGGGAAGGGGGAAGGGCAGAGCACTCTGTTTTTCAGGGGAAGGAGGAAACCAAATGCAGACTGAGCAGAAGAGCACCCACTGCAGCTTTCAGCAGCAGAAGACAAAAGCCCATGATTTTGGCACTGCTAACTTCTGCAGCAAAGCAGGGAGAAATGCTGGCTAGTCCATTGCCCTCTTGAGGTATTCCAAGGGCCATCTTAAACCACAGAAAACACATATGGAAGCTTTTAAATCATAAAATATATTTTCAACATTATGGGCATGATAGCTGTGCAGTTAAAATCCTCCGCTGCTGGCAAGTTCCACTCTTTAATTTACAGAACGTGGCAATTGTGCTGCAATTATGGTGTGCCTGTCCCTGAGACACTGTGCTGCACACAGGCTGCCTCTGTGTCTGCCTCTGTACAATACTGCCATCAAAAGCAGCCTCCCTGGTTTTACAATGCACAGCTGGAGAGTTCCCGAACAGCTACAGCCAGTCAAGGAGGGCTGATTCCAAGAACAAAGGTGTTTGAGTAGTTCTCATCATGGAATTACCAAGCCAGCCTTTGGCCAGTCATTGTCCTCAAAATGTGGGATTTGCATCAAAACGTTTAGTGGTGTGAGGTTTGCCTGGCTCAAACTTCAGTACTTGGAGCACTTGGGAAAACCAGCAGGTTGTGAGAGGAACAGAGTCAGGTGTTTTGTACACGAGGCTAGGGTTCGGTTTTTACTTCTGCTTCTAAGGTAAAAGTAACTTGCTACTTTGATGGTGAACTGTAACATTAGGCATTATTTTTGTTTCACAAATACCTTTAATCCTGGAACATTTACATGGGTTTCTACCAATTCCCTCCTAGTGACCACATCCTCAGTGACTCACACTCTGCCATCTGCCTTACTTCGGTTTTAATACAAATAATAGTAACGACTTCAAAAATTCCTACCTAAACCTCGAGGTGACTGCTGTGAAAAGCAGATGTTGTGCCTGTTTCTGATCACTGCAAGTGGCATTGCTGGCAGTCTCCCCGTGGTTTGGCCCTCAGAGACAGGGGAGGCACCAAAGGCCAGCTCCTCTGAGGTACTGAGTTATGTACAGCTGAATTTTGCCTGCATTTATCAACACCTCACAGGCACTGACCTGGACACAGACCTGCCAGGCTCCTGCCTGCTCTAATTCATCTGCACTGCATCATCATGAGCAGCAGTGAGCACTGAGTTTGCAGACACATGCACATTTCTAAATGCTTTCTACCACCAACAGACCTGCTGCTTTGATGTCCATGCTTGCTGAATAAATGCAATTAATAAGAAGTAACATATGTAGGCAGCTTCTCTCCCCTGAGCACAGGGAGGCACCTACAAAACCCAAGAAAGAAAATGGCAGTTTTATGCTCAGCAGCCTTTGCCATCTGTTTTTCTTTCTGCAACAGGACTGTGCCCAAGAGAGCTCAACAGGGTCATCCACAAAGCTTTCTGAAAGCTTTGGTAAGTGCATTTTTCTCAACTGATCCAAACACTGCAGCAACAGACTGCCCAAAGAGCTTTCCAAGACTTTTTTTTTTAACACAGGAGCTGTCTAGGATGTGAAGCTGAACATCAACTGAGCAACAGACCTTCAAATCAACATTTGTTACTGCTTTACCAAACATAGTTAGTGATTTATTTTTTATCTTGGGTGAGGGTTTTCCTGAACACTCAATACCTTGCCACTTCCACGCAGATTCAGCATTCCCAAAATATCTTCTTGCAGGTTGATTTTCAGTCAAGCTCTGTGGAACTCTGTGCTGTAGGAAAGGCCATTCACTGCTTCCATGAGAAACCCCCCACACCTCACTTACATCTCCCCTTGCCATTTCTACTTGCCATTTCACTCAAAGCTGCTGTAACCATTTTCTTGCCCTGAATTCACCTCCCAAGCAGTAACTCACTCCTGCTGAAATGTGTTATTTCCATGGTTTCTTTGAGCATTGCTGCCCTACACTTTCAGTTTCAGTGGTGACTGCAGGCAGACTCTGGACATGATTATGGGCAGAGGAAAATAAAGAAGGGGCTGAACAAGTATCTGCCAGAAGAGGTGCAGGTAGGGTTGGCCTGACCTCAGGGCAAGGACGTGAGCTAAACCAACTCTCCTGGAGGCCACCCCAGAAATCTCTTCTGATTTAAATTACTTTAAATTGCCTGTGTTCTTGGGGTTGGAAAATGACTGTTCTGCCCCTGGCTCTGCATGGGACACCCTGCTCTGACACCAAACACAGCCCTGAAGACAGAGGCACCTTCTACTGTAGGACAGGACAAAGTTCCAACCCCTCTGCTGTGGGCAGGGACATTTCCCACTGTCCCAGGCTGCTCAAAGGCCCCATCCAACCTGGTCTTGAACACTTCCAGGGATGGGACATGCACAGCTTCTCTGGGCACCCTGTGCCAGTGCCTCACCACCCTCACAGTAAAGAATTTCTTCCTAATATCTAATCTAAACCTGCCCTTTTTCGGTTTAAAGCTTTTCTCTCATGTCCCATCATTACATGCCCTCACCCAAAGCTCCTTTCCAGCTTTCCTGTGGGCCTCCTTTAGGTACTGGAAGGCTGCTGTAAATATGATCAAACATGGATTAAAATGGCAGCAAAAGGCAACTGGAATATCAGGATATTCTTCAAGAATGTCTGAGATTTCTCCTCAGATGCTGACACCACCAAATCCACGCTCAAAGCTCTATCTGACCTCCAAGCCCAAATGCCAGCCTCCATCTGTCTGCAGAGGAACTGTGCAACCTGACACCAGCATCTCTACTCAGCAAAGCTGAGATGTGTAACACTGATTTCCTCTGAATCATCATCAAATACCAACTGCTAGTCAGGGCAGACAAACATGCAAAGACAGGCCAACGTTTTGGTAGGTAATGGAAAATCCTATATATCTATGGCTTAAAATGTCCAGCCTCAGAGTACTAAGGGGGCAAGAGCAAGCTCGAGCTCTTCCATGACACAGGCTCAAGGCTCACATGGACACAACAAGCTGCCAGCCCTCCCTGCAGGCACCCTGCCTCCCAGCAAATGCATGCTGTGCCATGGGACAGGCTGCAAAGAACATACACTCACTTCTGGGACAGCTTTATTTACACAACATGGGTTGCTACGAGGAGAAACCAGGGTTGTGTAAACTCTCTTTATAGAGCTCTTACCCAGTGACATAATTCCAAAATACGAACTTCTGAAATATTGTTTCTCCTCTGTCTGAACTAACTCCCACGTCAATGTCCTGCTTTGGACCTCAAACAGCCTGTGCAACACTTGACAAAAATAATTAAGACAGTGGGAACCAGTTCACAGAAATTACTTTTTGTCCCACAGAACCACAGAGTATTCTGAGTTGGAAGGGTCTCACAAGGATCATGCACAGGACAATCCCAACAAGCCCAGAGAGCCCTGTCCAAACACTCCTTGAGCTCTGTCAGGCTTGGAGCTGTGCCCACTGTCCTGGGGAGCTGTTCCAGTGCCTGAATAACCTCTGGGGGAAAAACCCTTCCCTGATATTCAACCTAAACCTCCACAGAGACAAAAAGAAAGAGCTTGTATTTACTGCTACCTAGGCTGCTAAAACACTCATGCCTAAATCCCTGTTGGAGAGATTTACTGGGTTTGGTAAATATTTTCAGCCTGCTAAACTGGGACACCATCCCTGAACTTTCCCCTAAAGGCTGCAGTGTGCTGCTGTCACTGCTCACCAGGAGCACATTTGCAGATGTGCAGACACACAATTATAGGAAGTACAAATAAGACCCCTGAGTAACAGCACAGCTGAGGTCCAGGCAGGTTTATGAGTCAAGTAGTTTAAAGGAGTTTTTAATGGCTGATAGAGAAGAGCCAGTTTTACTTCAGCAAAGTACATGCAATAATAATGCACACACTTGGTGCACAAAGAGAAGAAACAAGGCAGCTGTTCTGCTCTTAGCTGATCCACAGGCACAGAGGGGGTTTGAAGCTGCTGAAAATCTTTCTTATCTGAAGTGCCAGAGATTGTTAAACTGCATCTCTCATTTTTAGCTGATTGCAAGTGTAGATCCTTTCTGAAGACCAAGTTGAAAGAGATCCACATTCTTAGGGAAAAAATCCCTTATATACCATATTTCCTGTCATTCTCTCCCTATACAGGGAGTTTGAGTTGCTGTAGATTGTTGGGGTTTTTTATCTTTCACCTTGGTCTTCAGAAAGGATCTACACTTGGATAAAATAAATATATGATATAATATATATATTATATTTTTATTATATAATTTATAGATATTATGTGTTTATATTATATTAAATATATTAATATTTTATTGTTATAGCTGGGAGTTGGAAACACAAAATGCTTTGACAGTGGAAATACGATGGCAAAAATTGTGCCATCACTGCACTTTGTGAATGACCTTTAAGCTGTATTATAATTTTAACTCATTTCTGTGCTACCTTCTGTATTAACAAAACCTGTGGGATAGGTCTACTGTTTTATCACACTGCCCTAGATTTCATAAAATCAGGGGAACCATTTCTGCTGCTCTTTCACAACTTCCAGGGAACTGAAAAATTATTTCCTGGGACATTTTTGGTTGAGTTCTGCCCCAGACAGAACAAACTCTGAGCCACTCAGAGCTGAGATGCAGCTGAACTTTTGGAGCCCAGGCTGCAGGGGCCAGGCACACAGTGCTGCTCTGCACAGGCAATCCTGCCACCAGCAGCATTCCTGAGAGCTTCCAGGAGGTGATCCTTCACCCAGCAGGAGACAGCCGGGTTAGCTGCCTTGGAGCCGGGCCAGCATGCCTCACAGAGCTATCCTGTTTCAGTGGAATATTTAACTGTGCTGGAGCTCTCTACAGAGCATTAAAACTGCCCTCCCAACTGCTTAAGGTGGCTTGCAAGGGCTGATTGCAAAATTGTAATTTTCTTTCCGATGCACTGAAAATTTCCATAAGGCAAGGAAGAGGGTTTCCTACTCCCCAGCACTCGTCCAGCTACTGAACTCTGGGACAAACAAAACCCTAACAACTGTCCAGTCTTGTGTAATTCAGTACAGGAAACTCACACAGTAATTCCTGTACTGCCTCCAGAATAAATAGCCACTGAAAATGCCATCTGACATTGGTTATTTACAGGCTGACCTGAGATTTCACCCAAATACTCTTAGACTCTTTACCAAGTTTTACTGAGCTTTTCCACAGGTTCCTGGTGTGATTCCTACCAAGCTCCACTGACTCTGTTCAATTTCAGTCCTTTTCCATGATGGTAAGAGTGTACTGCCTTACACAACCACATTTATCAAAACACCCCAAATTCTAGCATGTCCTGCCAAAACTGAAGGCCAGAGAAAGCAGCTGTCCTCTCACCTGCATTTTGCCAAAAGCTGTTTGTCCTTATGTTCCTCTGACCCCAACCTGACAAAGCTCCAGGTTCTACTCTGCTAGGAGAGCATCAGCCCTCGGCTCTGGTGCTGTGAAACATCATAGTGCAGTTTATGTACTACTGCTGTTTTACAGGAAAAGTTCCCAGTGCAGTGTCTCCTGGGATGGAGATGAGGAATGTGTGTGTCTGTGAATTCCTGGGCTCTAAAAATAGCCCAGGCTAGTTCATTCTTCAATACTCTTTTAATCTATTTTTAATGCATGCTAACACCAAAGCATGGAACTGTTGAGGTTGGACAGGACCTCCGGAAATCATCTGGTGTGAACCCCTGCTCACAGCAGCACCCCTGCCACCTGAAGCTGCACCACTGCCACCTGAAGCTGCACCCTGCCACCTGAAGCTGCACCCCTGCCACCTGAAGCTGCACCCCTGCCACCTGAAAGCTGCACCCCTGCCACCTGAAAGCTGCACCCCTGCCACCTGAAAGCTGCACCCCTGCCACCTGAAAGCTGCACACTGCCACCTGAAGCTGCACCCCTGCCACCTGAAGCTGCACCCCTGCCACCTGAAGCAGCCTGCACCAGCACCCCAAAGCCCCTTCCTGCAAAGCTCCCCACGACCATCTCCCAGGGAATTCTCTGAGGCAGGTCCCTGAACACAGTGAAGTCTGCTCTCATCAAGTCCTGGGCTGGAACTTGCCTTGCTCCAAGTCAACTCCAGGCTGTTCAGCACACGAGACAAAAATAATTTGTGAAGTAGTTTTAAAACAAGACAGCCATCGAAATACACTGATAACTCTCAACCCCAAAGTTTACAACTTCACTACTTTTGACAAACCTGTCTTTAAGTACCTTGGAAGCAGAAGTCCCAAGGGAAAGTGCTGGGATTTGAGCCAAGCCACACAGGTGCCTGTTTAGAGCCCAGCCTAAAATGGCAATACAATTAACTACTTCAGAGCTTGCAAGAATCCTGCAAGGTTTCCTCTCTCACTCTGCCCTCCATCTCTCCATTAGAGATGCACCTTCTGCACAGCAATTTCAAGTCTGTGATCAAAAATCTTTGTGATTCTGGAAAATGAGAATGGAAGGACAAAAGAGAGGAGATTGAATGCCAGAAGGAATAGGTTTTGCAACCTAAGTTTATTATTCGTATTCCTACTATATTAATGAGATAAGATTTTTTTCATTCAAATAAAGCAACCACAGAATAATAACCAGGCTACCACATCAGAATTGCACAGGATTTATACAACATGGAGCAGAAAGCAAATCCTGTTTGCTGCAGGATGTTAGAGCTTTGTCTATTATATTTCATAACACACAAAAGTGCCACTGTTAGACACGCTTTTCTGCTTGGAGAGCTGATGCCAAAATTCTGCCATGGGAATTTCAGGAGTCTATTGTCCAGGAGCTTACCCATCCAAAAAACTCCTGCTCTGATGGAATATGCTAACAGGTAAACTGGCAGCAAACCAAACTTGCTCACCTTCACCAGGCTCACTTCTGTGCTGCCCTGGCTCGTGGCAAGAGGAAAACCTGGTGGAGCAGTGCATGAAATGAAGACAGCACCACTTCAGGGTGGCCCAGGGGGCTCTCCCACACCCTGGCTCCTTCAGCCAACAGCAAGAGTGACACTTGGACAACAGGGATCACACAGTGGGTTCACTGCTCACAGGGATCATCACACACTGGGGTTCACTGCTCACAGGGATCATCACACACTGGGGTTCACTGCTCACAGGGATCATCACACACTGGGGTTCACTGC
>JBBMKD010000053.1:66742279-66764258 GCA_037834095.1 Argya squamiceps | reverse complement strand
CACACACTGGGGTTCACTGCTCACAGCCATCACACACTGGGGTTCACTGCTCACAGCCATCACACACTGGGGTTCACTGCTCACAGCCATCACACACTGGGGTTCACCTGCTTGTCAGGCTCTGGGCTGCTGGAGTGAGTTCTGTCACACCCTCTCCCAACACTGACTGAAACATGAGGTGCTCTCTCAGCACATGTTCAGACAGCCAAGATGGGGATGTCACCCTGACTGAAAACAGCTGTGCTGGTGTTTGAAAATTCATAACATTAACAGCAGCACCAATGAAGGACCAGGACAAAGCTTGTGAAGAGTAAATACTGAATAAGTAAATTCTGGCACATCTTGGCTGGCACCATGCTCTCCTTGACTGTTTTTCAGTCAACATTTGATGGTAAGAGTAACACAAACTAGATGTGAGTACTGTGAGGCTCAATTATTTCACTTTCTAAACCACCAAAAAATACCAGGATGGAGAGTCTGATTCACAGGGTCTGTGCACTCAGATTTAAACAGATTTGTTACAAAAATACTACTGCTTCTACTGGAAAAAATCAGGCCTCTGGGCACTCTAATCCTCATAAGAAATAAGAAAAAAACCCTTGCTTTCTAGTTAAAAAAAACCCTGCTCTCTGTATCTCAGAAGCTGGGAAAGTAAGCCTCACTGGGTTTAACTTCAAATGCTTGTAACTGCATAATTTGGAAATGTCGGAGCAACATTTTATTTTCATCTTTGCATATGATCAAAAGCGTGACTGTCACAAAACCAGAGACACACAGCACGTCCCAGAACTTTGGTGAAATCTGGTCCCTAAAGCATTCAGTTGCTGTCAGCAACCCTTGTGGAGGGGTGTCCTTTAAGAACATTTCTAACTTTTTTGGGTTATCTCAAATAAGAGAGGAGTTTAATTAGCAACTTCATCCCTGCTACAGACTGTAAAGAGTTACAAAAAACCAGAGCATGCATAATTTTTCACCAGACCCCATAGAAATTTTTCAGGTATTTCTAAAACCTATCCTCATATCTAACCCCAGGAAGTCTTACAGGTGTTTTTCACAAAACCTGAGCTCACTTATGCTAGCAGTGTAGTGGGCTCTCTGGACAGGCAGGCTCTCACCCAGCAATAGCTCAAAAGAGAGGAAACACACCTCGGCCATAACACTAATTTAAATTTTTAACAAACAGGAAATATCACAGCAGAGAAAAAAACCCTGTATTTTTGTCTACCAACTGCAATAACAAAACTATCCAGTTTCTTCCATCCCTTCTCAGCTGGCCTCTCTGTGCTTTTTATTTATTTTCCTTTCCCCCTGCAGGGCACTCCCTTGCCCTCTCAGACTCTTACAGCCTCTGCCTGTTTTGGGGGAGCACTCAGACCCTCCCATCTCCCAGCAGCCCTCCTTAAAGCTCTCTCATGTCTCCTGGTGAGCTCTGTCTCCTCTTTCATCAGCTGCCTCAAGTCCTGCCCCAGTCCTGCAGCACTGAGAGAAACACAACCCAAGAGCATTAATTAATGATGGCTGGTCCCTGCTGTCCCTTTCATCTCCTCTGCCCTGGCTGTAAGCAATCCCTCTGCTCCCAGGGCAAGGACAGCCATCAGCTGTGGGGCTGCCTTGGCCCAGGACTGCAGGACTGACTCCAGGACAATTTGTCTGAGCCCAAATGTTCTCCCCAGCTGCCCCAGCTCCTGCCAGCACCTCGGGTGCACAACCCTGGCTGGCTCCAGCAGCATCACTTTTATCTGGTGCTCATGGGGAGGGATCAGCTGCCACTCCCTGGTCCTTCCCTGCCTGCTGACCAAGGCTCTCCTCACAGGAGCCCATCAGATTTTGTGACTCACCCCTCACCCCAGGGTAAATCTGAGAAAAGAAGCAAGAATGAAGAGAAAAAAGAGTAACTGTCATATGAAGAAAAATTATAAGCTATTCTTTCCACCCAGGACTTCCCCATCCCAGACATGAGAAAAGCACCAACTAAACCATTACAGCCAGCTCCCAGAGCTCCAGCAGAGGCTGGGTGTGATGGACAAATGGCCCTGCTGACTCCTGACCTGCTGCAAAGGCCTGGGGGAACTCTCAGTGCTCATGTCCTTATAGTGCAGGGTCACATTTCTCACAGCAAAGCAAGTCCTTTCCCCTCCCCAGCCTGACAAATGTAGCACTGACCTCTAACAGATTGATGGGAACAGATTTGGGGAGGCTGTGCTACCTGTGACCTGAGACAAAAGCATAAACCCCAAGTGAAATCCTGACTGCTTCAATACCACAAGCAAAGCAGGAGCCTCAGGGAGCACATTTGTTCAGCAACTCTACGTGCAGACTTTAAGTAGGACCCATGAGATGCCAAAATGCAATTACAGTCAAAGAGGAGATACAGGACAGCATCTCAGTATCCTGTGTTTTCTCTCTTTTTAGCAGCTTGCTCCAGTTCACTCTGCTTTTATATCAAAAGGATGTTTTCTAACCAAGGGTGCTGCAAACCACAAGCTGGAAAACCAAGCCAGGTTATTTTTGCTCTTTAAAAACAAAACCATCACCCACCAGGGATTTTGCCCAATGGTCAAAACTGCCCAGCTGCTCCTTTATGTGCACAGCTGTACACAGTTTGTACAGAGCTGCACAGCTACAGGAGTGGAGGGAACAGGGCAAAACCAAGCTGCCACAACCAGCAACGTTAAAAGGATTCTTTTTACCACTCATCTTCCCAGTAATTAAAGTAGCCTTCTTCCAGTTTTCTGAGTGATTGAACCACCCTGGAAGAATCAACCCCAACATATTTTCAAACCGTATTTTGGTTTACTCAGAGAGGGCCAGTTTTTAATTCATTTCTTACAAGCATTCACAACAGGCCTGGATTGTCTAAAGGCTAGCCTTAGCCAGACCAGGAGGAAAATAAAAAAGAAAAAGCAGCGCCCATACAACTGCTAAACAATATCAAATACTTGCCAGGAGGTTTTGATCTGCTCCAGGAAGTTGCACAAGCAAACAAAGCAAAATAAATACGGTAGATTATCTATTGCCATTTCTTCACTCAACTCTAAGATCTTCTGGCAGAGATGCAGTTCCAGTGCATGAAACAGAAACCACAGAGACCTGCCTAGGGCTACTCAGCAGGCAGACATGGTCCAAACTCACTGAAAGCTGCTGGTTTCAATTAGGGACCAGAGCTGGTGCTTTAACTCCATCTTACAAGAAAAGGTCTCTCTGAAAAGTCCCAGTGCATGCACAGCACCTTGCTGTGCAGGAAATAAAAGCCTTACGTAGGAATTTAGTAATTAGCAGATCAGGCCATTGGTTCATCCCATCAGATAATCCACCTTTGACCAGCAGCCAACATCTAATGTTTAAAGGCAGAAGAGAACAACCTTCAAAAGTACCTTTAGCTGTATTACTTTACAGAGAAGAAAAAAAAAACAACAAACCCTGATGACCTACAGAAACAGTCAGCTTATGCCCTGCAGCACAAATTGTAATTACTCTTCTCTTAGCATGCATAGTTGCAAGTGTTACTACCAGTCATAAAATTATCCAACCCTTAAAAAAAAATACCAGCCACACCACTTGCATCATGGGCTCCTGCAGCACTGGATTAACTATGCTGAGATTCCCAGCACATACACAATAGACTTATTTTACAAATGCTGCCTTACAGGTTCATGGTGTAACTCCCACTAAATGGTGCAGTGCTGAGGGAAATCAAGAGGCTGACTCCATCTCTAAAGACACTTTGAATGCTGCTGTAGGACTGGCATTGTCTCTCTTCACAGGGGAAAAAAAATAAGGACATATGTATTTTACACATGTAAATCCTGTCACAAGAAGAGCTCTTGTGCCTCAGCCACCTCTGCTGTTCCTTCCCCTTGGTCCTTCTGAGACCTCACGATATCCCTGAGCACTGGAGCACACACAGCTACTGCTGTGCTCCAGACAGAGATGGATCTGGGTTCAAGGCAATGTCAGAGCTCAGTCCTGCCTGTTTATGTTCTCTTCCATTTTTAAAACAAAGCTGCTGTGGCCCACGTTGGCTGCAGCCCAGAGGGAGCCCGCCCGCTGCCTGCCGTGGGCTTGCATCCAGCCCCAGCCCCACTCTATTTATGTTCTGATGAGCTGCAGCAAGCCAGGCACACAGCTTTGTTGCACAGCCAATTTTTTTACCATTCGGACCAGTGAGTGACTCCTGGTCACTTCTCCTCCTGAGCAGTGCCTGCCTGACCATTTCTGAAAGAGGTTTCCTTGCATTTTTCAGTTTCAGGTGTCAGGTGTCCAGTTTCACTGTGGCCTTTCCAAACAACTCCAGTAACTCAAAGGGATCCAGCTATGCAGATGAAGGATGTACTGGTTTGAGCATCTCAAATCTCATGCAGCCTGGCTTTCCTTAGCTCCTTATGGCCTGTCTTTGGGCTCAGAAGTGCTGTGGTAAATCTGGAGTCACTCCCCTGAGCAGCAGAGCTTTGAGAACTGTTTTTGGACCCTGAAGTGAAGTTCTGACCTTTTACACTCCTGCAGGGGCTGACCAGTAAATGGCCATGGGAGCAGCTCCAGGCAAACCCAGACTTCCAGGGTCCTGTTTCAAACCCAGGTGCCCCTAAGCCATCAAGAACCACCATGTCAAGCAGGTGCTTCCTGCAGTTCAGACCCTGTTGTGGCACCCTCTGCTCCCCTCCTGCAGGAGTTCCTTGAGGTGAGACTGGCTCACCTAAAGCAAACCCCTGGCGAGACTCTGTCATTTTCCCTTGCTGAACTTCACATGGTGGGTGATAGCCCAGCCCTCTGCTATGTCAAGTCTCTCTGCAGGGCCTTCCTGCCTTCAAGGGAGTCAGCAGCTCCTCTCAGCTCTGTATGGCCTGCAGACTTACTTACTATCCCTTCCAGTCCTGTGTGGAAGTCATTTGGACTCCCATCTGCTCTCCTCATGTCCAGAGCTGAGGTTTTGCTGGCACTTTTCCTCCTGTCAACAGAGATTTTAAACTTGATCACCTTGTGGTCGCTGTGGCCAGGATGGCCACCAATCCCCACTTCAGCAATGAGACCCTCTCTGTAGACAGGCAGCAGATCAAGGAGGGTATCCTTCTGAGTCAGCTCCCTTAGGACTTGTTCCATTAAGCTGCCATCCAGTTTTTCTGGATCTTCTGGTTGTACCCAGGTTGTACCACCTGTGTGATGCCCCCAGTTAATTTCTGGCAAGTTGAAGTTCCCCACAAGGACATGGGCAGTTGATTTGGAAGTGTTCCCTTAACTCCCCAAAGAATAATTTGTCAGTGTCACTGCCCTGCCTGGGAGGTCTACAGTAGCCTCCCACAATGACATTTGCATTATTTGTCTGCTCCTTGAGTCTTCCCCAGAGGCTCCCAGCTGTGCCACTGCCAGCTGTGAGCTCTGCACATTCTAACCCTTCTATTCCATACAGTGCCACCCCTCCAGGTGAGGAGATGGTGTGGGACAGTGGAAGAATTTGAAATGTAAATGCATGCCTGCAACCCTAGAAAGGAAACTTGCAATGGCCATGTCATGGCTTATTTATTCCAGGATCTGACCTCTCGCATACATCAACGTTGTTCTCCCCTTTAAAGGACCCCAGAAGGTAAAAGGACTGTATCATGCTGCAAGCTGTGCAGTCCCAGGAGTCTGGCAGGAGATAGCAAGGCTGTCAGAGCCATGAAAACATTCAGGGGAACGCAGTGAAACAGCCCCAAGTAGGCGAGGTCAGCAGCAAGCAGGTACTTGCACGCTGGGGTGGACAGGTATGTGTGAAGAGGAGTGAACGTGTGGGGAGCACATCCACACGCCCAGAGAGCACAGGGAGGAATGGCAGCTGGGACAGGAGGTGGGTGGGCAGCCTCAGAGATGAAGGGATGCCTCTTGGCAGGAGGAGAGATGTTTTGCAGGGAGGAGCAGAGCGATGTGGGGCTTTGGGTGTGGAAGGAGGGAGGAGGGGGAAACTGGTACAACAACATAAAGGTGCTGCAAAAAACAAGTGCTGCAATCACTGAGGCACAGGTGGGGTTATCCAGGTGCTGCCGACTTCCCCTGGGCAGGGAGCTGGTACAGGAGCTGCAGCACATGCCTGGGATGTGCCTACAAATGTACAATGGGGCAGTTTTACTGGGAGACAGCAGCATGGAGCAGGCACAGGCTGTTTCCTCAAGTCTCACCCGTGGTGCCTTCACTGCAGGAGCACCCACACAGACAGGATCCCTGCCTACCTCCAGGGAGAGCAACAGGAGAAAGCCCATGGCAGCAAGGGACCAACACTGGAGAGAAAGTGTCTGGAAGCACCTGCTCCTCTGGGGGACAGCAAATGCAGGAGACAGCCTGTATCACTCACAATGTTTAAAGACTGCACCCAAGACTGATCCCATGAATCCCAGGCTGTATCTCAACATTAACTGTAATCTTAAGACATCAGGGCAGAGTGTAATGAAGCCTCCCACACCCTGGCTCCACACAAAAGAAACCACTGCAGCCTGCAAGGCTTTTATGCAGAATAGCAAAGCTGGCATTGAAGATGTGCCTCTGGTCCATGAAACAACTCACCAAGCACTGTCAGCATGTTGTTTAAGAGCAGCAGCACAGTGCTTAGCCACCAAAACCCTCACCTCATCTCCACACTGTGGCCTCGTCTGGTTCAGAGTGCAGAGGGAAGAGCTGCAACTGGATGTTCATTACAGATCAGCTCCACACAAGCCACCCTGGGTGGTGAAGTGCATGTAAAATTTCCGCAGCAGTGAAGCTCAAATTCCCTGGCCACCTGAAACAACCCAAAGGGAAGTACAACAATTCCTCTGATGGGAAACAACAGCTCTTAACCTGGAACAAACAGGCTTGATTAGATGTGCTCAGCAAACAGAAGGAGCATGGGACACATAAAAGGTGCTATCATGAGGCTACTTGGCACACAATGCAAAATTAGATTAGGCCTTCGTTTTCTTGGGAGATTCAATTGCTGCTTTCTGAGTTTCTGGACTCTGGACTCATTTTGTAGTGCTTAGAGCACACAGGGACCCTCTACACATAGAACATGCCTTTAGAACTTGAGATACACACAGCTGCAGAGAATAAAATTATAGTTCTTTACAAAGCTACAGATCCAGACAGTACCATCACATCTACTTTAAATAATAATAGTAATTTTTAAAATCTGGGTTATTTAGAAAGAAATGTACACAGGGAATTGCATGGTTTCATTTAAGCCATGTAGTGAATTGACAAATCCCAAGCACCCACAACAGACATAGCTGGTAAAATCTGAAAGTATTAAAGAAAAATGATAACTTATGTGCCTCCAACTGCAGAAATGGATCTACCACATTGATGAGAAAAATCACTAAAGCCTCATGCCTCTGCCTTGTCCTGCCAAGGTGGCCAGGGCTGACAAGGGCTATCCTGAGTGTATGCTACAAGCACAGTGGTGGCTCAAACACTTTACTCCCCACTATCAGCACTTCCTCTCTTTCTCTTTTTTCTTAGGGTCTTTTTTTTTTTAATTTTAACATGCATATGTTTGCTGTGGTAGACTTCCCCCACAAGCACTGCCTGTTCTGAGAACCAGCCCAGTATCAAACACCTGAGCTGTCCTCCTGGGGGCTTCTACCCTCAGCCAAGCAATGTATGAAGCTCCACCCTCCCAAAAAAGCTTTCCAGTGACTAAAGCCTTAAGCTGCCTTTTCATTTCACTCTACAACTACAGAAATACACCTAGATGTAACACCAGGAGATACAGAGGTCCTGCTCAGCCTGCCACTGAATCACCTTCAGGAAAGAGCAGCAAGTCACCCACTTGAACCACTCCAGTCTCAGGGTCTGAGACAAGAACTGGAAACAGTCTTGGGACCTGCTGAGCACAAGAAAGGCATCTCTGTGAATTTCAGCAGCTTAACTTTGAGCAGAGATCTCTGCAGACCTTGTAAATGCCCAGCTCTCCAGAGGGGAGGCAGCAAAATACTGCAATGGTGGATTTGAAACGAACTGGGTGCAGAGGTGAATTCAGCACAGGGCCATGGGGCACCCTCCAAGCCACACTCCAGCCCTTCTTCATTGGCCCAAGTGCTGGCAATGCACACTGTTCCAGCCCCAGGGAAGCACCAGACCCTTCCCAATCCTTTCCCCAGCCCCTGCACACTGCATAAAGCACTTATGTCACAGAGCATCTTCCCAGCAACTCTGCAGGGCAGGGATGCTCACAGCCTGGCTGTGTCCCCACAGACAGGGGAGCCCAGCTGGAACACAGGCTCCTCCTGGACAGCCCCAGACAGCCAAGGCAGCCCATTTCAAGTGCCTGTCTGGTGAGAAATTTGTATTTTTGCCAGTAGCCAGCATCACAGCAAAGCTCAGCAAGGGGGAGGGAACATGGAAGAAGCACTTTAGCCACTTCTCAGTAAATTCTGATCACTAAGGGCAAGGAGGTCCCCCTCACTGTTACCAGCAAGTGCAGGAAAAAGCCACTTTTCCATCACAGAACAGGACTCATCTAGGAAAAGGGAAGTCCATCCTCTCAGGCCTGTGAGCTGAAGTGACACAAACACCTCAAGCCCTGGGCCCAGCAGTGCCAGTGCCCCACAGGATGGCTCCATCCCCAGCCCTCCTGCACTCCCACTGCCACCACACACAGCCAGGGGCTGCCAGGAGGGTGGGGTGCCAGCAGCAGGAAAAAACCCTCCACTAGGACTTGCCAGACTTGTGTGAGGGGGAAGAGCAAGACACAGCCACCTTCTCCCCCAGCCTGTGGTGAAAGGAAGTGGTGCTTTCTTCACCTTGCTGGGTTCCAGGCAAATCAATCTTTCCAGCAAAAACAGTAGCCCCAAGCAGGTCCTCTTGCAGCTGTAGGAGGCACATTTACCCATAGATTTTATACTTTGCCTTTCCTCATGCCTGCTAAAAATACCTTGATGTCCTTCACACAGACAGTGCTCCCTCCACCTCTGGCAGGGAAAAGGAAAGGGAAGCCAGAGACACACTTGACAGTTTTGTTTCCTTCACCAGCATGAAGCCACAGAGCAGGGAGGCACCTGTGCCTGGAGCTGAGGCAGGAGCAACGGGGGAGCCTGCCAGTCCCACATGCCCTGCAGTTCCTGCAGCTCTGTCTCTTCCCTGTCCATCTAAAGCCATGGAGGGCTGGCACACATCTGTACACACCTCCAGCTACAGACAGGACACTTCCCAAGCTGGCTGGTCAAATGCAGAGGACACAGCTAGTGCAGCTATCCCAGCTGCTCCCATTCCTCTGCTGTTTGCAGGAAAAGGGGAATTTCACATCACTTTTGGCAGGAACAGTTCTCAGACAGACTGTGAACATGCCTTCCTCTTTTCTTTTCTTCTTCCTGCAGCTGGCCCAGCTTTCCTTAGAAGCAGTGCCTGGCAGCCATTGCAGATAGAACCCAAATCCCAACGCAAACCATGTTAACATTTACTCTGACCTCTATCAGGCTGTCAAGCGGTGTCCCCTTTGCCCCAGCACACCCATGGTGTCCCTCAGACTGCCTCCCCCAGAGCTGTCAGACCAATAATGTGCAAACCCCTCAGAAACTCTGCCTGCAATGGTCACTGCACTTTGCCAATGTGCTGCCCTTGCACAAGCTGCAGACAGCTCTACCCGAGGGCCTTGGAAAAAGAATAGGGTTTAAAGACCAAGTCCTCACCTCAGCTGCATTCTTCCACCCTGTTTTTTCTGCCCCGGGCTGTGCAGTTCAGTGCAATGAATGGGAAAGGTCAGAGGTGGGATCTGTGTTCTGGGGGCCCAGAGAAGCTCCTGCCCCTGCCTTACACACAGTAGCAGAGCTAGCTGACAGGAGGCAGGGTGGCAGCACACCTGGGGAAGCCAAACCAGCAGGGCTGTTCCAGCAGGGCAGGCTGGCTCCAGCAGAATAATGAAACAACAGGCTCTCCCCTTGCATTTGGAGCCCACTGAATGCTTTTCCACTCATGGACATGAAATATTTCAAAAGAATAAATAACAATTGTCACTGACACCTTTGACACAGAGCCTAACTGAGGCACAGGAGGTTGAAGCAGCTTGTTCTGAAGCCTTGGCTGTGCAGCAGCAGGGACAAGGCTGCCCTACATCCCTGTCCACCCAAATCTGTGCTGTAACCACCAGGCCCCTCCTGCAGGCCACCCTGTAATAGAGAGCAGACAAGCTCTCATTTAGGGGGAGCAGCTACTGGGGACACTGAAATCTCCAGCAGCTTGTTTGGCAGGGTGGCAGTGCTGAATACACCCTAATTATCTTAGGGCAGCCAAACCCCTCATCTGCCCAGAAAACCTTTCCACAAGCAAGGACACGCCTGAAACTCTGAAGGTGTCCAGGAGCAGGAGCTGGCCTCCCCAGCTGTTTATGTGACGTTCAAAGGGAGAATAAGAACAAAACAGAGCTCCAAGAATCAGGATTTCCTACCATGTCCCAGGACTGTCTGGCAGTACCCTGTCCTCTGAACTGCTTCAGCATCCCCCCCAAGCACCTCCAGCCCCAGCAGGGACCTCCTGGGAGGCAGCAGGGTGCTCTGCATACAGAGATCCAAGAGCCTTTTCCTCTCTCCCTGCCAGCCCAGCTGGGTCACACACAGCACTTGGCAAGACAAGAGCTCCCTGCTAATTTTATCCTGGGGCTCTCCATGCAGGCACCATCGAGGTGAGCACTGCCAGCTCAGGATAAGGAGTGGTGGGCAGGGCTGCCACGCTGGAGGGCTGAAGCAAATCCCTCCCTATTGCTGAGAGATGGGGGCAAGGACAAACTGCAGCTCCTGGGGCCGGGCAGTGCCCTCAGGGCTCTCATCCTGCCCAGAGGAGTAACTGAGGCTGCAAACCTGCAACAGGATCCCGGGAGTTTCACACTTTTGGACAGTCCTGGAGCTGGAGCACCCTGGATGCCAGTGTGCCCTGCTGCACAAGCATCACTCTGCAAACGCTGCTCATAGCAGAGCCTGCTCTGGCTCCTTCCCATGGTGGTCCCTTCTCCAGCACGCTGCCTGCCCAGAATTGTTACCCAGGGATGGGCTGCCCTCCCTGCCGAGTCTGCAGGGGTGCAGTCCCTGCCTGGGGTGGGAGATGAGCAGGAGAATTTCCCCATGTCAGGATGCAAACTTGCACTGACTCCAGCAAACAACACCTCTCCCTCTGTGTAAGAGGAAGACCCCCAAAAGGATGGCAAGACAGAAAGGGAGCCCTGTGAAAGGAGCAGGGGTAGCATGAACCTCAGCAAAATCAGAGAGTTTCTGGGTTAAACACTACCTGACCATGGACCACAGGACTATGTGCAAACCAAGCATCTTTTATTCAATTTTCACTGCACCTAGATAAAAAGGGACTTTACAGCCTTTGTAAATAAGGAGGTATATATAAAAATATCCTGACTACATTAGCAACTCCTTTTTCTGCAGAAAAAGCTAGCAAAGTGCTGAGCATTTGTTTGAAACCCAGGACAAAAGAGGTAACCACACCGGGCCAGTCAGGAGCAGCATCTGCACACTGAGCACAGTGCCCTACCCAGGGGAACCAGGTGTCTCAGCACACTAACCACAGCAAAAAGCCATCAAGCCACGATTTTCAAGGCACCAAATACCAAATACATTCTTTAACCACCCTGCTAGAGCTCCTTATGATCCCTACAAGCTTCTGTAACTTTTATCCCTGTATTTTCCTTCACCTCTTTTAAATCTAAAACAGTGGTTTATTCTGTGCCCTCCTCTTTCTACATCTCTCTTTTTGATCTCTGTTCCAGCTTCTCTGCTCCACTGAAATCCCAAGTATTTGCTTCTAATCTAGCCCTCAGTTCCTTCCACATTACAAGATTTTAGTGGCTCACTGCACTCTGACACTCATCTCACTATGTCTCATTTTTGGCCACTCCTTACTTTTCTTAAATCATTTCTGTCATCTGTACTTGCAAATGCTTCCTTTTCTGCTCCTTTTACCTTCCACTTTTCCTTCTTCCTCTACTTCTGCACGAGCTGCAGATAAGCTTGCCAAAATGCTTCCTTCCCTCCCTTGATCTGCCTAAGTTGTGTATCGGATTCAAACAAAGAGTTGTAAGAAAAAGGTGAAAACAAAATTTACAAAGAACAAAAATAAAAACAAAAACAAAAACAGGAAATGTCATGCCTTTTGGGAAGCATGGAGTTTTGGGAAAAAGCACTGAAGAAAGAGTACTGGAAGACCCAGAGTGAATTAGCAAAGCAATTACAATTCGCAAAGCAAAGGAAATCGGCCGGCACGGCTGGGGCCGATGGAATGCAGACAGCGATCAGACAGCGCAGGCAAACTGAAATGATACTGGCCAGGCTGAGGCGGGGTGCGGCAGGAGGTCGGAGGGACAGCACCTCCCCTGCCCCAGCAGCGACACCAGGGACCTTCTGCCCGCTGCAGCCAGAGCTGCCCGCCCGGGAGAGGGGCCTGGAAAAGCCCTTCCGCAGGGAAGGGCGGCATGGCCGGGGCAATGACGGGGCACGGCCGTGCCAGCAACACCTGCAGTCCTGCAGGGACGGAGAGCAGGGCTCAGAGAGGGAAAGGAGGCATTTAGGAGCTGCAGACCAGGCGCAGGTGAGCAGCGCCGTGCCAGCAGCACACAAACTGCCAATGGATGAAAGGCACTGGCAGAAAAAGCAAATTCAATTCAGGCTCAATGCTGACGATCTCGGCTCCACCACTGGAGCAGGGGGGCAACATGAACAAGTAAATACAGATCATCAGCTGCAGCCAGAAATTGCATGGGAAAGGAAAACACCCATTACCAAGGTTGAATTCTGTCAAGCCCTGGTCTCACAAAGTGTCTGCAATTCCCTGAAGAAGAACTAACCAAAACAGCAGAGACAGAATTAGAATACGTCTTTTCAAGTATAAATAAGCTCCCAACATAGCACAACACAGAGCAGTACAACTGTCCTTCAACTCATGCAACCTACAAAGTCCTTCCTGACTGAGGAAGCAGCTGAAAAAGAGCAGGACCAGGAATGGCCCTGGGAATCGGTGACAGGGATGGAGCAGCCAAGGCACATGGGCATAAAAAGGTGATGGAACAAGCTCTGCCAAGCTCCTCATCCCAGCAACCCGATTGCTTAGGTCCTGAATAATTAAACACCTGTATAAAGAGGGCTTTGCCCCTGCCTGAGAGGGGAGAGGAGAATGATGGTTGATACCAAACCACTTCTGGGGCTTGAGGTGCCTACAGCTGGTGGTCCAGCCAGCACCTGGAGACAAACCAAGCATCACCTTGGCAAAACCTTTTTTTCACAAACCACTGTTCAGGCTGTGTTTAGCACTGAAAAATCTTTCTAGAACCCATACGAATTTAGATCCACGCAGATATTTACATCACTACCATGTGGCTGACAGCTACCATCTGCCTTCCCACAAAAACTGAGCACACACATGCCTTGCTGCTGTGGGACCCCTCTGCTATGAACACCCTTGGGCCCTGAGAGCCTGAAAGCTCAGTTATCTGTGGGTCAGCAGGCACAGCCCCTGCAGTTCCAGAGCCCAGGACAGCAGGGAGAGATGTGGCTGCCAGCATGAGGCACTGCACAGAGCCCAGGATGGCTGCTGGAGGTGGTTTACACCATGAGGCACTGCACAGAGCCCACGATGGCTGCTGGAGGTGGTTTACACCATGAGGCACTGCACAGAGCCCACGATGGCTGCTGGAGGTGGTTTACACCATGAGGCACTGCACAGAGCCCACGATGGCTGCTGGAGGTGGCTCACTCACACCATGAGGCACTGCACAGAGCCCACGATGGCTGCTAGGGAAGTTGGCACACCTGTGGCATGAAGGACAATCTGCTGTGAGAGAAGGAAGAGGCTGGAGGGGGCTGAGGGCCCTCTCCTGGGGGGTGACACCATCCTGCTGCCCCCTGGGCTGCCCTCAGCTGCAGCCTCCTCCTCAGCCCATGCTGGGATTCCCCAGCAGACGGTGCCTGCAGCATTCTGGGGAGCAGGAGGGGTGATAAAGTCCTTTGTGACCCCCCTGCAGATGCTCCGCAGCACGGCCTGGGCACCCCGAGGGAGGCAGGGGGTGAGGGGGATGAGGCTGGGCTCCCTCTGCCCGCTGTGCTGGCACAACTCGAGTCCCACAGAGGGAGCTCACAGGCCTGGAGCTGCCTGCCTTTCCTTCCTCTGCAAGTTCACCCTTGCTCTACTCCACGTTTGAAAACAAACCTCCTCACTCCTTTTTTTGTTGTTGTTCCCCTAACAAGAAGAAGAAGCAACACACGAGCTGGGAAAGAACTTAATAATGCCTTAACCCCTTGGCTTGGATGTTACTCTGAATTTCCAAGCAGATTCAACTAACTCCTCCCTCCCATTGGTATGAGAGGACAGACTTTGGGGCAGAACTGCTGGTCACAGAATTTACTCTGATACAGGCATGCACTGATGTTTTAACGACACAGAAGTCTCATTTTGCAATTGCTATTTACTCCTTATGTAAGGCAGACAATTATTACCAAGGTATGCCTCTGGAAATTATAGTTCAGTCAGGTTTGATGGGAAAACTTGGTTTTGGCAGATTGTTTATTTTGCATTTTTGATGTAAAACAAACAAAACACTCCCAACTGGCCAGCATACAACAAAACATGGACTGTGGCAGCTTCTGCAGAGTGAGCTGCTGCAGCAGGTAATGCAGGCCGTTAGTACAGGGTGATCTGGACACAATATTCTCAACCCCTTACAAACTTTGTTCTGCAGCTCAGATGGGGTTAATAGCACCCAGACATGACTACTGTAATTTTACAGAAAATTGGATTACGAAATATAAATAAAACCAATTTAGGAAGTGAAGTATTTACCAGAAGGGCTGCAGATATCTGAACCCTGCAGCAGCACTAAGGAAGCTGTCAGAGTTGCCAACTCCAAATCTACGGGCCAAGCCCATGCTAATGACATGGAAATAAATAAGTAGCCTCTTCAAGGAAGGCAGAAACATTTATTTAGAATGGCAGGGAAAATTACACATATCATAAATGCAGATTATCCCCACTCCAAGTGAGCTCTACTAGGCAATTCTGTGGCCATCACAGATGACGAGACAGATCAAATATTTTTACTGGCAAATGGAATACAACAGTAAGTGACAATGAACTACTGTTTAGTGAGTCTGAATTTACATATTTCAGTGAAACAGGCTGCAATCTAAGGGTACTGGTTCCTAATGCTAACAATTCAGAAGGCATGAGGAAAAGAAAGTGAAAAAGATGGCACATGCCTGTTATAGTCAAGCCTCTGATCTGTATTCAGGGTTTTTACATTACTGACTAGCACTGGCTGTCAATTTCCAACCGGTAAAAAAAAAACAACAAACAAACCAAGACTATTTGAACTGTCAGAAATTAACATCGAGGGCACTGGAGTAAGAAAGGAAAGTCTCATGGATGATGCAAAGGCCTTGGGACTTACCATTTGTATCTGATGGAAAACAGTGACATGGAAAAGGAAAAATGGCCCCAGATGTGACAATTTTGCCATGAAAGGGTATCAGACCTGCACTGCAAAATAATCTGTGACATCTTAATCCCCTTCTTTTAGAAGCTTAGAAGGGGAGAACTGTAAAATCAGAATCAGTCATCTTTTGAAGGGCACTGATGCTTCAAGGGAACTCAAGTCCCCTTTGGACTGTCTGAAATGATTCAACATCTTAAAGACTGACTACCTGAATATTATTATTCTGTGTAGTTGATTTAAATTATTTGTTATGGCAACACAAGTTATTTTTCTGTGATGTCTTAGGAGAACTTAATGGCAGCATAATCCCAGATCATCGAAGTAAGCATCTCAAAGCACCAGGAACTCTCTCCAGATCAGGAACATCAAGGCCCTTGCACTTTGGGATGGGAAGGTCTTCTCAGAAAAACACAAATACAGAGCAGCTCTGGTCAAGATCCCAGTGTACTCTGGCTCAGCTCATGACACACACAGGCTGTGAATTTCTAACATCATGAAAAGGGTGAATATCCAAGGCCCAGATTCACAACTGTTTCCACCCAAGGCACATGGGTCTTTCTGAAATCTCACACCACATGTAAATAAGCCAGTTTATTTCCTTCTCTGGAAAGTCCTTCTCAGCTATTACTGCAAGCCTAAAAAAAGCCATGGAATTGGGAAGTGACTGTAAGAAGCAACATCAGTGCAGAGCAAGAACAAATAGGAAAGGGAAGGGAAACCCAACAAAATATATAAATTCCTGAGGCCAGCACTGTAAGCACTGGAGGAAGAACCCCATCATTACTCCACTCCCAACTGGAGAGCCTACAAGGCAGGCTCTGTCCTCAGGAGACCATCCTGCCTTTTTCCATCCTGCAGATGTCAGTAATTTCAAACCACCAAATGAAGGAGGATGTCCCTCTTCCCTCACATCTGCCTGAAGGTGCAGCTGAGAGAAGGCAGAGCCTCTCTGTCACTGCAGCACACAGAAACATCTCCAGAGGGCAGAGCCATTGCTCTGCCATCCCGTGTGGGGGACACACAGGAGGGCCCCTCTGAGACCCCAGTTATCCTAATCCAGCCCAGCCCAGCACAGGAAGGTGTGTGCAGGAATACATGCTGTTCTGGCACACCACTACATAAATCTGTCAGAGTTAACACGAATACATGAAGAGACGACACAAGAGCTTATTTATAAAGGTAGTATGTAATCTTGGCAAATTATTTGGGGATCTGCAGGCTGAGTTCCAAGGAAACAAACACCCACCTGACTTCAATCAAGTGGTGAAAAAGCACCAGGTTCAGAACCTACCTGCAGCACGTGCCCCAGCAGCAGTGCAGGATGCACTGGCCCAGGACAAGCATGGCACAGCCAGCCTGAGGTCTGGGCTACCCCACTGCTGCATCAGTGAACCTCACAAAGCAAGCTGCAGGGGATCCTCGCTGGTCCCTGTAACCCTGGGCTGTCCCCTGGAGCCTGTGGGAGCAGAGTGTGCAGTGAACATGGGCCTGGGGATGCTGGCTCTCCTTACACACCAGGGCAGGGTGCCCTAGCACCTCTGCTCACCCTGCAGGGAGGCTGCCCTGAGCCCTGGCAGTGCCCCTGCCCCTCTGCAGTGCCCAGTTCTGACCCCACAATGTGCTTTGGGAACAGTGCAGCCTGGCACAGACCCCCTGAGCAAAGGACACAAGTGTCCTCCCAAGCACAGAAACACCACTTGCCAGCTTCGTGGTGTGACAGACAGTCCCTCAGTCAGGATGTGCTCTGAGGGGGATGCCTGGGGTAGCAGCTTGCACAGACAGGAAATCCACACCTCACACACCACAGGGCCTGTTTCTCTCCAGGTGCACTGAGACCCTGGGGGCAATCAGCTCTGCAGGAGAAGGACACTGGCGTGCCCAGGCAGGTCAGCCTGTGCGTGAGGGTTGCAAGAGGCAGCCCCTGAGCATGAGTGAACCTGCAGGGGGAGGTGTGCTCCTCCTGGTGTGCCCGCAGGCAAGAGGAGGAAGTTGATACATTACATGAAATGTCCAACTTCACCTTTCTGGCAGATACTCTGCTCACACACACACATGCACCTGCCCACTGACATCAGCACTCAGGCACCTTGCCCTGCACCTCAGTGGCCTGGGAGCCTGAAGGTCAGAGCTCACAGGGTGCAGGCACACCAAGCAGCCAATGTTCTGGGACAGCAGAGGGATACTGAAGATGTACATACTGGGGAGCTGGAAGTCTTGCCATAGGGACTTCTTTATTTGCACATTTCCACTGGTTCTTCTGAGCCTCTCCTATTTTCTCCTTCAGAGAGTGGGAGTGTGCACTCCTGAGTTAGAAAAGCAGCAGTCTGAAAACCTGAGTGAGACACAAACCACTAACACAATCCAAGACAGGAAGATAACACACTCCCAGTGTTCTTTACTCACAACAATAAAATGTGGAGGAGCAGGGGTAGGTTGAAGCAGTTGGGAAGGGCAGCTTAAAAAAGGGGCCCCCAACTCCTTGTTCCTGTAAGTTGTAACTCCCAGGATTCTCACCTAACCCTGAACACCCTCCTTGTGCCTGGCTCAGTGTGACACACACACCTGCAATAAAAGAAATCAGTGCAAATGGTTTACAGGTTCCTGAAATATCATGGTCTCTGCAGCAGAAAAAACCAGATTCTGCACAGCAATGGCTGGGAATGACCTCACCTCCAAGTTTCTTCAGGGATGGAGCTGTTTTTACTATGTTGACACGAGATTTCAGAGCAGAGGGGGATTGTTGCCCATCCTGCCTGCAAACGCAGCCCATGGGCACCAGCCTCACTCCCTCAGTCAAACCCTTCTGCACAGGTGGGCAAAACAAGGCACTGCTGGGCACAGAAGAGAAAAACAGAGGGAGCAGGAGGAGTTGTCAGATCCACCACCTTTTCCATCCAAACAGCACTGCAGCAGCCCTGGGAAGTGGCAGTACTTTGAGAAGAGGGTTTTCCCTGAGGAGAGACCTGTCCCTGCCCTTGTCCCTTCCATCCCTGCTGCCAAGGAACTGCATTACAGCAGTAAAGGCAGGATGCAGGACTTGCTCTCCAGACCTCTGTGTTTTCTCCCTCCCCAACACCTCATTCACCCTTGAAATAATAGTTTCCCCATCTCCAGCAGGAGCAAAGTGTGCTGTGCAGCACCTCGTAAAGATGAGGAAAACATTCCTCGTGGAGATCCCACTCCAGAGAGGTTAGTGCCTGACAGAGCAGCAGTAAACAGACTGTCTCCAGCTCCTGGCTTTCCTGGCAGGGAGGCAGTGTCCTGCCTGTTACAACTTGTTTTGGATGACAACAGGCCACGTTTGTGAGGGGAGCGTGCCCATCTCCAGCTCACAGCAGCCAGCTTGTTTCTCTTCACTCAGCTGTAAACATGTTTAAGATTCCTATAAACACCTACTGGGCAGCAAACCAGCCAAACATGCTCAATTAAAAAAAAAAAAAGGGGGAACAAAAAGGCAACACCACAACAACAGAAACACCCTGCTACCCATGAGCAAACAGTCCTGCCAAAAGGCTCCCTGGGAAGAACATGTAGGAATATCACCTTAATACACTCACCTCACAAGAAAAAAAACCAAGTTTTTTTCCTTGACCAACTGTTCATTTCAGCATCACCTTCAAAGGAAAGCCATCACTCACAAGAGCCCGCACTATCCTCTGTGCCTGTCCAGCCCATCCCAGCCTCTCAGATCAGCTTTGGCACACAGAAACCCCAAGGCAAGGTGTACACCAGGCACGGGTGCTGCACTTCAGGCTGACCCCTCAGCCTTTGACTTTAACATCACAGCCACGTTTACCTCACGCCAGAGACTCTGCCAGCACACGGTGATGAAGCATCATGAATGCCAATGGACACTGATGATTATTGTCTTAGACTCCTCATTCACTCTTATCCAAACTATTTTATATGCTTGACTTTGTTGCACAGGAGAGCTGCAAATATCTCAGAGAGGACAGTCAGGGTCCCAAATTTTAAACAACCACCCCTGGGCATCTGCTCCCTCCACCAGACCCTGATCTGGGGGGTAGGAGGAGGAGAGGAGGTAAAGCTCAGGGGGATCCACCACACCTGGAGACTTGCCCTAAGGCACTGACTTGAGAGCAGGGATGATGTGGGGCCATCAGAGGGGCCTCTGCTCCATCTCATGCATGGCTGAGGGGAAAGGTAATATTTCCTCTGAGTCCTCTCAGCTTTGCAAGAGGAGGAATGACTTCCCTGGAAAGAGAAAAACATACTTGTTTTTCCATACACAGGCTGGACTACAATGCCTTTTCGGGAGGCAAGAAGAAACTCCATTACAGACACAGGAGATGCAAACAGTGATCTCCTGTAGATCTTTCAAGCCCAGCAGCTTTTCATCTTTCTGGCCCCAATGGGGGAGCCTTTTAGCCTTGTGCCTAGAACAACTGCCCAATAAAGAGCTTTTGTATTTTATAATTAATAACTGGGGAGGTGTTTCACCAGCGAAGTTGAGGGGGCAGCTCTTGGTCGGTCCCAGGAGTGACTTACAATAGGGCCTCCACCTGGGACATGAGACAGAAAACAATGCAGGAACAAGAAGAAAACTATTAATTGCTTGCAAAGTCAGCCCCCCACCACACCAGCTTCCTGGGATCCTGGAAAATGTCACCACCTGGAGTCACAAACACCGCCATCCCTGTCCCCAGAGAAGGAAACATTCCTTAGTTTTAGCAGCCAAAAGAAAACAAATACTATTTATCTTCTGCTCAGATTTCTCTTAAAACAAAACAGGCTTTTAGAGGTGGTAGGGCAAGAGGAAGGGTGGGGAAGGTCACAGATTAACCTTCCTCCTGTTAGCAGGTTCCAGGATTCTGGCTACAAGGCCAAGAAAACATGACACCAAGTGCCCAGTGTGACACAGCCCTCTGTGATGCTGAGCCATGAGGAACTGCCTGCCAGAGGATTGTACCCTCCCACCCTTTCCAGCAGCACTTAAATACCTTCTGCTTGCAATGAGCAGCAATGTCTCTGGTGGATTTGGGAGAACCTGGAATTTTATGTAATTGAACTTTAATATAATGCAGTTATTTTGTCCATATTCTGTTTTGGTTGGTAGTAATTGTAGTCATCTCACTGCTCCCAGTTCCAGTCTTAAAACAGAATGACTTTCATAACAGAGATGTAAAAATAACCCTGTCTTAAAGCAAAGAGAAAGAATCCAATTCACTAGAAAAGTTGTTTTCTCCTGCACATCTTGGCTGTCCCCACCCTCCCGGCCCATTTCTCCCACCCCCTCCTTCTCCGTTTGCATTGCTAGCAGTGAAAGGACCATCAGCTGCTCAACTCCAAACACCTGACCCAGCCCCTCTCTCCTCATAATCACTATTTGAAACACTTCTCAGTTCTTTTCTCCCTTGCTTCTACACAAGCCCTCTGCCCAGCTGTACAAATCTTCTCTAAGCGTTTCTGGTGGGGTTTTGCCAAGTGATGTACAGTAAAGGCACGGTGAGATTGCATGAAAGATGTAATGCAAAGTAGACTTGTAGGACAATTCATCTTCTCGTTCCACGAGGCATAAAAAGAGGATTTTTACTAGAGGATTTATCCTGGCCAAAAAATCAGATATGTTACACTGCTAGAACAATAAATATGTATTTTCAGTCTGATTATCACGTGAGATACAGAACAAACGTACAAGCTAAAGTCCTGTAATGGACTTTGTGGGGAGTAGACATTCATGATGCTCCTTGCACAGCCACAGTCCAAAGCTTTAAGACTGAAACCAAGCCTGACCCGTGGGAGTAAAAATGAGGATGTTTCTAACACGTAATGAAAGGACCAACATACTGGAAAATATAAACAGCTAAACACTAACACGCAGTTGAAAACATACTTTTAAACTAGGTTAGCACCAAGTACTGATACTGTTTAAGTGCCAGCAGCAACATCAGCCTTTTACAAAACCGTGAACTGTTAAAACTTTTCTGTAACTCAGAAAACAGAAGCGTAAAAAGCCACACGACACTGATAAGACTTTTCCTCTACTTCAGAAAAAAGCAGCGCAGCTCATCACACTTTGCCTGAGCCCCGCCGTACTCCCCAAAGCGAGCACAAAGCGAGCCCGGCAGCGGCGGGCGGTGCGCCTCTCCAGGGTATGCATTCCCTGCCGCTCTGCATACGCTTCTCTCGCATCAAAGCCACAGTCAAAGCATCTCTGCCGCCTCCCGGGTTCGCACCGGGGCAAGAGAGAGACATCTCAAAGCCGTGGCTTCGGGCTCTACAGCTCCAGCACGGTCAGATTTGGGCAGGTCTCCCGACAGAGCACGGGTAGAGCCGGCAGGCCGAGGCAGGAAAGGGAACCCTCGGCGCCCCAAGCCCCGCTCCCCCCGCGGTCACCGCCGGGGCTCCCCAGGACCGCGGGGTGCCCGGGCTCCCCGCTCCCTCCCCTCCCGGGGCTCACTCACTGCGCTCCGGGGCAGCTCCGCCGCCGGTCATCGCCACCAGCTCCAGGTAGGCGGCCCAGAGCCCCAGGGCCAGCGCGCCCAGGGCCAGCAGCAGCCGCAGCTGCTCACCACAGGCCCCAGTGGGGTGGGT
>JBBMKD010000053.1:66721433-66742072 GCA_037834095.1 Argya squamiceps | reverse complement strand
CGCTCCGCCGCCGCCCCCGCCCCGCGGGGCCACCGGGCAGCGCTGCCCGGGCTCCGCTCCTGCCCGGCACGGAAAAGGGCCTCCGTGGCGGAGGGAGATCCAAACCCCCCTTCCAGCCGCTTTCCGCGCCTGCAGGAGCGGCGGTGCGTCCCCCCGGTGAGGGGACGGGAGATGGTAACTCCTCTGCCGAGAGGGAAGTACAACGAGAGGGGACGGTTCAAATTCGCTGTTACTACACACAGCTGAATCCATGTTAAAGTGGCTTTCACCTGGTGCAACAGGTGTACGTAGTTAGAAGTGCATTGCTCGGTGAGGAGGAAGAGGGCTGGTGGAGCCTCCAGAGCTGTTTTCTGAGGCAGCTGAACAGATGCGATGTTATATCGTCAGAACCCTCAGCGGGAGGAGGTCGGAGGCTTACAGGAAGACCAGGACCTTCCCCGGGTGAAATTGCTGCTTCATTATATGTCTGAAGCACATTTTTAAAGTGACTTCTCTGAGTCACTTTAAAAGTCACTGCCCGTGCTTTGGTTTCATTCACATCACCAAGCTGTCTTGGAGGCTTGCAAACTGGATTCCTCCTCCGTGAAGGAAAATGGGAGATAACATCTGGGGTGTCCATCGTGTATCCAGCTGGGGACCTAGTCCAGAGTTACCCCTTCCCAAAAATGTCTGATGTGGGTGTGGGGCCACTGGTGGCAACTGTTTTCCTTCACAGCTCCACTCCTGCACAGACGCAGCTCCTGCACCGTGTGGGGCCATGGACAGAAACTCTCAGGCAGAAGTTGGTTTTTAAAATGAATGAGATGATGGTACTCTTTCTTTTTCTTGAGATCTCTATGTAGAAGCAGCCTTCTTCAGCGCGAGGCTGCACAAAAGGACGTTTGCTGGTCTCTAGCTTTAAAGAAGTGCCAAAAGCCTTTTGAATGACGCTGAGGGACACGGAGCAGCGGTGAGTCCCAGCGGGGACAGGCTGACTCTGGCAGAGTGCCGGCACTGGCTGGGGAGCTGGAGCAGCAGCCGTAGTCCCGGGCATCGAGTGCCGATCAGCACATTCCAGCATCCAGGCAGCACCGAGGGGCGCTGCTGTCACCTGTCACACCTCTGGGACGGACCAAGGGATGGGATGTGTCCTTTCTATGAACGTCTCAAAAAGGCTTCAGAGCCATCTCCCTGCAGCCCCGTGCTGGGGAGGTTTCTCTTGCTCGGGGAAAGCACATGCAGAGGGTTTGTAACCCATTGCAGAGCTGCAAAGACCTTTCCCAAGCTGGGAACAAGGCCACGGTGGGGGAGCCTGGTGAGTGGCTCTGTCCTTGGACTTCCTCAGCCCCCCGGGGATAAGGTCCAGTGTGCAGCTTTGGACGATGCAATGCCTGTGTCCCTCCTTCCTACCCCATTTGAGGCAGCAGATGCACATCCATCATCCAGGCTTGAATAATGGGGGAGAATTCCTTCGGTGTAAACAGAGAGAGCTGCCAATAGCCAGACACCACCAGTACCCACACAACTAAAAATGGGAAACTGCAGTTTAATCATTACAAGGCAGGACTCTCATGAGGGCATGACACTGTTAAGAGTTTTTTGGTGGTGTGTTGGTTTGAGGTTTATCCAGCATGAGAGAAATAAGCCAAGTTTTTATATTTGTTCAAAAAAAGGCAGAAAGTACTAAGACAAGCATGTAATAAATACAGATCTAAATTGTGTTTACCATTGAAAGAATGAGAATTGAATGATGTATTCTTAGCAGAAAGTTGTTTGCGTTTCTTAAATGAACAACCTTATGCTTGAAAAATAACAACTGCCCTTTGTTGCATATTAAAATAAGTAATCATATTTTTCTCTAGTGAACATTGTACTAAAATGGAGGGAAGGGAAAAGTGAAAGTTGAGGCTAACAGTAGCATTGTTGACTTCTAAAGAAACAAACTTTTTCCTGATTCAACTGTGCTGTGATACAGAAAAGCTCTTGTTTCTGGAGAAAAAGTTTATGGAAATTACTATGGCATGGTACTCTCTGTTAAAATATAGTTACAACAGAACAGTATTAAGAAACAAAATTAATCTGAATGTGTAATAAAAAGTGAAGTCATAAACTTGAATAGCTCTGCACTGTACTTTAACTAATTTTGGACCACTTATTCATTGCAGAAAGAACAGATGTCCAGGAATAAGATTCTGGCAGTGATGTTTAAAACCACCTCACATAATTGTTTTTATCTCAAGTCTACTAGCAGCCTTACAGTCTCAGATTCTCAGGCATCCCAAGTCACACGAGTGCGTGCCCAGAGCTCCTCCTCTCTCACCCTCCCTGTGTGCAGTGTGGCAGCAGTGCTGGGGTCAGCCCAGCAGGGACAGGAGCAGCTGAGCTGTCCCAGGGGAGCTGGGGCAGGAATAGGGCCCGTGCTGTGTGGAGGTGACTGGGACAGGGAGCTGACACTGCTCCTGCCTGATGGGCCATCCTTGAATATTGGACGCTGCTGCTGGCTCCAGGACACATCTCTCCCAGCCTGCCCTGAATACCCACTTCAAAGAAATGGACGCTTTGCCAGAAGAACCAACTAGAGGATTTTCTGGCTTTGTTTCAACTGTTTGTTTTCTATTTTGGCTATGCTTCCTCATGGCAAAAGTAGCCTTTGATAGAATGCAGCACTTAATGTGCATCTCCCATTCCTCGGGCTCACCCCTCTCTGGATCCACCTCTGAGCATCTCTGCCTCTTCTTGTTATGGGTTTTTGCTTCCAGTTATCCAACAACTGTTTCTCTGTTCTGTAAATCACTTTTAACTCCCTGCCAACATTGTTTCTCTGTAGGCTCCCCAAAGGTTCAATTATCTGCCACTTGCTCCTTCCCTTCTGTCTTCTTGTGTAATTTTCAGCACTAATTACAAGTTCCATGCCAAAGATACCCAACTGTCCCTAGAGTTCACCACCCTGGTGGTTCCATACTCCTCTCCCTGACCTCAGCTATACTCTGAAACACAAACAGTGACTTCATCTCAACATTCTTCATAGAAATGGCTCAAAGGCAGAAGTGTTTCTTAGAGGAATAGGCAGTTTCTGAAGACACTGTTCCCCATTATTTCTCTTTTTGGCTCCTCAGGATTTCATTGGGCTCTAAAAGGCATTACTGGTGGAGCAATCCCAGAAAAATCCCTGTCAATGCTGCAGTTGAACATCACTGTAAGGGGATCAGTGTGGCCCCACAATTAACAACCTCTCAGCAGAAGGATCTCCTTGCCCAGTTAAGTGGTGCTGATCAGTGGGTTGTGCTACCATGGTCACATTTTACCAACACAATTACACTGCCAGCATTTGTATGGCCTGGCCTGGGGTTTGTGACTTCCTTTTGCTGCACACACAGCCATGACTTGGACTGACAGGATCACGAGCCCACTGCTCTCCTACAGCTTGGCTGTCTGGGTGGAAAGCCTCATTCCTGATTCTGTCTTTTCACTGCATAACTCTTTCCATAGCTCTCAAGTCCTTACTGTTCAGACAAAGTCACATAGAAATGGTTGCCCTTCCTTTTGAGCTGGCAACAGGACACATTTTCACATGAACTTCATCCAGTGCCTCTAGGAATATCTCCTGCTTGCAGGTCCTGCCCCAGGAGTTGACCTGAATTGCTCTTTGCACATCAGAACAAGCTCTTGCTATCTAGAGCACACACTTGCACTTCCTGACAAAGGTTTTTCTATACTGTAAGCTGAGAACTTTCAGGAGACTTTGCAGGCTTTAGATACTTACCATAATGAAAGATGAATAGATGTATTTGATAATTTGGGAAATCTGTATTTTCAATCTAGTCTTGCATAATTTTTTCCTTCCCCTGTCTTAAACATAATAATACTTGGTTTATATTTTAAGTGACTGTGCTCATCATCCTTACTTTTCACGAAGTCCCAAAGATTCATCACAGTTACGGTATCAGAGACATTCCAGAACACAAAGATGAGCAGCACTCCCTGTAGACATCTGTCCACCCAAGCTAGGGCTGAAGAGGAAAAACTGTTGTACCGGATGGTTTAGAAGTGACACCATTCTGAGATAAATGTTTGCAATAAAAGAAAAGCAATTTCATCTCCGAATCAATACAGGAGCATTTGGCACATCCCGGACAGGGGAAATCCTGAGCTTTTTATTAATCAAACCCATTTCAAGCCTGAATCCCTTCATGCCTGTGCAGTTAATAATGATCTTGCTAGAACATTGAAGCACTTCTATGTTAAAGGCCCTTCTAGGTTTTCTGAATAAACCCAAATAATCTGTATTTACACATCTGTCCCCAGTCCAACAGCATCGCAATTCCTAAAATATGCAATTTAGTCAGTGTAAGTGAACAGTCAACCCTATTGAGGGCTCTGTTTGTCAAGCTGTATTTCTGGAGCTTACTAGAAGGGCAGCCACTCTACCCCATATTCAAAGATGCCCTTTCTCCAACAGTTCACTTGGTGCTAAATGGGAAATACCAGCAGTCCACCACACTCTTCTCAAATACTTCAGTCATAGCAGAAATGTTTCCTGCCAGTGGGTTTAATATTGGTTACCTCCGATGGCCTGTTGTGGACAGAAAGTCCTTAACTTTTGATGCAACCTAAGAATCCAAACCTTGCTCTTTTTGTCTAAAGCCTTATGAAGACAGCAGTCAAAAGGCCCCACTGCAACTCCCACCACTCACACTTTTTACACTGTGTCCTAGAACGTTTTGGTGCATAATCCCAGTCTGCAGGCTAAAAAAAATATGTATACTTCTACAGCTAGACTTGCACATTCAAGGAAAACTTTTTAAGGAGTAAGGGGGATATTTTCTTACAACTTAAAGCAACCAGAAAATAGAAGAGCAAAATATTGCAGAAAAATTAGAAAGAAAACTCTTAAAGTGTCCATAATAATGACCTATGATACCACTTTGAATTAGGACAATAGGACACCTTTATTAGAATTTTGACTGGGCAGGCACAAACACATTCTAGTACATCAAATTAAATGTGTTTGTGAGCTTTAATTAAAGGTCTGAACAACATCACTTTGCATGAGCATGAACAGATCTACCAGAACAAAGTACACAGGCACGTTGCTCCCAGCTAGACTCAAAAATACTACCTGATTAGCAAAGAATTCCTGGCCAACCTAGAAACATTTCAATTCCAGAATATCAGGCTGCCCATCACAGCCTATGTAGATGGAGAGTCCATCCACAGTGGTAAAATGTTTGTGTTTCTGAAGTGATAATCCTATTTACACAAGCAATTTATAGCCACTGCATACAAACATATACTATATTTCTGTTTAGACTTGTTCTAACACCTATGAGAACTGTAGATCTGCCTGAGTGCAGTCACAGCATCAACTCACTTGGGAATTACTGCAGATTGTGATAGAGGAAGATCACGAGGGATTTTTTTAAATTTTGGTTTGGTTTTGTTTTCCCTTGTGCAACCTTGCTGTGCAGGGTTAGCTGACAAAGCATGTCCCTGTAATTAAAGAACTGCATGAAAACTAAAAAAACTCCAACAAATATTGCATATAAAAACATGACAGGTTTGAAGCCAGAAGGAACCACTAAATGATTTCCTGTTAGCTCATGTCATTATAATTCATTAAGCCCTAATGGCTCAAACTTATTAAAACAAGCTACCTTCTCCAGAGGTGAAATAATTTTTTGATTTGAAGATAGAGATGAAGAATTTGTTACCACCACACGTAGTTGGTTATAATAGAGGAAAAAGCACAATCTCCCTGTTAAAAATGTAAGTCCTTTTAAATTAACTTCAGGTTCAGGCTACTTGTTGCTGCTCAGCATTGCCCTGCTAGGATAGAGAGGCATTTAGTATTTTTTTGTCTTCAAGAGACTCATTAATCAGTCTTCTTAATGCAAGACAAAATGAGCTCTTGCACAACCTTTTCTCTTCCTCTGAATCATCTGTGGTTTGTGCCTTAACCAATATTTCAACATTCCTTCTGAAAAGTAGGCACTCCTTCCTTACTTAAATGAAGCTTGACAAACAAGGTTTCCCCTGCTCCTCATTTTTCTCCTAGTTATGCAAGAGATTTTAGTGTCTTGGCTCACAGTAAGAACATTTGTCCAGTTCTAACCTTTAATCCTGTAGTATAGTCCCTCTAATCTTAGAAGCAGACATTTTGCAAATCTTTCAGATTCTGTGCTCCTACACTCATAACCTGGGATTAGCTGTATTGAAATGATACAAGTCACACATTACTAACTTCAATTAGCAAAAAAGCTAATCAATCTTTGGAGTAAATGCTATTTTTTTGATTTCTACCCAAAAATTGGAGGAAAAAAATTGAATAATTAGGGTGGTGGAACTTCTCCCAGGAAAGCCTTTTAAAAATGCCATTAATGCTTTGTAGACATTTTACAGGGTAGTTGTCAGTGGTGGGAAGCATTTGGCTCTTTAAAGCAGCTCTTGGCATGAAGGTCCCCATTTGTTTTGGCAACACCTCACATGATCACGTGATGTCACACAGAAAGAGCATGTACAATACTCTGCACTTCCTGCACTTGGAAAAATATTCAAGCTTCCAAATAAAATGGATTTACAGAGTAACAATACTGTAATTTCCCTCCCACCCCCTCACATAGGAAGTGTTCATAGCCTAGTGACACATTGAGAATCATGTTCAAACTGCACTTTGATTTTGATACACTAGCAGATATATTAGGAATGTTGTAATTTTATTCTGTTCAGTCTTTCTGAAGTCTAAAGAATATTGGTAAGGAAGACAGGAAATTAAACATTTACATCCTTCTTCCCCCAATACTTCCTCCCAGTCTTACAAATCTGAATGTCAAAGCTTCAAGTCTTTACCCAGATACACTTAATGGCTTTCAAGTGAGGAAAATGTCATTTCACAAGCAATTCTTTAGCTTGGAAGAGTTGAAAATAAACAGGATTCTATAGGTTCAAGAGAGCTTTTTGCCAGGTTCCCATCAGCTGAATTTAAGTAGATGGATCCTGCTAAATGAGTGGCTAAGGCTTCATTATGTAGCAATTTTCAGAAGCAGCCTTTGAGGCCTTGTGCTAGGATTGGTAGCTTCAAGCCAGTAGTGTTATTTCACATATGAACTCACTTTAATTAGCTTGATTTCTCTAACAAAGTAGCAGCCAGCTAGGAGAGTGTGAGACTAAATGATGGATAGCACTGAATACCCTTCCTTACCTTACCTGTCCACATGGCATCAGCACCCAAGTTATTCATGAACCAGTTTCTGAACTGTTCAGCATTTTTTTCCTTTAAAACAGCCCCTTGCAAGCTGCAGTGTAGGTGAGGACCCAGGGACAGTCAGCCACTCCCACTGGAGTCTGTGATCAATTGCCCCCAAGGACACATACAGAATAAAAGCCAGAGTAAACGGTCATGAGGGACAGCAAGCTTGTCACAAAAAGGTTAAGACAACTCAAATGGGTATGGATGTCTTAAGGGCATTTCCTCTTCTGCATGGCTTTAGCTCATGCTATAAAAACAAGTCTTCCCTTTCCAAACCTCCACAGCACATAAACATCCATCTTTTCCATATCTACCTATGAAACACTAAATGATGATCTGCATGGCCACTTCCACACCCAAAAGAAACTGCCTGCTTTCACACACTAAGTCCTTCTCAAAGGGAAAGGAAGTGCTAGTACCCTGTATGGTGTATACTTCAAAACAAGGGAAAAAAAGGTAAAGTAGGAAACAGAGGCATTGAAATCCCTTCTCACTGCAGATCTGCTCTCAGGCTGCAGGGAGGACAAGATTTGCTGATGCTACACTAAAAGCACAAATACCTGCAATTATAAACTGGGCTGAAGCCACGGTGTAACCCTTGCCATGATTTCATCTAGAATTGTGATGTCTGGTATGAAGACTTCCACCACGTGGCTGGAGAGTCATTACACAGCTACAGTTACAGCTCTCACATAGCAACTGGGCACCTGCTCTTCCACACCAGTTTGTCACAGTGCAGCAGCAACAACTGCTGTAGCAAAAGCTGACCATGACTTCTCTGCACAGAGCCAAGATCTTGTTTAGAGCTGCAAAGACAGCTAATATGGTGGTTAAGGAAGATGCTAGATCCCCTTTATTATGGGCCTCCTCTGTGTGTTAAACTGTGAGGAAGCAGAGAGAAGATGAATTTCAGTTGTGCAGTACCTCCCTCTCCACCAAGCATTCAAAACTCCTGTAAATGTTGCTTATCCTTGCAGAAGAGTTCTATAATGGGTGATCTTTTCCCACCATATCCAATCAGTTAGGTTTGTTCCACTTAGGTTAAACCCAAGCAAATGGGAGCCATTTTAAAACAGTTATCCTGTCAGGAGTCAAATTAAGACATTTTAGTACTGACTTTCTATGTGAGAATTTCCAGTTACATCCTGAGGTGCATCAAAACAGTAATCATAGAAACTATTTTAAAAGCTGCTTCTCACATAGGAAAATGTCAGGCAAAACTCAGATCTTCAACGAGATCCTTCTACGATTAATAATTTCATTATAACCCTGTATGTGATTTATAATATACTCCAAATAAAGAAAAGCACAGCATACACTGTCCTTCCAGGACAGGCAACGATCCCTACCACAGATGTGAACATAAAGTCATACACACACTCCTGATATATCAGCCAGCCATCATGTACTTTTAAAGTCAGTTTTATCAGGTGCTATATCTCAGCTCAAACAGCACTGTGATGTGGTACATTAGAGATGGCTCATGTATACTTATGACATTAACTGCAGATTTCCTCAACCTTTTGTCAGTGGATGCCAGGAAACAAACAAGCAGGAGCTGTTCTTGTGAATGACCATTCAAGTCTAGCAGTGTCCTACTACTAAAATTAGGATGCCAGCTAATAATTCAGCTTCAGCAGTGCCGTAGTTCATCCTCTAAGCTGTAGATTTTGGTTTTTAAGTCTTTTAGATCTCCTTGAATTCTACGTGTCAGTTTGTTTCCTTGGCAGACCTCACGTAGAACTGCCAAGTCCTGGTCTGGTCCCAGATTCAAAGCCACCTAAAAACAAGAAGAAAAACAGATTAAGAAAAACAAAGGTGTACAGAATACAATTTAGGGAGTATTATGGTAAGTGTATCAGGGAGAGAACTCTAAAGGAGACCCTTTGTGCCAGCAAAGAGGATGTGTAAGTTAATAGCACTAGGATAATGCAGATCACCAATAGAAAGGTGCTCCAGAACCAAAAATAAAGAACAAAGCTTTCATAACATTATGTTGTTGTATTATAGTACTGGCAAGGAAGAAATCTTAATAGAATATAACCATGTTGACTCATAGCCTGTTGACTCCTTTCTAGTTCCTGTATTATTTAGAGACACACAAAAAGGGGCAAAGTTAAAGTATTTATCAAGTAACTCATATCTAGTTCTAAGTACCTCAGGAAATAAGATGACATTTTATCTTTTGCTATTAGAACTAGAGGTGTCCTAACTGCTGTGGCTGACCTGCTGCCCTCTGAACTGCCAGGATTCAAGAGCAGTTCAAGTCCAATGCCTTGACTCAGGGCACTGAGCTGAACAAAGGCTGCTGGATAATCACAATTCTTGAGGGCAAGCTGGCCAGGGCTGACATTTCCTCTCACCCGGCAACTGGACAGCACACCAGCCCAGCCACTTCCAGGGGCACAGCATTGGAAGCTGCCCTAAAACCCCTCTATTCACTTCAGCCATTATGGTTTCTTATTGTGTCATCATGTAGCTCTCGGTCAAAGATTTTAATAGGCAAATCAGGAAATTTAGTCATCTCTAGTCATTTTGACCTCAAGCGATGAGAAGGATTGAATGATCACTCTGGAGACTTCGTTCAAGAATTTTGTTCCGCTGCCCTCTTGTGGTTAACAGTGGTAAGAAATTGAGAAGACAATGAAGAGCACACCCACATATTTAAAACATACAAGTTTGTAAAGGCATCACACACACTTCCCCCCCTTTCATATACTGCTGTTAGTCCTTAAAGTTGAAAGACCTACAGGCCATTAAAAAAAAATATAAATTGAAGTTTTTAATCAAAATAAATGCATTAATCTGTGTAAACTGAACTGTGCATCAAAAGTACAGGAAAAGAACGAACCAGTAGCACTGCCAGACTCCTGCAGGAGAGTCTAAGCTATGCCAAGATCATCCTCTCAAGCATATTATAGATAAATGTTTCATTCTAAACTCCAAGCAACATCAAGGCTGTGCCTTTTCCTCTAAGCTGTTCTGATGTTCATCTAAACATCTGGAAGCTACTGCAGAGAACACAGCTTTAACGTCCAGCCATTGCTTCTGCAGTGATTTTTGGAAAGTCACAAATGACATACCAAAGTAACAAACAGAATATTCACAATACTTAAGACAATGATTGACCCCTTACAGGAACAGAACCAAACACTATGGCTCTCACAAACAAAATAATCATTTTCTTTGCAGGATAAATTTCTGAAACAAACTACTGCCTTGCAATTTTGAGACAGCTAAGTAAGCTACAGGTGTCACATAAGAACTTTTGAGTGAAAACAAACATACATAGCTAATACATAGCCAGGACAGTTCCTGGTAAGCTTGATGCCTAATTGATAGACAAAGACAACTCTTTTTTGCTTTGTAAAATACAGAGGAGGGAAATTTTGTCAGATACTGATATTTAAAGGAGCATTTAGAAAAGGAATTATTTCCTTTACCCTAGGGGGGTACTACATTAAATACTGATAATACATCTCTATAGGATAAGCCCAACACAGTCTGCCTCAGCAAAGCTTAGCTGTTACCTTACAAATGTGCTTCTCTATGTCTTTCACTTTCTGCTGGAGCCTTTTGATGTCATTCTTGAAGCCCTCCACTTCCATACTGCGGCGTTTCTCCAGGGCCTCACAGCGCTGGGTCATCAGCTTCAGGCGCCTCCCCATCTTCTCTGAGCGCTCCTGGGGACACCAAAACTCAGTGGGACACACAAAATACCTGCTGGGAGACCATCACACAGCCAGCAGGTGATTTCAGGCTCCTCACCTTAAAGAGCTCTTCGCCAGCATCTCTCTCCTCACAGATCCTGGCCATCTCCCCCTCCAGGGAGACACACTGCTCTCTGTACATGTGTGACAGGTGTTTCTCCTGCATTAGCTTGTCTTGCAGTACCTGGGACAGAGGAGGAACACAAAATTAACTCAAGACTGTGCTTACAAAACTTCCCCTGCCCTGGACCAGCAGTGTAATAACACCAACAAGTGTGACAGGAAAATAAAAATTAACAACCAGAACTAGAACTCATCAGTATGTGAGGACAATATTCTAACATCAGTGCCATTACCAAAACCTTTGAATTAAGATACCAGTTTTGTATGACTGCTCATCATTAAAAATAGCATTCAACTAGTTCTGTAATGCCCCTTTCACAGCTGCTTGCCCAGTACTGCATTTCAGAGGCATTCAGGGGTAGATGGAAACAATTCCCTATTGCCTGCTTACTTTGCAGTTCCTTATTCTGCCCTCCCAACATCTCACTGGAAGTGTAATTAAAGAGGAAGAAAATTTCAGTCTGCTAGAGAAGAGCTGGAAGACATCAGCTGAGGACTCATTCTCTCCTGAAAGCAGCAAGGAAGATCCAGACACAGCATTCTAAGACCATTAGCTCAGAGCACTTACAGGAACAGAGAGCCATGTGCAATCAGCAGGCTGAAAACTGTTGGCCCCACTTATCACATGGCTTATAGAATTAGGGATTTTTTCTGGGCATGAAAGAAACTGACAGTGACATGCTACCATAAATCCTAACTATATATTTTACCTGAAATTTAAAAGTTATGCTGATCTTGAAACAGGAAATGTTTATTTAGATTAGTGCCAACAACAATGTAACTTAAGGCAACCCAGTTCAACTTTGAAACTGCTGCTAGTGACTGTTTATTGTGCCGAAGACAAGGTGCTTGCAATTTTCTAGTCAAAAACTGTTAAAGAGCCTCTACCAAAGACAAAAAAAAAAATTACCTTTATTTCTTTGCTGTGGTGTTTTGAAGCTCCATCATTTACTTGAAGCATCTTCTTCAGCTCTCTGTGCTTTATCTTTCCTGAGTCTGTGCTGAAGACAAGATGATCCAGATCTTGGCTAAGTTTCCTCAGCAGACCATCCTTCTCTGCCATCCATGCTTTTTCATTGGCTCTGGCATCAAACTTGAGCTGGAGAAAGTCCCGGGTACTCTCATATAAGAGATTCTGGGTCTTATGGAGCCTGCAAAAAGGGATCCCAGTGGAGTTACCTTCTTTCCTAGTGCCTACCTTAATTTCATCAGTCACCACTGCAACTTGGAAGAAGCACAGAAGACAGGTGGCCTAAACGTGAGTTTAACTCTTCTCATCTAATGAAAGAAGTGCTCTTCTTCCAATGAGAGAGAGGATTTTTAATAAGCAGATTATTCCACTCATCTTCCCCACACACACTACCAGATGGCTGCATAATTTGCTTTTCTGCCTGCTGCAGAAAGCAACACACTGAAGTAACACTGAAATAACATTCTATTGCTCCCTCTGTTCTCATCTCATGGCTACACCGTGGCCAGGCTCCCAGACTCACTTTTCTGTTATGGCTTTGATCTTGTCCTGGTCCCTGCGGTGCCGGGCCTCGGCCTCCTGCATCTGAATCCTCCTGTCCTCCAGCAGGGCCTCCACCTGCTCCTTGGCCAGCCGTGTCTGCTCCTCCAGCTGGGCCTGCAGGGCCTTCACCTGCAGCAACCATCACAGAACAGGGCTCACACCACTCTGCTCCTGTCCTAGCATGTCTCTTCAATTCCAACACTTAGATCAAAAACTCTACCTGATAATACCTTCTAATTTCTCAGTCTTTTGGTTTTGTTTCAATGCTAAGTATTTCAAACAACTAAAATGTTTTTTAAAAATCATGCTGTAGGCAAGAGAGACATATCATAAGGAGCAACATTAGATTGTTAAGATTTTTGTATTGTTAAGATTTAACTGCACACATCTAACAAATCCTAATCTAACAAGTGGAATATGCAGAGACTTCTGTACCTTTGCTTGAACAAATAATATTAAAAGTAATTTTAAAACGACCAGCATTTAATAAATATAAATATTATAATTTTAATAAATATTAATAATAAAAAATACAGCTTCTGGCATCTTCCCCAGTTCATAAATCTGCACATTTTATCTTTCATTCTGTCATGTTACCTATACCTAAATTTTTATGGAAGTCTAGAAAAGGGAACATTTTTTCAGTGCACCTTATGGGGGCTGCCTAATATGGTCTCAAACATTGCTTTTGTCAAAATTCCACAAAACACCCAACCCTGCACATCTTCAGTGGGTTTAATGTAAATCCCTGTCTGCTATCAAATTATGGGAGATAACATCAATTAAACATTCTATACTAAGGACAACATATTTCAGGTGACATTACTGCAACACCTGCTTACATAAAGCTTCCAGAATCGGTTCTTAAAATTACATTCACAGCAAAGAAACAGCTAAGTAAACTGACCAAGTGTGAATCCATAGTTAGATGCAGGGATTTATACAACTGATACATCTACATGTCATCTAAGCAGACAGTATTTTTTTAAAAATAATTTTCTGCAAGTCAGCAATTATGCCCATCAGTTAGCAAATGTTTTTACCTGTAGAAGAAGTGTTTCATCATCCTTTTGATATCTCTCAGAACTTTCTGGTTTCTCTCCCTTTGCTGCTGGTATTGGAGTGCTCTTCTCTGTGCCTACTGAGGAAATTTAACAGAAGTAGGAAAAGGGTTCTCCAAGGTACTTGCAGTACCTTTCCAAACATGACATATTTGTGTTCTGGTGGGCCTACAGGAACAGCAAACAGGTTGCCAACTCCACAGTCACAAGGACTTCTAGGAGGATTAGCTGAAAGAAAAGAACTCTAGAATTTTGGGTGATGACACACCTTTATCCCCTCAATCATACTGCAGTATTTAGGCACCCTCCTAATTTCGTTGGCATATATAGAAAGAAAACTTGACACGTTTCCTTAAAATAAATTCTGAATAGGCAGATGCCACAGCTGCACAGACATCAAGGCCTGAATGAGTTTTGAGCTTGCAGGGTAATTTCAGTCAATTTGATGAGACAATTATTTCCAAAGAGAAAATTAGCATGTAGGCATATGGACCCACACTGCTGCCTGCACGGAGGGCAAGCAGCAGCTCACAGCCTGCAGTGGCTGTGGCAAAGGAGCCTGCCCAGGGCCAGAGCAGCCTCCTTCTCCTCAGCTGAGCACAGCAGGGACACCAGAGCCAGCTCAGGCTGCTTTACAGGATGCTGGAGGGAAGCCAAGAGTGCTGCATGGAAATGTATGGACACACTGAGGGAACTCAACGAAGATTCACCAAAGCAGCCACAGACAGGATGATTTTGGCATTCAGGAGACAGACACACAAAGCATGAGCTGAGCTGCTGGTACTCAGCCTGGTGTGGTACCTGTGCTGGAAGCATCATCCTGTTCCTGGGTCTCTGGTGGCCTTTGCTGAACAGTAACCTACAGAAACAAGACATCTGCACTGAGCATCTACTTCCCCAAAGGTGCAATGGTCAAGGACAAATCTTAAAAAGTTAAAACAAGATATCCAAAAGAACAACATTACCTTACTTCTACCACAAGACAAGGAAGACATTCACAAGTGTAATTCCCATGTTGAAAATTTTTCCTTTATCATGGCTGACTTTTGCCATTACTGCCTCTATATTTTTCACCAGAACAAATGGAAAGTAATTCTGCCTTTGATGGCTTCATTAGGATGAAAATCAGCACCCTCAGTAGGAAAAAAAGAGCATTTTGGAGACAGAAAGAAAAGGAAGGTGAAGATGATGTTATTTCCTTCTTTTATACTCTTTCTTGTCTCAGCAAGACAGAGAAACATAAAGCTTCATTTATCAGCACATTCATTCAAGATACTGAATAGGCCTAAGATAAAACCCAAGTGATCAAAGTACTGAAACTCAACTGTTGAACTGAAACCCACCTAAAAAAAAGGCCATGAAAGAGCAGGTTATAACCCCAATGCTTATCTTTAGGTTGATATTACATAATAGGCCTAATTTTAGAGTTACCCTAAACCAGGAATTCTAAAGCTTCTGCAAGATTTTGGAAGAGCTTGAGCAGTGCAGAGCAACCATGAACAATGCAGCACATTTCAGCCTTTTTCTGCACCTTATTCCAAAATAAATCCTATATTCCCATCACAGTCTCTGTATATCCAAAACACTCATGACTTTTTTGAGTAGGTTCAACTACATTGCACATCACATGTACTGCCATTTAAACAATTCAACACCACTTCTGAAACACGCAACAGTGTTGTCTAGAGGGGATGGTTCTGCAGCAGCCTCCAGCCCAGGAAACTGCTGCAGCAACCTTGACACATTCTTCTTTATTGAAGCTTTAAGAGAGAGGCACTCTGAGATAGCTGAGCTTCAAACACTGCCTGATCATTTTCTGCACTTTTTTTTCTCCTTTTAGTGGTATTCTTGCCAACCATTGACAGATGGTTCTTGACAACCATTTGCCAGTTGACTCCAGACTCCTGCCTGACATTTCAGGGGCTGACCTGGAGGAATGTTTTGAAGGTAGGAGGAGGCTGATGCTGAGGACCTACTTTCAGCGTGCTTGTTCTTACTCACCTTTCAGCATTTACACTAAAACCCATATTTAGTATGGTTTCTACAGACCCCTCTTGCTTTGGGCTCATTCAGCAGCCTTTGACTTGTGGGACAGCTTTGGTCTGCAGTCAGACTCTGGGATACAGATACTCATGTAACAATCCAAAGAGGAGATCTATGGGAAGATGGAACTTGCCTTATGTGGAGGCTCCTTATGAAAGTATGTAACTTCTCCTTTATTTGCTCCCAGCATAGCCAGGAGTTGTTGGATTTTTTTTCTGTCCTCCAATTCCCTGGAATACAAAGGAAGTGGTTAGCAGGATTTTATTTACATCATGACATTGTGACACACTGTCCTTTCATTTCATCTGCTGATGCTTGCAGGTTTTCCAACCTGTTGCAGTTCCTGAGAATACTGCTTTAAAAACAAGCTCCCAAAGACATTCCTGATGTTGCCAATACCAGAACACCACCAATTTTGCTGGGATTGGAGACCATTTTTCTTTTCAAGTATAGCAATACTATGTAGGCTGATATAATGGCACATGGTGAAAAGAATTTGCATTAAGAGTTATGAACCACCTAAAATTCTTTCAGATTGTAAGGGCCCATTTCTTTTTAAAGCAAACTACACTAAGGGCGGTATCAGACTTTTTTCACATTCCTGAGAAGTGTCAAAGCACACCAACTTGTTTTGACTCAAGTTCTTAAATCTTGAACAGAAAAATTCATGCTGGAACAAGGAAGGAGGGAGGAGGAAGAAGTAGCAGAGACAACATGTAATGAATTGACCACAACCCTCATTCCCTGTCCCCCTGCGCACCTCAGGAGGAGGAGGAGGAGGTGGAGGTAGAAAATTCATGAGTGAAGTTGAGCTGTGAGAAGAGAGGTGTGGGGGAAAGGCATTTTAAGATCCGTGTTTATTTCTCATTATCCTACTCTGATTTCATTGAATGATTTGGGTTGGAAGGGACCTTAGAGATCATCTAGTTTCAAGCCCCTTGCCATAGGCAGGGAACCTTCCACTAGACCAGGTTTCTCAGACCCATCCAAGCTGGCCTTGAACACTTCCAGGGATGGGGCATCCAGAGCTTCTCTCAGCAACCTGTTCCACTGCCTCACCATCCTCATAGTGAAGAATTTCCTGCCAACAAGGAATCTAAACCCACCCTCTTTCAGTTAAAGCCATCCCCCTCATCCTGTCACCACATGCTCCTGTAATAGTCCCTCCCCAGCTCTCCCGTAGGCCCTCTAAGTGATAGACTGCCATAAGGGCTCCCTGGAACCTTCTCTTCTCGAGGCTGAACAGAAGAGCCTCCTCTACTCTCTCAGCCTGTCTTTGTAAGACAGAAGCTCCAGACTTCTGGTCACTTAATTGTTAATAATTTCCCCCAGTCAAGCCTGTTTTGCCTGTGACTGTAACTGGTGAGTGATCTCTCTGTCCTTACCTTGACCCATGAGTCTTTTCCTGTATTTTCTCTCCCCTGTCCAGCAGAGGAGGTGAGTGATAAAGAGTCTTGATGGGCACCCGGCCTCCAGCCATGGTCAACCCATCAGGGACAACTTCAATCAAAACTTCACATTCAAAATGGTAATAGACAACTCAAATCTGAACCAATGTTCAACTTCTGCCCTTCCTTCTACTACCAGAATAATGTGTGGAAACGAATTTAGCAGCCCAAGAGACTGCACTGCACCTCCCCTGGCAGGGTTTGAGAGGCAGTGTTCCTGCCCTGAGGGGTGCAGGGGGGGCAGAGCTGTGCAGGCACCTGAGTCTGAGGCGGTCGTTCTCCGAGTAGAGGCGCAGCACCTGCTCCTTCTGGTGGAACAGGAAGGCCTGCATGTCACTGAGCGCCCTCTGCAGCTCGGCGGTCTCCTCCTCCAGGTGCTGCACCTCCCACTGCAGCTGGTGCTGGGGGGACACAGGGACGGGCTGCAGGTCAGTGACTCACAGCACTGACAAACTGCCAGCACCCTGACTCTGCACCTGGCATACAACAGCCACATCAGGAATTATTTCATGCTCCTAAAGTATTTCACCAGATGAGGGCAGTATTGGAAAAGTTATTTTAAATGTTTCACAGCCCTGAGAATCACAGTCACTACACAACAGTGAAATAAGGCCTCAGCTTGTGTCTGCAGTGGTTGCACTTCCACACTGCTGGTCACAGCAGGTATGGGCAGTCTGACATCTACAAAAACCAAGCAAAGTCTCTGTAACAGCATTTATTTTAGAAAAAAATCACTGAAGAATAAATAACTGTATTGTTTAGCAGCAAGAAATTCAGCTAGTTACTATGTTTCATTTTTTCCACCTGGTACCGTAAGCTACCAACCATTCCTGTATGAAAAAGCATTATTTTGCAACCTGCCCCTCTTTTTCCCACATGACAGTAAGATGTACAGTACATACTTCCCCAAGGACTTGCAGGCTGTTTCAAGCATGGCCAGTGCCTGAGGAGGCAACTCAGTCACCTCAGAAGTGACTGTTTATTCCCAAAGAACCCCAATTACAAAGATGACTGCTAGGCAGATACATGTTATAGCCCACATCAGAGCACTGCATATCTTGCAGATATTCTGTAAGATTTCTTCCTCTTAAAAGGCAAATCTTTAGAATTCTGCTTAACAGCTTATGGCCAAGCTTATGCATTCCACTGCAGTAAATATGAATTACATCCATAAGTCAAAGCCTATTAAATTTGGACAAAAGAGCATTCTTTCACTGCAAGAGGCAAGTGAAAGAAGCTGGACAACATGAGACATGAGCATCTAAACTCAGGCCTTAATATAAAAAAAAGGCAAAATTCCCACTGTGAAGATATAACCAAGCCATAATGACTTTAGAAGAACATCCTACAGGCTTGCTTCCATTTGATTTGACAGAGGACAGACATCTAGATTTTAAAATCGACCCCCAAAATCTACTTATGTCTTCCCAGCTCTACCATGTTACTGGTAAATCCCAACATTTCCGTGCTGAGTTTTCAACTGAAAAAAATCCTAAGCTTGTGAACATAGTCCATCATTGTTCAAAAACCCATTTGCTAACCTGCTCATCATAGGTCTGTTTGTATTTCTCCAGCCTCCTCATCAGCTCCTCCTGCTCCTCGTTGAAGTCGGCGATCTTCTTGCGGTAGAAGTCCAGCAGCTCGTGGGAGGGCTGCAGGCGGCCCAGGCGCTCGCTGACCGACGGCAGCGGGGTGGAATCCTCCTGGCTGGGGGCCCACGAGCCTGCAGATCTGGAAGAGGCACGGGGGGTTGGCAGCCTGGAGAGAAGCAGTCTCTCACGGCGTGTAAGCTTCAGACAGGAAAATCAAAGCACTTTCTAAAGTAGCTAAAAAGGTTTTCAACTTTTATACAGGTTCAGTTTAAAATACAGATTAGCTGGACAGTTTTCTGGGTATTAACAGGAGATTACAGCATTTAGGAGAACCAAGAACTTTGATAAAGAGCAGCTTGCAGGTGTACTGTACTGTGGAAGAGAGCCCAACTGATGGAAAAGATAAAAAAGACGTTATGGAAACAAAGCTTCATATATTATTTGGGGAAGATGACTATGAAAAGAGGAGAAAAAGAATAGGATAGAACTCATGAGATAAAAACTCCATTGCTGTTCAATTAGAAGCAGCAGCCACTGTGAAATAAACAGGAAAACATAATCTGTGCCAGTCACTATCTGACACCCTGAGAAAAAAATACTTTCTAAAGACAGACTCTCAAATAAAGATGACAATTCAGGCTAGCTGATGCACCAGTCATTATACTTTAAGGTATAGATCTGGGAATTTATGCGCTTTCCTTTCTGGTGTACTTGATTTTCTTATTCATGTATCTTGTCCACTCACAACACTGAAATAGAAGCTGCCAAGTTCTTGAATCTTATGTTGAAATGCTACACGGAAAGCAAGTCAATGTTATGCAAATCAAGAATGTGCACAATTATATACTATGTTTTTCCTCAAAACAATATTTAGTGCATTCAAACATTTCATCTGTTCAAACAAGCACCAAATTTGAAAATAGAGTTGCAGAGTTAAAAAAAACTCAGGAAGTGTTCTTTTCATTATTTATATTGATATGACAACCTTTTTTTGTACATGATACAATGAATAACAGAAGCTAAGAAGCTTCTTGACTAAAGAGCTGCTTAGTGAGAACGCAGTTCAGAATCTGGTCCTGGAGAACCAGGAATTTTGATGAGAAAGTGATTTAGTAGGTGACACTGAGGCAGTGGTGACCTCTATGGAGCCACTCACCAAAGCTGCTTGGATCAGTGCACATCCATGAAAACTCTGGGCACTGTAGGAAAGCATTAAATACGTCAAAGTACAAGTATTGCATGCAGGAGCTTGCTGCAGGAGCAGAAACGCCTTAAACAACACACTTAGAGAAATAACACTAGAAGGAAGGTGGTAACCCAGGCATAAGGTGAGCGCTTTACTGCTGAACTGAAGAGCAGCAGAAACGGGAAGATGGAAGAGCAAGGAGGCACAGCAGGCACAGGAGCAGACCGAACGGTGCCCTACGGCAAACCAGTCCACCAGGCAGTACGGACAGGCCTCCGGGAGCCGCGGTGTCCCGGCAGGAGCACCCCCACACTCACTACCTTGCGCTGCGCGGGGTCTCCGCAGCGCGCTCCGCCGCGCCTCTGTGGAGCGTCGGGCTCTCCATGGCCGGGGGACAGCGGCTTCGGGCACTCCGGTTGGCTGGTGCAGGCGGGCGGAGGAGGGTGCCCGGCGGGAGCCCCGCTGGAAAAGCACGGGGAAAGAGGTCCCGGGACCGGGGTCCCGCCATCGGCACTTCCTCCGCACGACCCCAACGGCCGAGCAACCGCCACGTTGCGCCCGCCGCGAGTTAAACGGCGCGACGCCCCGCCCCCGCTGCCTCCTCCAATCGCAGGCAGGCTTTCATGCGGGGCCCACCACCTGCGCCAATCAGCGCTGGCGACGCGAGCGACTGTTCGGCACCGGCGCCTCTGGGAGTTGTGGTCCCGGGGCGCGCGGAGGGCTCGTGGCGCGTGCGCG
>JBBMKD010000053.1:66695056-66710631 GCA_037834095.1 Argya squamiceps | reverse complement strand
TGTCACACTGCACAGGGGCCCAGCAGGCACACACACAGCTCTGGGACTGCCTGTCACACTGGGACATGGGAGCTCCAGCTGTGCCAACAAAGCTGGAGCCACCCTGTAGTTATCTGTGACAGAACAGTGCTACAAGTTGTAATGTGACTTTGTGTAGTTATTTTCTGATATTTCTTTATGGGACTGAAGTCAACCATGTCGGGAAGGAAAACAAGGCAAAAGATGATATGCTTAATTGGAAATGTTTATTTTTCTTTTGATAAGCTGGTATCTGGGATTCAGTTTTCTTATTTGAAGGGTGAATGAATTAACTGGCCACTTTTCCAAATGGTAATGCTGTGTGACTTCACTTGTCCTGTTTCTTAGCAAACAGAATGATTCACAGGCTGTGAAATGATTAGCGTTGCCTGACCAACACAGTGTCCTGTGCTCTGCTCCTCTAGGGCATCCAAAAGCCTAACCTGGATCTTAAGGAAAAAGTGGAGGCTGAGGACCTCAGCTCAGATGCCCAGGCTTCCCCAAAGCAGGCTTCAAGGATGAACGTGATGCTGAAGAGAACCAGGCGTGTCAAGTCCCAGGTATTCCTGTTCATCAGCTCTTACAGAGAGAGCACTCACTTCTCCCACCAGTGCAACAGCCTTGGGCTCTGGGAGCCTGTTCAGCAGCACCACTGGGAAGCAGTCCTCATTTAACTAAAATCCAGAGGGGTTTGTCACTCTGAGAGCTGGTTTGATACACCAGATGCACTGTTTGTGTCAAAACTTCTAGAAGTTGCTTTTTGTTTTCTGACAAGTGGCCTAAGTACCTTGGTAATGAATATATCTGTGAAAACAAGACAGAATGCTGTTTGTGAGTTGATGTTAAAGCTTCTGCTTGTGCAAGTTCTAAAACCTTTTAAAATATGCCTCTAAATGACATAAACACAACTACATGTAGGTAATGGTTAATTGTGGAATTGCACGTGGGAGTAACTGTCTTAAGCTGGGCAGGCAGTTCTTCTGGAGAACTGAAACAGATGTGTGAGAGATGATCAGTGATGGCTGGAGCTGTATAGGAGTTGTACAGTTTTTCTGCTGAAAAGCAGTTTCCTTCCTTCTGAATTACTGGTGTTACAGGAATTGCTGGTATTTGAGTAGGTGATATTAAATCCTGGGAGGTACCCCTGAGAAAATCTGAATTTAGACTGAATCATCACCATTTAAAATGCTGTCTTACTAGAAATAATCGTGGGGCATTGCCCTGATGGCACTATTTAAATCAGGCCTTCCCCTCTTGACAGAGGTTGCAGGCATCATCCTGAGGCTTTTCTCATGGAGTCTGGTGGCTCCCTGCTGCCTCATCAGCAGAGCGTGGGCGAGGGCTGGATTTAAATGCAGCCAACTTCCTACTTGCCTCATTGCATTCTAGACTTAGCTCCAGCACCACTAAGTTTTTTCAAGTGCTCTTTAACTGCAGGTTTTTACAATGCACTTCTCTTGTCACTGAGGTATTTGAGTATTCTTTGTAAATTTTCACCTTCTCTGATTTAAACTGAGTTGTCTTTTTTAGTGTGTTTTCTCAGCCTGCTAAAGCTGACTTGAAGTTATTTATCATACCATGTAGTAGTGCATCACACAAACAGTGCCAGGCTTGTTGATCTTCCCAGATCTCTCACACAGGGTATTGGTAGTGAGCTGTCCAGAAAATCTGAGTGTGCAGCAATCATCTGCTGTGTGGAATTCTTTGGATTTGAATGAATCTTTAGGCAAAATGCCAATATGTCCTTTTTCTCACACATGGTGTGAAAGTGTCACTGTTTTATTAAGGTCCTGTGGGAGCTTTTTTCCTGTTGATTTCAGTAGAATAACGTACTTGTCATTTCTCCATGTTGGAAAGATGATTCTTTGGTGATCCTGACACTGTAAAGCTGTTTTACTTTGTTTAAAGGACCTGCAATTCAGAAATAAGAGATCATTTTATTGAGATCATCTGCAAAAAATATATAGTTAAATACCTTTTATTATGCTTGTAGCCAAGTTATCTTTTAAGCATTACAGTTTTTAAAATGGTTGAATTGAGTTCTTGAATACAGGAAAACTCATCCTGCTTGCACGGGCATGAGAAGTAGGTTTTGACTGTTGGAAGCTGTGTATAATTATCTTAAGTCATCCCTGGAGCAGCATTTAGAGACATATTTTTCCTCAGTAGCCAGAAATGGTAGCAGTGTAAATAAGTATCTGAGAACATGGAGACATTGTTCCAGATTTCAGTGCACCTTTTTATTGTATCCAGGACTCAGTTTGTTGTCTGAAATGTATGCCTGGAATGGGACCAGAGGTTGTCTAAACAATCTTTAGAGAGCAGGTAACATGCAAGTAATGTAAAAACCTGCTAAATAAATGTCATTGTGCTCTAGCTGAAGCATCTGAATGATTTGTGTGTAGTGTCCCAGTAGTCCAGGGCCTGGCGAGTGAGCATGGAGAGCTCCAGAGGCCTCTGCAGCTCTGTAGATCTTTTCCAAAGATCCTCTGCATCTTCTTGCAGATAACCTACCTAGAGTGAGCAATGAATAAGAAAGTATAAATATAGTAATCAGAAATTACTGAAATAGAAAAACATCTTTAGCAGTAGAAGGGAGTGAGAGACTTGGAAAAAGCAAATTTCAGGATTTTTGGAGAATGTGAAAAATGGAAGATGATGGGGAATGGGTGTTCTCTGTGAAGAGTGGCTTGAGAATCTTTGGATACTATAATCAAATGTCAGTTGGAAACATTGTCTCTGATTAGCAAGGGAATAATTAGATGGTGAGAGATTCTGTTTAGAAAATAAACTTAATGCTTTATTTTCTCTACTCTGAAGAAAGCTTTCACAAATAAAAGCTGGAGAAAGGCAGCTGAGTTCCTAAAGGCTTGTAAAGAAAATTACAATAAAAGGTAAATTAATTCAGATTAGGAAAATAGAATTATCCTTAAGGAAAGCTTAAATTTATTTCTGAGAATACTTTCTCAGAAAAGCGTAGTGTATCTTCATAGATGATCTGTTAGGGTGTATTTTAGCTGACAAGGGATTTGTCTGATGAGATTCTGTCATGGTGATTTCTGGTAAAGAATTGCAGTACTGGAACAAAATGTGCCATTTTCTCAAAGGATGTTAACTTAATGTCCAGAGAATTTTCTTAAAAACAATTCTGAGCAGTATATCTGCTTTCAGGTATCTTTATGATTGCAGAATAGCACAACAAAATAAGCTTCAGGTTTTTTTGCTTGCAAGATTTCTTTCCATGGGAGTAACTGAAACAAAAGGACTCTGGGAGATGCTGGCAAATGCCCCAAACATGTAAATATTTTGGTATTTGGTTTGTAACCACTGTAGTCTTTTTCATTGAGGGTGGAAGAATTGGGATGCAAATGTTTCAGAATTGATGAGGGTGGGACAAGAGAACAGTGAGTGAACCCAGGGTAACTGGATCATGTCATTGGGCTTGGCCCATATACAAGAAAAGCCCTTGGGCTGTACTTTCAGTTGAGAAGGTAAAAGACAGTCTATCCTTCAGGACCAAGAGGAGACAAGAATAGAATCACAGTTTAATCAAGTTCATTTCACTTAGGTAGAGAAATATAACACAAAAGTGAGCTGGAGTTGTGTGTTGTTAGCACAAGGAGTGCACCATTGCTGCTGCATGCACTCATGGCTTTGAGTTTGACTTTTTTTACAGTCTTAAAGGACTCAGCAGAAAAATGCTCAGCGGGGCTTCTGAATCTCTTTGCTATTTACACCTTTAAGTGTCAATATCCTGTCAGTGTCCATGAGGTTTCACAGGAACCTGATTTTTAAAAAACATTCATCTTCCAATATGCAGACTGTTCTTTTTCAAAACTCTATAGCTCTTTCCACCTGAGCATGAATGGATTTCATGCACTAAGGTTTGGTGGTATCCAAGTAAATCTGAGCAATGGAGTTATGGAAGTATATGTGGGTAATGTATTTTTAAACTAAGCTGTAAAACTTGGTTGCTGCATGTTAATGATTTACTTTTAGTAAATATGATAATAAAGCTATTTTTTGTATCTTATTGAGGAAACTGTACTTGGTCACAACAGTAGGAGAAGTTGAGGAGATTGTTGATGAAATGATGTCTGTGCTGAAATATGTGGGTTGATTCTGTCAGATTCTATTAGTTGAGAGAATGGTTGAGTTGTTAATGAATTTCAAAAGGAAAATGAGGGACTAGGAAGTCTCTGTGTGTGTCTCCTTATGGCTTGTTAGTCAAAAAGTGAGGAATTGGTGAGGAAAAATTTGCACAGTGGACTTACAAAGTTAGTCACATATAAAATGAAAATAATTTAATGGCAATGTATAAATGTTCAAAATTAGAATATCAGCTGTAATTAGGTTGGAAAGATGCCTGTTAGCATAATGCATACCCAGTGCAGTGGGAACAGGGACTGTAAATATCACTAAAAATTCCTTAGAGTAATAATGCATAGGCAACTGTATCTTCAAAGGTCTTCTGGAAGCAGGAAAAACAACTGATTTAGGCAGAGAAATCATCTTTTTAAATGTTTATTGCAAATGTTTTAAAACCTACTTTAAACACTATTTTGGAAGAAAATTTTAGGGTTTTTTTTAATAATTGATCAAAAACTTTAAAGGCATGTCACCCCAAGGGACTGGCATGAGATATCAGGCCATAACTTTGAAAAATAACAGATGAAGTATCATCAGGAAGTTAACTGAAGAATAACTTCTGTAAGATTACATGCCCACCTTCAAAACTGATAGGCTTGCTGAGATCTTTTAAGATCAGTGAATATCAGGAGGGAGATTTTGGACACTGAGAATGTAGTGGCCTTCTGTACCACATCAGAGAGATTTTTCAAAGTATAAGGAGGCAGCATAAAGAAAAATGCCAAGGTGATTATGTTGCAGACAAAAGCAGAATATTTTCTTCTTTTTCTTGTTAGATTAGTGGCAGTGATGTGAGAAAATGAGGTAGGTCATAATAGGAAACAGGAAGTTTATCTGAGCAGGGCATTTCAGGAGACATTGCTGGCAGGGGCATGGAGCTACCACCAAATGGGTCTTTTACTTCTGATTTTGAGCTTGCAACACGAGTAGCTGTGATCTGAGGTGTACTCACAACGTTTCATCACAAACAAGCCCAGAAGCAGCCAAGCTTAAGGAAGTTGGTTGGAACTCATTAGTGTCATGTGGATGTTTCTACTCAAAGAGATCCTGTTGAAGCTGCATTGAAGTCCAGGCACGTGGCTGAATCATAGTGATTTTGGAAAAACTTGGTCTGGCATTCTTAGTTTTTGCAAAATGCCAAACCTAGCTCTTTAATTTGGTGTGGAGGTGACTTCTTGTAGTTGATCTGGAATATTAGATGGGAAATAATTTGGAAGTGTGGGACAAAAATTCTGTCTCTTACTCCATTTGCATATGTTAATTTGCTCTAGGAACAGAAAAGCATATCTTTTCAGGCCTGCTTCTTTTGATGAGCACGTATCTGGGAGAGTGGAATAGAAACAAATTGTGAAGAAACCTGGAGGGGAAATACTGGTGGTTTGTGCTGATGTGGTCTTGTTTTTGTTTTTAGGCAGAGGCAGGAGAAATGAGTAGAAACACTGAACTGAAGAAGCTGCAGATCTTTGGAGCTGGACCCAAGATGATGGGACTAGCATTGGGAGCAAAGGATAAAGAGGGTAATTAAATCTTGGGCTCTTTGCTTTCTGGGGGTTCTTTGCTTTCAGTGAGACTGTTAAATCTTCCTGAATGACCCTAGAGACAGTATTAAGAAGGCAAATCAAAACTGGAAAAAGAAAGCTAAGTATTCTAGGGTTTCATTCACAAGAGATTTACAGAGTGCTTCATATAACTTGGCAGAGTTTCAGCTCTTTATGTATTATATAGTAACAATAACAATTAGGCAGCTGTTCCGTGAAATGACTGAAAGAGAAAGCAGGATTTAGAGGTACTGCAGCTGATCCTGCCAGCAAAGTGCACAACTTGGGTGTCTAATTCACTGTTCTTCATGAGGCCATTGGGATCACCTGTGAGGATGGGATGTTTCCTAATCCCTGTTGATTTTAGATTGACCAGGTGTAACATGACATTTTTGCCTCTTTGGGCTGCTAACTGAAAGGCAGGGTGCCAGGCTGGGTGTGTTGGTGTTTGTACAGGTTCAGTCTATCCTGGTGTGATATTCATTGCCCTTAACTCCATTTCCCTCCCAGATGAGGTGACGCGGCGGCGCAAGGGAAGCAGGTCTGAGGCCTTTGGAATGCAGATGAGGCAGCGCAAAGGAACTCTGGCTGTCAACTTTGTGAGTCTGCTGCCTTTGCTGGCATTTCTGACAGAAAGGACTTGGTTGATTTTCTAAGGTTTTTCTTTGTCCCCTAAAAGACCCCCCACCCCTCCAGACAGATGAATGAATGCACGCTGCAGCAGATGATGCTGTTATGGGAAGAAAGAACAGTATTTTGAAAAACAATCTGTGCTGTAGGCTTTTGTTTTAGTCTTTTGGACAGGAGGGCTGTTGCAATGTGGAGCTTTATGCTGATCATACTTGCCACATGCATGAATGCCTTCAGTAGTTCAGTTTTTGTTTGAGTGCCCCTTAGTAGAACAACTATAATATTGCTTCTTTTCTTTAAAAGAGATTCTGAGGTGCTCCAGCACTTCAGGAGTTTGTTTTTAGCAATTCCACATCTTGTGTCTTTTCTGTTTTGAATTTGAATAGGAAAAATAAAACAGTTTATTTCTAAAAATAAATCAGTTCAGTTCTCTGATGTTTGTCCATGGAAAAGCAATGTACAGTTATTCTTAATGTCTTTCATAGAATGACTTCCTATTTTTGAAGTGTCTTAACTTACTCTGTGTGTGTGCAGCCATGAATGAAGATCCATGCTTTTATTGTCTAAAGAATCAGATTCTTCACTTAGAATTCAGCTGTTCCTTTTTTTCTCTTAGGCTGAGAACACTTACAAAAGCTTATCTTGAATGCCAACCATGGAAGGCCAAGGCAATCTAGACTCTAGTAACCACATTCTTATATGGGGGGGGAAAGTGGGAGACTTTGGATATTTAAAAACAGTCTGTTTAAAGATGGTTTTTAATACCCAAATTACTATATAATTTTTTATAAAATATAAATACACCTTTTTATCTTCTCCTCTCCCCTTGATCCCCTTGATAGTTATATATCATCATAGTCTTACACTGTTTTGTTACATAGTTAGCAGGGTTTTTTGTGGGTATTGCATAATCACAGGTCTGCTTGTTGTGAATATCTATTTCAGATTTTGTATTTGCCACATCATCACTTATGCTAACATAGAGGTTGCATATGTTAATAGGAATTTAGAGAGAGGAAGGTATTACCAGTGAGAGGTAGCTAGTGAGGACCATAGAAAACTTAGGATTGCTGTTTTCATGTATTAAGTTTTGGGAAGAGAACATGGAAGTGCCTGCTGAGTTACCTTCCCTCCTTTCTATTTATCTGTTTATCTTTCAACAAAAGCAGCTGGTTTGGTGCTTTGGACAGACATGATATTCCATGAGGATGAGTGTGTGGATTTTTTTTTTAAAAGGGAAAATGATACATCTCTGAGTAGAGCTGCATTATTTTTTAAAATAGTTTCTTAAGAAACCTGAGCAGTCTCCCTAAGAAGTATATTATTGCATGGCTAGGAGGTTGCATACTTAACTAGGCAGCTGTAACTCAAGATGGGTTTGTCATTAACTGTTTAATCCACCTGAGCCTAATCAGCTGAAGTGCACATGTTTTTGTGACATCTTGATTAAATTAACAGACCCCACCAAACGCAGCCCCACCTCTTCTGATGTTATTTTGGGCTGTGTGAAGGAAATATGCACAGCCTGAGTTGCCAGGGGCTGGTGGGAGTAGTAGCAGAATTTGGAGCAGGTGTCATTCATGAGGCTCATGCTGTTAGTAAAAAATTATATGTAAGGTAGTTTTTTAGCAATGATAAAGTAATACCCAGGTTTTTTTCATTTAGATTGTTACACTTCTTCAGTATTATATTAAGTGTTTCTATTAAAGTCCTTTGCACAATACAGGAAGTAAGAGCAAAGAAAATTTGAAATCTCTTCATATGATTTTCTGTCTGACCCCAGAAAATATCTCCCAGTCAGTGTTGTTCTTTTTGAGAGACTGTCTTGAACAACTTCCAAAAGCTGTTTATTGGGATTAGTACTTCTCTCTTACCATTCGGAGTTTTTATCCTTTGCTTTGGGAAAAATGAGAAAGTTGGTACCTTTACATGTGGTTTCCTTTGCTTCCTCCTGAGGTTTTAGATTGAAATCTGTAGGTTTATGGATTTTGTTATTTCTTCTTCATTGCAAAGATATCACTCTACTGTTGCAAGTGATGATCTGTATCTTTCTGAAACACCTTTTTGAAATACTCCTTAGCCATGCAGTCTGTAGAGATTTAGTTTAAATCGTTTTCCATGATAAGAGGGCTGAAGACAGGGAGTTCTAAAAACTAACTTACATTTTTGCCTTAGAATAACATAAATGAGCTGCTACTTGAGTTAGATAGCGAAAGATAGTCCAACTGAGCTAGATAGTTACAAAGTCCTCTTGCCCCCACAGAGTGCTGCTTTGGGAGTGAAACATAAGTTGTTGTTCTCAAAAACCAGAGGAGGCTCTGGATGAGAAACTTCTTGTAACTTTTTCTTCTTTATTTTCCCCCCACAGGTTGATCTCTATGTTTGCTTATTTTGTGGTAGAGGAAATAACGAGGATAAACTGCTGCTGTGTGATGGATGTGATGACAGCTATCACACCTTCTGCCTGATTCCTCCTCTTCCTGATGTTCCCAAGGGGGACTGGAGGTGTCCAAAGTGCGTTGCTGAGGTACAGTTCAGGAGCTGCTGAAGCTTTGTATGTGTGCAAAGATCAGAAGAAGAGCAGCTCAGCAATCCATCCATGTAGAATGGATAGTTTGTTTTGGAAAATTGTCAAGATGAGCCTTGAATTTTGGTGGATGAGCCATAAGGAGAGAGAAACATTCCTTCTACAGCTTGGGCATAGCTTTTATTTATTAGATGGCCACGTGACAGCTAAAAAATTCACCTTGCTATATTTAGAGCTGCAATTCAATTTGATAATCTGGTAGTGGGAAATTAGGTGTGAGAACTAGGGTTATAATGGATGTTTCCACATAATGATGATTTTGTAAACTATGAAGTAAATAAAGTATGAAATTTAGGCATAACAGGGAGCTTTGATTATTGGAAAGACATTATAGCATTGTTCAGAATGGTCTGTAGCAGAAAGTGAAAGAACTAATTTAGAACTTTGTTGTAGCTATTTTAGATTTGGTTTAGTCTGGAAAAGGAACTGCTCAGGCTCTGAAAGTGGAAGCTAGTTGAATTTCACTACTTGAAAAAGAAGAGCTACCCAGTGTCAAGAGATGATTGATCAACAGACAGCAAACATCACTTGATTGGCTTGGTGTTTGTCTTAAGGAAACAAGTTTTGCCTGCTCAGAAAGTTGGCACCTGTAGGATTCAGAGGAAGAAGCTGGCTGTTTGTAAGTGTGTAATTGAGACTGGCTGTCACTCTTCAGGCTGTGTTGTTTCCAAAGAGCAGTTGTGCACACACGTTTATGTGCCCATTTCCCCCGTGCCCTGCTGCAGTGTTGGCTCCTGCTGGGCCCTTTGTGGTGGTGTTGGCAGAGCTGTGCAGCCACAGGAGCTGCATCAGCTCCCTGCTCTAACCCTGCACTGAGAGATCAGGTTGTCAGATAAACACAGGCAAATGCTGCTTAAAGAGAGGTGGAAATTCATTGCAAGGGAAGTGATGAAACTTTTCCTTTGGGCTGCTGCTCAGAGAGTGGAGTAACCTACTTCTTTATTTTCTCTTAAGAAAGAGCAATAAGGAAGTGTGAGCAAATGCAGCAATCTAATATGGAATTAATTTAGAGGCTGTAGTAGTAAATAGAGTGGCTGCAGCAGTTTAAGAATGTGGAAACTCAAGAAATTTCATTATTGCTAGTAAAAACAGGGATAGGTGGTTACCAAGGAAAAGTATGCAGGCAGGGACAAACCCAGGAAGGATAAGGTGCCAAGTAAGTTTTTACTGGCAAATAATACAGAAAATACTTGAAAAATTTTGGAAATATGTTGAAGTAAGAGGTAGAAGGAGAAAACACGTGGCTATAATATGTACTGGAGAGTAAGCAAGTAACAGCAGAAATGTGTTTGAAGTATTCACTAGTACTTTTTGCCTCAGTTTTTACTTTAGATGTTAATTGTGCACAGATGCTTAATGTAATTTTACAGCAGGGTACTGGAACAGAAGCAGGGAAGAGTAGGGTAAGGGCTCTTTATGTGTATTTAGGTCAACACTGTTTGACAGTGTTCCCAGATGTTGTAGGTTCTCTGTCCCAGGCTTCATGTAAGAACCACTTTGATACATGTTTTCCTCTTGGAAAAAGAGGAACTACTGATGAATTCCTTCCCAGTCCTGTTTCTTTGGCTGAAAAGCTGACTATCAGGTAGTTTTACATAATCTGTGTTCCAATGTGTCTATGTGTATATGAGCACGGTGTCAGTTCCAAAGGAGCTGAGAAGGACACATTAGAAGTGAGTGGGGAGAGGAGCTGAAATGTCCACCAGTATTTTTTGTATCTTCAGGATGAATGGGGTTAGAACAGTGAAAGACTTGGAGATTTTCTGTCAGATGGGCCTTGTCTGTTGTTGGCTGTGTGGCCCTGTTCTAATTTCTTTTTTCCTCTTCCCTGTTATATATTTTCACAGTGTCAAATCTGTTGATGATTTGCTGACTGGATAAGATTGAAACGCTTGGGGGCGTTTGTTCCTGTGCAGTTATTCTGCAGGTGCTTGAATGCAATGTGGCTGCAGAGATGTCCTGTGGCAGCCAAGGCGTCTTGTGCACATTGTTGCCCTGGGACAGGAAAGCAGAAGTGTGAGCACTGGGCTTGCAGGGTTAGATTAACTTCTGTGCCCTTAATTCTGGGCTGTTTCCCTTGTGGTACAGCAGCCTGGGCTGGAAAAGCCTCACAACTGGCAGCTCATTGTGCTGGGTAGGGACTCACATGGACACTAGGGCTTCTTGCTAAAAATGTAACTGTGTCACAGTCTGCTGCAGGGAATGATATTTCTGTGTTCTGTCTCCTAGGAATGCAACAAACCCCGAGAGGCCTTTGGATTTGAACAAGCTGTCAGGGAATATACTCTGCAGAGCTTTGGGGAAATGGCTGATAACTTCAAGTCTGATTATTTCAACATGCCGGTCCATGTGAGTTTCAGCTTTCGCTGGGATTCCTTGTAAGGGAAAAAGAGAAGAGGCTTCAGCTGATCTCAGCCTTGTTTAAAGAGGCACCATAAGCTTCAAACACATAAACAAATTATTTAGCTTACTGGCATCTGGTCTCATTTCAACTTCATTTCACCTTTTCCCCACAATGGACACACAGCTTTACTGCTTGGTAGAGTTTACTGTATTGAGCATACTCTTCTTGCCCTTTTTGATAAATTGAACTAAGTGTCTTGCTCTTGTCTGGCATAAGGGCCCTTCTTCTGCCCTTCCTATGCCTTTTGTCTTGGTTTAGTTTGTCCACAGGATAAATCTTTGTTTTCCTTACTCTTAGAGTATTTTCTTATAGACAGATCAATAGACTGAATCTGTCTGATAATCACCGTCCTTTTGGGTTTTTGGTTTTTTTGTTCTGCATCAAACATTTTTGATGCAGAGCAAAAACACGGCATTTTTCAAACTAGCATTTCTGCTTTGGCACAGTTCCACTTTCCTGTGGACTGCCTGCAGCACCAAGGTCTTCCTCCTCTCATGGTTCTTTGGTAATTTATGGACATTCTTGCTAAAGCCTCTACCTTTTAAGGACTCAAATTTGTGATACAACTTTGGGATGTGGAACAAAGCTTATTTTAAGAATAAGCTTCATAAATAAATCCATATAAGTAAGAGTAATGATGAGTTATACCAAGATCAAACTCCTGAACACAATTTTATATCTGAATTTCCTTACTGTTGTTTAGAAATCCTGGTTATTATCCTCTGAAATAGTTTGGAATTTGCATGCTGGTTTATTCTCTTTGCTGCCTGATTTCTGTTGGTAGTCTCCTCTTCCCCCTGTGTTTTGCTGTACTTGAGGTGATTCCATGTCTTCTGCTTATTCCTTCCCTCATGATGTGGTATCCTATTTCTGAAACATTCCAGCCACAATGGAGGAATACAGGCCAAACTGTGACTTGGAAGAGATGGAGGGGAGAGGGGGAGTGACCTTGGTGTATGAAAATTCATGGGGAGTTAATCACGATTTATTGCTTGAATGATAATTTTTGTTATCTGCACATACCACAGCCTCTCCTCTGCTTGCAGATGGTTCCCACTGAGCTGGTAGAAAAGGAGTTCTGGCGCTTAGTGAGCAGCATAGAGGAAGATGTCATTGTGGAGTATGGGGCTGATATCTCCTCCAAGGACTTCGGCAGTGGCTTCCCAGTGAAGGATGGCCGACGAAAGCTGATGCCAGAGGAGGAGGTGAGGGGCAGGATGTGCAAACTGGCACCATTCTTTGCTCTGCATAGGATTTCACATTAAGAATTTAGGTCAGAAATCAGCGTGGATTTTTTTTCGTGAAGAAGTTGTTTCAGGCTTTGCATGCACGTAGCATGACTTTTGAGCAGGGCATTACTCTGATATTTGAGGTTCTTTTACACATGTGGTTGCTGACAACCAAGGTCTGGTTCATGATTTGTCACACCTGTTTTGTATCACTTAATCTTAGCAGGCAAAGATGTGCAAGTTGTTGCAGTTTGTCAGAGTATGAGGAGACTCTTCAGTAATATTTTTTCTTTCTTGTTCCAAACCTTTTCATTGTAGAGTTAGCTACAGAAACATAATTCTGTTCTCCATAGGAGGTTCTTAATGGGTGAAACAAATTAATTGGATTTAACTTGTTTCTCTGTGCGTACTGTAAGAATGAAAAGGTGTGGATACAGCATTCAATTACAAAAAATTCTAAAAAGATCATCTGGAGGGTATATTACCTATTGTCCCTCAGACCTTACTGTAGCAAAACAATTTTCTTGCTGCTTTTATGCTTAAATTCAGACATAGTAAAGATGTGGTTTCCTGGTTACACAGCTCCAAATCAATTTATACAGCTCACTGGAAGAGGTAATCGTGTTCACTGTTGTCTTCCACCTATTCCTGCTCCTTCCTGTGTGTACCTTTGTTGGCTATGCCATGACTGTGTAGCTGCTTAGTGAGTCAGCACTGCTTGTTTATATATTTGTATAAAGGTAGTCACTTAAAACATTTCTTAGCCAGATCAGTTAAGTGTTCTGACTCACTGCAGTGTCTGTGTAGTGTCAGAGCAAAGGAAACAGCAGCAATGTTTGGCTGAGCTGAAGGCCTGACCAGTCCTTTGAGCAGCTGTGGGATGTATCTAACATTCCAATCAGTCTGTGCTTACAGCTTTTGTAAAAGTGGAGAGTAGATTAATGCTAAAGCACAGTAGTGGGCTTTTGAGGCTGTCTGGATTATAATTTTTTTAACAAATTATGTATATTTGAAAGTAAAGGTGAGAGTGCTTAACAGGTGATGCTGTCCTCTCAAAAATTAAATGAGTGTGTAGGAATTTCTTCCCTTGACAAAGCTTTCTGAAGTAGTCTACACAGTAGATCAACACAAAGGGCAGCATGGTAAAATGGATGTTAAAAAAGGTGAAATAATAACATGAGATTCACTGTGTTGTTTACAATTTAAAGTTGTCCTATGTTACTGAAGACTTCTGTCTTTAGTTCTTCTGCTGGTGTTGCTGGTATTTTATTCCACCAGAAAGGCATGGAACCTGCAGTCTTATGATGGGGAAGAAATCAAGACCTAAGTGTATAAGCCTTGAGCCAAAGAAGATGGGCTGTGCTGAAATACTAGGACTGGTGTTAAAGTCTTAGTGTGATTATTTAATGACTACAGTATTTAAGGAATTACTTCTGGTTTTGATGTCTCATTGTTGCAGGAAATTTTCCATTATCTACTATAGAAACGGATAGGCTGATGTTTTCATTTGTATTTTCCTTTTCTGGACTTGGTGTCCTTACATTCTTCTGATTTGTTCAAATTTTCTCCTTTTGGCAGGATTATGCTCTCTCTGGTTGGAACCTGAACAACATGCCCATTCTGGAGCAGTCAGTCCTTGCTCACATCAATGCAGACATCTCTGGCATGAAGGTGCCCTGGCTGTATGTAGGGATGTGCTTCTCCTCCTTTTGCTGGCATATTGAAGACCACTGGAGCTATTCCATCAACTACCTGCACTGGTATGGGCTGTCGTGTGTGCATCTGCCTCACACTGCCCTGTTTGCTTTAGGAACTTTGTAGTTCAGAGTGCCTCTGCACACTGGGGATGTTTGTAAATGAAAAGCTAAGTGTGCAGTATTCTCAGCTGTGGCCGATTGAAAGTGAGTGCAGATGCTTTTTAAAGCATTGTAGTGGGTTCAAGGCAAAGCATTCAATTAAGGCAAACCCAGGGCAAGCAAATTAATGCTTTTCATTAACTGATGAAATATTCTTGTGTGGCCAACATTACAGTGTGACCGTAAAATTGTGCTTCACAGGATCCTATCTCTTTTAAGGAAGCTTTTTGTTTAGAACTGAGTTAAGAGGTTCCTGGTTCCCTGTTTTAACTTGGGATGTCTGTGTGCTAGAAGTGGAGTCTGCTGTCTCATGGCTTCTAGAGCCATCAGAGCTGACTGTTCAGCAACAGATCCATGTATACACAGAAATACCTCGTAAAGAGAAATTTGGAAGTAATTCTGCCTTTTGGAACAGTCCTGGTAGTGTTGTGGTGTTCAGCTCTTGTGTTTGAATGAAGGAAAGTGTGAGAAGGCTTGTGACATATAAACTGGGGGCATTGCAGTGTTCCCAGTTCAGACACTGTCCCAGTGAGCGGAGGGGGGAGAGCTGTGGGAAACTTTAGGAAATTTGCTGGACATCTGGGAGAGACGAGCTGATGGCCTTCCAACCATAGCTGCGCATCCTTGAAGCAGCACGTTTGGCAGCAGCAGGGTGTGATGGCAGGCTCGGAAGGGCGTTGGGTTGGTTTGTTCCAGCCGCATTCGGGTCTCGGCTGGGCCGGTGTGCGGCTGCGGGGGCGGCGCTGCCGCGGGCTGCCGGCAGGGGGCGGCCGGCACCGCCGGGAGTGCCCGGAGCGCGGGCAGCGCACACACAGTGCATGGAGTGTATGGTAATCCACGGTGCAGTACGGTATAACACACAGTGCATGGTAATCCACAGTGCAGTATATCATAACACACAGTGCGTGGAGTGTATTGTTATCCACAGTGCAGTACAGCATAACACACAGTGCACACAGTGCATTGTAATCCACAGTGCAGTATAGCATAACACACAGTGCGTGGAGTGCATGGTAATCCACAGTGCAGTATATCATAACACACAGTGCATGGAGTGCATGGTAATCCACAGTGCAGTATATCATAACACACAGTGCACTGTAATCCACAGTGCAGTATATCATAACACACAGTGCACTGTAATCCACAGTGCAGTATATCATA
>JBBMKD010000053.1:66684176-66694956 GCA_037834095.1 Argya squamiceps | reverse complement strand
CTGTGATCCACATTGCAGTATATCATAGCACACAGTGCACTGTAATCCACAGTGCAGTATATCACAACAGACAGTGCGTGGAGTGCATTATAATCCACAGTGCAGTCCATCATAACACACAGTGCACAGAGTACATTATAATCCACAGTACAGTCCATCATAACATACAGTGCATTGTAATCCACAGTGCAGTACAGCAGAACACAGTGCATGGAGAGCATGATAATCCAAAACACACAGTACAGTACATGGAACCCATCAGGTGTGCCAGGAGCCCAGGTAACACACAGTACATACAGTACATTAGAATCCATCATACAGTACATCCTAATGCACAGCACAATGCATCGTAATCCACATTACAATACATGAAGCCCCGTCAGGTGTGCCAGCACTCTGCTGCTTGTACTTAGTGAAATGGATTTTAAAATAAATCTCAGGACTGGAGATGTTAGCTCGTGACAGTTTGTTTTGGTTATGAAAAGACTGGAATAGTGCTTGAGTAATTACTTGTTTAGTTTTGGTCCTGTTAATCTTTGTTTCCTCATACTTAACTAATTCATGTTATTTGGAATTTTTCATTTTAATAGTCCAGTGTTAGTCCACAGGTTTTTAGTAAGTAGTTATGAATGTTAGCGAGATTGTATGTATTTTACTCTGCTGCCTGGTAGACTGTTCTGCTGGTTTTAGGAATATGACTACCCAAGCCTAATTGAATGGAGGAGTACCATGATGTTTCTTAGACTGTAGCTGTGACAGCCAATGTCTTGTTTATTAGATCTAATTCCTTCTTCCTGAAGGAAAATAATGCCCATTTTACCCCTTTGGAGCATGGTAAGTGACAATCATTTTCCATGTTAGGCTTGTCAAGGCAAATCTACTGCCAGGTATGTTGAGAATTGTGTTGGAGTGTAATTGATTTTTCACATTAAAATAGTACATCCTGAAGAAGATGCTTGTTGACTAAAGACTTTTTTTAATCTAGGTGTAAAGTGGCTCATGAGGACAGTGCTGCTGGTGTGAGGTGTGTTTTACAGCTGGGTGGCACCATCAGTTTCCTGTCACTTGTGTTCATTGCTGTGCTTGTGTTCTGGCAGGGGGGAGCCCAAGACGTGGTATGGTGTGCCCTCTCATGCAGCAGAGCAGCTGGAAGATGTGATGAAGGAATTGGCTCCTGAGCTGTTTGAATCCCAGCCTGATCTCCTGCATCAGCTGGTCACTATTATGAACCCCAATGTGCTGATGGAACATGGTGTACCAGTGAGTAGGACACCAGCATTTTTTACATAAGTACTTGTATGTGCTCCCTTTTTTGCATTCTCTGCCAGATTTGTATAACAATGGTTTGGCATAACTGAGGAATTTTTATGGTGGACATTTGCATATTCATTACTTATAGGGTATTTTTTAAAGCTGCTCTTCCCTAGACCAACAGGAAATTTAAATTATCTCATAACAGAAGTGAGTGTGCCAAGCTTCCTACATAAAATACCTTCCAGAACAGGCATATGCTGTGTATCACACTTAATTTTTAATAAAAAGAATCCCTTCCCTTGTGTAACAGCAAATTTGTCTGAAATGCCTTTAGAAGCTTTTGACAGTAAAATACTTGTCTTACGTTCAGTAGAAATCTCAGCGTTACAAAATGCTTTTCTGACCAAACATAATTGACTGCAGACCTCTAAGCAGCAGTGACTATCATTTGCTTTTGTCTTAGGATGAATTGCTTCCTTGGCAAATACCCCAACAAACCAAGCCATAAACTTTTTTCCAGAAGCTTTTGCACTTTGTGGTACAATGGATTAAATTACCACTGTTGGGATAGCTGTTGTGCCTGTGGTGATCTGTGGGTAAAAAAGTGGTGTTCAAGCATCTTGTACTTTTGTGTGTTAAGCTGTTGCATGTTACATATTTTTTCTTTCCTTTATCCTCCCTTTTTTAGGTTTTCAGGACCAATCAGTGTGCTGGCGAGTTTGTTGTGACCTTTCCTCGTGCCTATCACTCTGGATTTAACCAGGGATATAACTTTGCTGAAGCTGTGAACTTCTGCACTGCTGACTGGGTCTGTTCTTTTGTATATATTTGCCATGTGACCTCTGCAAGTGGTGTGTTAGCAACTTAACTACCTGAACAGTCTTTTCAGTGAAATAGTGCATTTTATGTTTATAGAAACTGAGGGAAGTTTCCATTATACAGAGTAATTTTGGGGAGCGCACAATTTTAGGCAACTTCACACTAAAACTTTGGGCACATGTTCTTCCTCTTTAAGTACTGGTTAACCAAAAAGTGGCATCTCACAGTAGTACCTTTAGCTAGTATTTCTGTGATGCCACTTTCTGAATTTGCTATAGGTCTGTGTCCTGTCTTGAAGAACTATGGTCATTTAAATGTTGGAGATAGGCTTATAACAGTCTTTGTTCCTCCTTTGTGCCAGCTCATTGTGCCTTTTAATCATATTAGTGCTGTTCTAATAGCTGTGCCACATCAGTGCATAGCTCATGTGGGTTGTTCAGGAAATTGTCAAAGGAGTCTTCTGTTACTATCCAGAGTTTACAGTTGGAAGTTATGATCTCATCTCTAGTTTATCTATCTCTAGCTTCATTTTTTAAACTACAAATGGAAATTTTAGCCCTTCTTCAGAGACTTTTATTCATTTATCAGAAAAATTGTTTGCAGGACAGTGTGTCAGGGCTCCTTTTTTTCCTCCAATGCTCATTTTGTAACATGTGTGTAGCCTCTGTGAAAAACTGCTTAACTTGCACCGGCCATGTGAAATTTCCTTTGCTCATGTAAAATGTAACTGGAAATATGTGTGGCAAATTCATTTACATCCTTTTGCTTTAAAAGGCACAAAAAGAGTGATGCCAATTTTGGTTTACTGTAGGAATCTTTTGTTAAATGTCCCTGTCCAAGCGTAGTAATATGCAGAGAGGAGTGTATTCACCTTAGTGTAGACCAGATGACTTCTCTTTGGCACCAGTTTCTTGCCACTGGAAGTAAAAAGAGCTTAGGATAATTCTTAAACTTTTGTCTCTAAGTTAGGTGTGTAAGGTTATGGAAGATGCCCCTTCCCAGCATTGGTCCCCTCTTTGTCCTCATCTGTGACATGGTTTAAGGTTGTTAAAATTTTCTCCGTCCCACCAAATCCACCTCCCAGTCTGAGTGTTTTCCCAGTTTTTGTCCAGGGAAGGCCCATGGGAGCTGAGGGATGATTTTCCCCGGGGTGATGGTGGTGTGAATTTTCTCTGTCCCATGAAATCCACCTCCCAGTCTGAGTGTTTTCCCAGTTTTTGCCCAGGGAAGGCCCATGGGAGCTGAGGGATGGTTTTCCCCGGGGTGATGCGGTGTGGTTTCCTGCAGCTGCCCATTGGCCGTCAGTGTGTGAGTCACTACCGCAGGCTGGGCCGTCACTGTGTCTTCTCCCACGAGGAGCTGATCTTCAAGATGGCAGCAGACCCGGAGTGCCTGGATGTGGGGCTGGCTGCCATGGTCTGCAAGGAGATGACCCTGCTGATAGAGGAGGAGACACGCCTCAGGGAGTCTGTTGTACAGATGGTGAGTAACAAGAGACAACCCTTTGCTTGCAAAAGAGCTTTTGCTTCCCTGTCCCCCTGCTTGCATTAGAATCTTTGAGCAAGTGTCTAATCCTTTTTGTCAGGGGGTGTTGATGTCTGAAGAAGAGGTGTTTGAGCTGGTTCCAGATGATGAACGTCAGTGCACAGCCTGCAGAACCACGTGCTTCCTGTCAGCTCTGACGTGTTCCTGCAATCCCGAGCGCCTGGTGTGCTTGTACCACCCCTCTGATTTATGTCCCTGCCCCATGCAGAAGAAGTGTCTAAGGTACACAGGATGTTTTTCCTCACTACTTTTCCTCCATATCTAATAGTTTGCTGTAGCCCAGTGGCCAAATACATTTGGTCACACTTTTTTCCTCCTTTATTTAAGGAGTATTTTTATCCTTTTTGTTTCTTGGTTCCTAGGCAAATGGGTATTGTACATGTACTGTTTCTCTGGCCTTGCTGTAGCTGGAAAAACTCAATATTACCAAATCCTGACTTTGACATGGGCATTAATACTTTTTCTGTATCTTTCCATCCCTTCAGGTACCGCTATCCTCTGGAAGACCTTCCTTCTTTGCTGTATGGAGTGAAAGTTAGAGCACAGTCTTACGACACTTGGGTCAGTAGGGTTACAGAGGCTCTGTCTGCCAACCTCAACCACAAGAAAGGTCAGATTTCTGTCATTCTTACTAGGATGTCCTGAAGCTCCTACATGTGTTCTGAGCTGTCATTTAATGAGAGAAATACTGTGTTTTATGTGTTGGAAAAAAGAAATAATGCAAGAGTGTAATGCAGATTAGCATTTTGCATTTCAAATTGAGCATCCTTGTTGGAACCTTGATTGGAGGCAGTTGAAGCAATCTAAAATCTTTTTTTTTTTTTCTTTGCATACACATTATTTACGTGCTGTTATTTCAGATGTGATTGAGCTGAGGGTGATGTTGGAGGATGCTGAAGACAGGAAATACCCCGAGAATGATCTTTTCCGCAGGCTCCGAGATGCTGTGAAGGAAGCAGAGACCTGTGCTTCAGTAGCACAGCTGCTTCTGAGCAAAAAGCAAAAACACAGGTAGGACAGGCAGTTTTTCAGTACTTTCCATCTGCCTCTTTGTTAGACATAGAAGAGTTAAAAACCCTGAGGTCTTACTATGTGCATGCTTCTGTCAGTGTTTCCTTTCCTTAGTGCTGTGACTCACTGAGGGGTAGGCAGGGGTGGAGGCAGATACAGTGGCACGAAGGGCCAAAAGGTGACTTAGTTGCAGTGTGATAAACATTCTGCTTTCAGCTGACTTATGGACTGAAATGTGAAATCCTTTGGAGAAGCTGTGTTTGCTGATGAGGTATTTCACTGAACGTGTGGGAGAGTTGTAGGGAAGGACAGCTGGAGGTAAAAATGTAATGAGAGTAAGCTTTGACTTTGAGTGTTTGTGACAAAAGGATCTGGGGGAGCACAGCAGTACAGAGAGCAGAACTAGTCCATAGTTTGAGCCAATCTGTTCCATTTTGGGAAGGACTGTGGGAGGCTGACAAGTAATGCCTTGCCTCAGTGACTTGGGGCAGTGTAACTCCCTTGGTTCTCTGTGTTGCTGCCTTGCCTGTGGCTGCCTCAGCCTTACTGTGTCTCCTGCAGGGCCCTGCCTCTGCAGTCTGCTGGATGTGTTCCTTGTCCTGCTCTCATGAGCTTTCAGGAGCATGTTCTTCCTTCTACCCTGTATGCTTTGTGCTCTGAATAAAAGTCCCATAGAAAATAGCTCTGTGAGGTGAACAGCTCCGTATTTTGTAATTCTTGTGGCAGCAGTTGTACAGGAAAATTACGCAGCTTTACTAAATTTATTGCAGTTCTTCTGTTGAGGATAAGATTTGGCTTTGTAGTTGGTTGTATTTCTTGCCTAGTTTTTGTGTATTACTTAAGACATTTTGAGAGAGTAAAGTAAATACCTTGTTAATTATAATGCAACTTTGCTGCACAGAACATAATGGATATATCATAATAGCTTGAATTTGAACACTAAAATGTTAGTTGCACCACAGATTCAAGTGTAACAATCTGTTCTGACTGGGAAGCTGTTATGTTACACAATAGAGAAGCATTTTTTCTGTATTTGGAGGATAAAGAAGGCTCTCCTGTTTGGTTTTTTATTGCTTGTAGAATCCCTTGCATGGCAGACTGCATGGCAGTCAACTTCCTGAGCTGCCCAAAGCAGACTTTATGGGGCTGTATTCTATTTGTAACAAATTCGGTTTGAAACTCACTTAGACAATTGTACCTCTGAAGGGCAGGGTAAATGATCCTGAAGGGGCTTAGGGGAATTGTGTTAAATTTTGCTTGCAGAATTTTGAAGTTCTTGTTCAGTTTGAGTTACATTTTTGTTTTTGAGTTCTTAGGTCATGAAATGTTTCTGGTAGCTTCTCAGTGATCTTGATAGATAATTTCAGTCATTGTGAATAAATCCAAGGATCATCATCTTATCTCTCACCTGATACTTAATTATGCCTGTTTGTGCAGCAGAGTGAGCCCAGACAGTGGCAGGACACGGACCAAGCTGACTATGGAGGAGCTGAAGGCATTTGTGCAGCAGCTGTTCAGCTTGCCCTGTGTCATCAGCCAGGCCCGACAAGTGAAGGTGAGGTTGCATCTGCCCCTCTGATAGTGTTGTGCCTTTTGCTTTGTTCTGGTTCTATGGTAGTATGTTTTTTTAAACAGATAATTTGGCCTGGTGTAGAGGATGAAAAGCTTCTGATGTAAAACATATGTGCACTTTTTCAAGGTGCCTGGTGCAACAACAGGCGTTGTCAGACGTGGTGGTGCAGTTAAACAAAGATAAAAGATGCCCTGTCACTGTCCAGGCAGCCCAGTTCTGAATCTCAGTTACTCTTATTCATCATCAATGCTCTCTGTAGAGGTGAAGTTTTGGCTAAATCCTACCCTTTATATGTTTCTGTAGAAACCTCTGAGGGTTACATTGGTGTGCCTTTTCAGGGCAGCAGGAAAGCAGTGCCACATTGTCAGTTACTCCATAAATACATCTCAGCCTTGCTTCCCAGGCTAGAGCCTTCTCAATCTGTATGCACGGCCTGCATTTCTTGCCTTTCATATATATCTTTGCACCTGTCTGGGAATGAATCTAGGCTAATAAGTAATGCAGATCATACTGATTCCCCTGGCTGCTATTACCATTTATCATTCTGGCACTCTGCATCATAGCAAGTGTTTTCAGCAGCAGTCTTAATTTGTTTCTCTGTCACTGGTGATGAAATACTAAACAGTATTTCACCTCCTAACCAACTTGTAGAAAACTCCTTAAAAAACATCCTTAATAAAGATCTTTTGCCTAGAAAAATGCTTCCTGAGACGTATGTTAATCACTTATTAACCTGCATGCTCTGCTTGTTCACTTTTATGGGTGTTGTATAGTACTAGATAGAGGGCGTAAAATCCTGAACATTACCATGGGTGCAGCTGCTGCTACATAGCCAAACATACAGTTTAAAAATAAGTTAGATTTTTCTTCTAGAAGGCCTCTTTTCCATAAGTGCTTGTTAGTCTTTCTGTCCTTCATTCGTGAATTTTGTATAAACTTTTCCATGATAGTTCAGTGTTGATAAGAGAAACATTATATTGGAATTTCTTACTGTTTACATAGTAATGGCTTTTTTTGCTGAAAACAGTTTTCTTCAGAAAACCACAGGGCTCTAGTGTGCAGGCTTGCCAGGCTTATTTGATGCTGATCTTTGTCCTTCAAAGGTGTTCTTCAACCAGTTTGCCAGCATCTCATAAAGTGGAAAGTGCTTTCTCATCCTCATATGATGAGATGGTTTTACTTCACTTCTTTCTATATACAAATATGTGGAAAAGTACTAAAAATACTTACTAATACTTATTAATGAAATTTTGTCATCATCTGTTAGGTAGACATGTAAGATTGTTCTCAGAAGGACTTTTTTGTTTTTAATGTATTTAAATCCTGCTTCTAATTAAAACATAACTAATAGATGAGAGGGCTGCAGGCATAGAATTAACTCCTGACAGTTTAAGCTTGTGTTTTTGTCTAATACCTTCTCCCAACTAGTCTGTCTTCCCCCACCCCTCAGCATTAGGGATCTGGTTCTAGTTCAAGTACTCTGCCTATGCATGTGCATGTTCTTGAAGCCTCAGCATAATCACTAGTCAATAAATAAATACTATCATTTTACTGATTACAAACTGTAGTCTTTCAGTTTCTGAATGAAGTCAGATAATGATCATTTATGCCTAAGCACTCACTAGCTTTTGGCATGGCATTTGAATGCAATTATCCATCATAATGAATAGCAAAATAATTGTCATGTTGGATGATGAGTACTTTTTAACACAAAAGGCATTGTAATATTAAACTGCAATAATTTACTGTTGCCACTATGAAGCATTCAGAGTATGTTCCCTAAATCAAAATTTTTGTAATGTAGATCTTGTTCTTTCTTATAAATGACTTCTGATTTCCAGACAGTGATGAAAAGCAGCATCAGGCAAAAAGGGCAGTAAGCTAAGGGTTAGGAAATGCAGGGTTTGCTCCTCATTGTGCCACAGGCTTGCTGTCAGAAATGCCTGTCTTCCTGTAAGAGACTTGGGGGTGAATGAATTGAGTATGCTGGTTGAATGTCCTTGAATTAATCTCCTGCAGAGATTCTTTCCTGTCTCTTTGCTGTCTTTGATTTTTTTTTCATTGCAGTGCTAAAATATGAGGATGAGGACAATTGCAGCAGTGCAGTTGGATTTCTGTGAAATAGTCTCCTTTAATAAGAGGGTTTTGCATTTTCATTTCTTTCTTTAGTACAATAAAGCCCTGTTACTTATAAGTGGTGGTGCTGCTTTAGGGAAATACTACTTTCAAACTTCACCATTGTTATTTTCATGATCTGTGGTATTTGTGTTCTCATACATCTCTGGCTTGTTATTCCTCCTCAGTATGTTTTTTTTCTGCTGTGTGTTGCTGTCATTACTGTAATACCCCTGGCACTATTGAAATGATGACCTGTTTGCAGAAGTCCCTTTTCTCCCCACTGTTTTAAAATTAACATTGACTGGGCAGCACTGAATACTCTGTTTTGTTGGGAGCTGTTGTCACTTGCAGTTGTACTATTTTAGGTGCAGAGTTTGATGCAACTAATATGCCTAGAGTATCAAACATTAGGCCATCAAATAAGTTGGGATGGTCTGTTACTTAATTTCTGTCAGACTTGATGGCTTGTGACAGCTAGCTGGCATTGTGTGTAGCAGCTTGGACTGATGATGTGATGATCACACACAAACTCACAGCTGACTGATCCCCCAGCTGGATTTTCTTTTGGGTTCTGTGGGTGTTTTTTCCTAATTGGTTTTACTGTGTGTTACTTCAGAATCTGCTCGACGATGTGGAAGAATTTCACGAGCGTGCTCAGGAAGCCATGATTGATGAGGTCCCAGACTCCTCCAAGCTGCAGGAGCTGATAGATATGGGCTCTGGCCTTTATGTTGAACTTCCTGAACTGCCAAGGTTGAAGCAAGAGCTGCAGCAGGCACGGTGGCTGGATGAGGTGAGGTCCACCCTCTTGGATCCCCAGAGAGTCACCCTGGATGTGATGAAGAAGCTGATTGACTCTGGTGTGGGCTTGGCACCACATCACGCTGTAGAGAAAGCCATGGCTGAGCTGCAGGAGCTGCTCACAGTCTCAGAGAGGTGGGAGGAGAAGGCCAAGGTCTGCCTGCAGGCCAGGTGAGTGTTCCTTTCCAAACTGTACTTAGAAGTCACACACTTTTGTGTTTCTCATCCTCTTCTGAGAAGTGTGGTGAAAAGTTGAGTCCTTGAAGCTGTAGTTACCTTTCTTATCTTGTTGGGGTTTTTTTTTACCTCCCAGCAGTTTGATTGCTCAAGAGTTGGATTTGAGATTGATGAATTGCAGAAGTGTTGATTCCCTATCACGTTGCACGGTGGCAGGAGGCTGAAGCTGTGGGTGTTGCTGCTGTCTTTGCTATTGATCCCCCTCAACAAAGAGCCCTGACCATGCTACCAACACAAGACAGCTTTCTTGGTGTTCTGGGGTTGTGATGCTGTGCCCTTTTGAGCTTGATTGTGCCAAGCCCATCAGCTTTCTCACCTCCTGTTATTTGTAGCACCCTCCAAGCATAGAGCCGTGGTATCCTGCACTGCAGTGTAGTGATGAAGCTGCATCACCAGCCTGTCAAATTTATGGCTTTAGATGACTGGCATTATGAGAGAAGGCTGGAATTGGGTTTTTCTTGCTCTAGACCACGCCAAAGTATGATGGCTCTGGAGGGCATCGTGAACGAAGCCAAGAACATCCCTGCCTACCTGCCCAATGTGCTGGCTCTGAAGGAAGCCCTGCAGCGGGCCAGGGACTGGACAGCCAAAGTGGAGGCCATTCAGGTAGGGTTCCAGCAGGGACTGGAGTCTTCTGCTTGCACTCTTTTACTTAGATGTGTCCTTTATTCCTAGCACCTCTCGTCACAAAGGCGGCCTGAAGAGGAGCCTTGCTATGGCTCTTAAATGTGCTTACTGGAGCATGTGTACTTGATTGTCTTTTTGTGCATTTGTTTCCCTGCTGGCTATCCAGTTTCCCTTCCTTTTATGCATTTCAGAGTGGATGTAAAAGTCTGCAAATTCATTATGATACGGTATTTGGTTTTGGAACTGTTCACCATGCTGTCACTGAAAATACTTAGCTGCAGCAGAGGATGCTCTCAGGTTTTCAGTTTTGGATCTGGCTGTGGAAATTTTTGGTTTTTGTTTTCTCCCTAAAATGTTGTAAGATTTAATGGCACTGGTGGCCAGAATTTTCTGGAAGAGGTGAATTAGTTCAGTAACCTCCCCTTATACTGGGCTACCCATGTAACTTGATCCAGAGTTGTGTGATATTTCTGGGTGCTGATTGCCAAACTAGAGCTGCTTATCTTATACCAGGTACTTGTTGGGAGTTGAAGTGAGAATCCCAGTTGATTTCACATCAGCCCCTATACAACTCCTGCTGTTAAACAGACAGCATTTAGATAACTGGGAATGGAATGTTGTATTACTCCATAAGCCAGCTGGCTGTGTCAAAATGACTGTTAAAATAAAAGCTGTATGAGAGAATTGTTTAGAATAACAATTGGATTGAAACACTGCCCCCTTTTCCCTTTTCCCTTTTCCCTTTTCCCTTTTCCCTTTTCCCTTTTCCCTTTTCCCTTTTCCCTTTTCCCTTTT
>JBBMKD010000053.1:66627899-66682276 GCA_037834095.1 Argya squamiceps | reverse complement strand
GGTGATCCTGCTGTCCCTGGCTCTGACAGGGTGGGTTTCCTTGGTGAGGTGATCCTGCTGTCCCTGGCTCTGACAGGGTGGGTTTCCTTGGTGAGGTGATCCTGCTGTCCCTGGCTCTGACAGGTTTCCTTGGCCTGCAGGTCCTGAGCCCGCGCACCGATATCGGTGTCTATGGCAGCAGCAAGAACAGGCGCAAGCGGGCCAAGGAGCTGATGGAGAAGGAGAAGGAGAAAGATCTGGACTTGGAATCCCTGAGTGAACTGGAGGATGGGCTGGAGGAGGCCAGGGATGCTGCAGCTGTGGTAAGGAGCAGGGAGAGGTGGTGTCTCCTGATGTGTGGGCTGAAGTCATCTCTAATCTGTAGAAATTCTAGGGAAGAACTGATGAATTAATTTCACTGAAAAAGATACCTTGTAATACGGTGTTTGCCACAAGAATGTGGTTCAACTCCAATTGCAGTGAAAGTAGAGGGAAGCACAGTTCAGAGTATAACTGCTGGTATTTAATACCACTGGGTATGTGTGAGACTTAAATGCTCTTGGGTTAATATCTGTGGCTTCTCATCTAATACTAACATTTATTGAAATCATGAAGTAATGAGATGCAGCTCTGCCTTAACCAGGACCAACACATATTTGGTTAGGTCAGTTTTGTGGTCAGCCTGCAAATGCTTGGTCATGGACAACTGAGCTGTAGGGAATGTTTTATTTGGTTCCTCTTTTTTGGATGATATTGATGCTGCTTATCAGAAGAATGTGCTGTCATTTGGCTGCCCTTTCCCTGGGAACAAAGCAAATATATGCAGGGCATTAATATGGCTCATACACAATGTATTTTACTGTAGTCTGCTTGGTTATAGTTACTGGAATGGAATCATTAAGGAAGTGCAAGTTGCTTCAGAAGATATTGGTCAGTCAGACGCTGGATGTGTTTTAAGAAGAGACTGGATGTGGCCCTTCATACCATGATCTAGTTGAGGTGTCAGGGCTGGGTTGGAACTTGATGATCTTGAAGGTCTCTTCCAACCTACACATTCTGTGATTCTGTAATTCTGAAACAATGCTCAGCTCCGTTGTCTTGATAAACAGATGAATGGAACAGATTCTGACCTCTTCCCTGGAGTCAAACCTGTTCTTCTGGTGGCCTCATATTATGAACTTCAGAAACTTTGTAGATACTGAGGAGGTTATCTAAAGTTTACGTAGCATCTCTATTAGAGGGACTCTAGGGAGTAATGAGCAACTGAAGAGATATCTTAGATACAAGTTTTAATTAGATCACATAGTTTCTAAATTTTGCGCTAGTTTAGATCTCTTGATCTGTTTGGGTTGGTTGGGTTTTCTTCCTTTTCCTGCTTTCTGATAAAATGAAATCTCTCTTGGCTGTGGAGGTCGTGAGCTGTTTTTGTCCTTGCTGGGCAGGTGGCTGTGTTCAAGGAGCGGGAGCAGAAGGAGATTGAAGCCATGCATGCGCTCAGGGCTGCCAACCTGGCCAAGATGACCATGGTGGACCGGATCGAGGAGGTGAAGTTCTGCATCTGCCGCAAGACGGCCAGCGGCTTCATGCTGCAGTGCGAGCTGTGCAAGGACTGGTTCCACAGCGGCTGCGTGCCCCTGCCCAAGAGCAGCTCCCAGAAGAAGGGCTCCAGCTGGCAGGCCAAGGAGGTGAAGTTCCTGTGCCCCCTGTGCCAGCGCTCGCGCCGGCCGCGCCTGGAGACCATCCTGTCGCTGCTGGTGTCGCTGCAGAAGCTGCCGGTGCGGCTGCCCGAGGGCGAGGCCCTGCAGTGCCTGACGGAGCGCGCCATGGGCTGGCAGGACCGCGCACGCCAGGCCCTGGCCACCGACGAGCTCTCCTCCGCCCTGGCCAAGCTCTCCGTGCTCAGCCAGCGCATGGTGGAGCAGGCCGCCCGCGAGAAGACGGAGAAAATCATCAGTGCGGAGCTGCAGAAGGCAGCAGCCAACCCCGACCTGCAGGTGGGGGTGGCAGGCATTGCTTTGCCCTGTGCTTGCCCTGATTTAGTGTGTCAAAATGCCTTGTTTTTCTTGGAGAAGTCTGAGGGAGAGGGGAAGGCAGTGAAAAGCTGAGCACTACACATGGTAAAACTCCTCACTTAGTTCAGTGCTCTGTAGGTTTTGGCTGGCTTCTGTTGGGTACGTTGCTGCTCCAGGAACAGGTTTGTTGCTCTGTACTCACTGTCAATGGCAACTGCTGAAGGTGCACGTAAGAAACATCAGGTCAGCTGTAACAGCTGGGGACAGGCCTCAAGATGTGTAAAACAGCTGCTGCTTTGGTGTTCAAATTCCACTTTCCTCTCGACAGGATCCAAGGTCTTGGTGTTTAAAATATCTCATGGATTGTCATTCCCAGGCATTTGGTGTCTTGTTAGTAAATTCCAGTGAGGAATGTAGTCAAACACTGATAATTCCATAGCTGATCTCTTCACCTTGAAGGTGAGGTCAGGTCATGCTGTGGTGAAGAATCAGTAATTTATAGCACTGAAAAGCAGTATCTAGACCTTTCTAGTCACTATTAAAAAACAGGTAACCAGAATCTAATGAAACCTTTTACTTGGATATTTCCCTTGCTGTAACTGGTCTCTTTTGTGATATCCAGGCAGGTATCCTCAGGCCAAAAAAGTCACCATTTTCTTTGTTACTAAGTCTTTAGGTTTTTACAGATTTTTCCTGGAAATTTCATTGTTTCCTTTCCATATTTCATTTTTTTTTTTAGGGACACTTGACAAGTTTTCAGCAGTCAGCCTTTAACAGAGTGATAGGGAGTGTGTCCTCATCCCCACGGCAGACTATGGATTATGATGATGAAGAGACAGACTCTGATGAAGACATCAGGGAGACATATGGCTATGACATAAAGGTAAGTAATCCAGAGTGATTTGCTTGCATGGAATTCATACAGAACACCTGCCTTTTATTAGTCAATTTTTTTCAGAATGTTTATTTTATCTAAAACTATCTGTGTATATTCTGCCCTAGCACCTGTGGCAGAAGAGACACTTCTTGATTTTTATCTGAATGTCCCCATTCTCTGAACTATTGTGAAGTTTTGTAATGTTTTTGTGCAAAATTTCCAAAGTGTTTGAATTTCAAAGGTGCCTCAGTGGTGAGGAAAAAGATACACTTACCAAGGGATTTGTAGTTATAACACCCTGGAGGATGAACATTGTCTTCATGCCCAGTTCAGAGATACCAGGAGTCATAAATGCAAGTGTCTATATGGAGAACTCTTGAAAAGTTTTTGCTACAGCAAATGATTAGCCTTCAGAAACAGCGTGCTGTGTAAGAGGTTTCCTGTGTTCATGTTTTCATACCTTTCTCTTCATTCAGCCCTTGTGTAAAGGAGGTACATGTGTTCCATTTTGGAGTGTGGAATTTCATGAGACAAGATGTCTGGATGGTATTGTAAAATTAGTGTCAGGATTCAGTACAGAAATTGTAACTGCAGTTAAATTTTTGAGGTATTTTATCTAGAGAAGAACTTCCATGAGAAAAGGCAGTTGTGGAGAAAACCATGTGTTTTCAAGGTGTTGAAAAGTCCTTCTGAAATATGTACAGACAGAGGCAATGCCACAGTTTCTTCTTGAGCAGTGTTTTCTTTTTAGTGACAGTGTCATCTCTGCCTTAAAAGATGCTGTCTTAAGAGACATGTAAATTCTTCTAGGGCAGATATTCTGATTTATAGAAGGGCAGCACATTGTCCAGGTATGACTTGCTGTAATATCCTGTTTTTAAGTGTTTTGTTTCCCAGCAGCCTGATGCAAATACAGTTTTGTCTTGCAGTCCCCTGTGAAATGCCAACAAGAATACATTGCTGTTGGGTGCTAGAGCTTTTAATTAATTTAGTTTTATATATAAAAGTAATTCCCAAAACTGTTCTTTGCATCAGGAGTCATTTCTGAAGGATGTGGCGTTTTCTGAGGCTGTAATAAAACATATGCCAAGAAAGATGGCATATGCTTGCCAGGATCTCAGGGTTTTGCAGAAGCATAATCTAATTTGTTTAATGATTCTATTGACATCATTTAAAAATCTTTCTTAACCCTTTTGAATTTGATGTTCATCATATGTAATTGTAGAAACCCAGAAGTAAAAATCTGTTTGAGCAAAGCTGATAGAGACCAGATATGTGTTCTCTTCAGTCAACTAATATGATTGGAATAGAAGACAAGTTTTCAGGCAACCTATCAAATTCTTCAGGTATAGACTAGGAGAAGCAAGATTTAAAAAAAACCCAAACCAAAAAACCCAAACCCGAAGTTGGTTAGAATTTAATTATTTTTATACTGTTGACTTTTAAGGGTTGGGTTTTTTTCACTTTTTGATACATAGACATGTTCCAATGTGTTTAAAAAAAGGTACAGATCATTATGCATCGTGTATGAATTTGTTCTTGCTGTAAATCCTGTGGAATTAACCCTCAATTCCTAAGGGTCCATGGACTGTATTTTGAAAACCACAGTCTCTGCCTTCTCAAGAGCACAGTTGTTACAGGAGTAGATATGAAAATAGGATCTGTTTGATTATATTAATGTCTCTTAGTTAAAACATGGTTCTTGCCAGTAAATCATCATGAGGAGTGCAGTAGCTATGTTTTTTGTGAGATTTGTTCCAAGCAGACACATTCACTGGTCAAAGCACTTACAATTTGTTTTCATTTTTTGTCTTCTATTTTTTCTCATTTCGTTGCACCAGTATTGCCTATGGCCACTAATGATGATTTTTGAATAATCAATTTATATTTTAGCCCTGAACTTCCTTTAATGTAGTACGATAAGATACCCATAACAAGATATTGTTCAAGATATAAACTCTTTACAGTGTAGGGGGAAATACCTTCCTTCTTCTGAGTATATTTATTCTACCTTTTCATCTGAGTGATTTAAGTTTGAATTTCCCACTTGTAGTTCTGTACAGAAATCATTAGTTTGTGTATCACTATCTTTTAAACATGCAGCTGAAGGCTGAGAGAGATTACTATTCCTAAACTCCCTTTTTATGTCACTAAATGACACTTGCCCAATACCTTGTTCAGTGTCTTACTCAACACACTGAGCTGAGCACAAGCCAGTGCCATCATTACTCTGTTCATGGAAATATTCACAACAGCCCTCTTCTTCCAGTGTTTGGTCCTAACTTAAACTGATTTAACACTGCCATAAATGTACTGATCCCAGGGCAGTGCTGATTGCCATTATATTGATATTTGTTGCTGTGATGGAATGCCCTTTTTTCCCCGTACCTCTAAAATCTTAAATAATTTCTTTCTGTAGTCACTGTAATTTACTCAGCATACCCCCACTTTACTGCAGATACAAGTCTTTATGGGCTTGCAGTTAGACTTTTCAAGCAAAATAATAAATTATGTAGGCTAAGAGAAAGCCTCATTTCATTGTGTTGACTTCTGAAGAGCATACTTAAGGGACTGCTGAGTGGGGAAACTTGTCAAGTGTTTTTCATGCACTAGCTGTAAATACACTGACCTGACTGCATAGTTCCTGTATTCATGCACCATTTAAATAGGGGTATTATTTTTACCTCTGGTATCTCTGAAGCACTTCAGAGAAGGGCTTTAGGAGCAGTAGGCTGCTCAGTCTTAGTAGAATTTACTTTGGTCTGTACTCAGATATTGCATGTTTTCTGTGGGTCTTTTTCAGGACAATGCCAGTGTAAAATCCTCCAGCAGCTTGGAGCCCAATTTGTTTTGTGATGAGGAAATCCCCATTAAATCAGAGGAGGTGGTGACACACATGTGGACTGCTCCCTCCTTCTGTGCTGAACACGCCTATTCCTCTGCTTCTAAAAGCTGCTCTCAAGGTATTTGCTTTTGTATACACTGAGATAAAATTAAGTAGATAACCAGGATGAGAGTTAGTGAGGAGTGGAACTGCTCTGTTATCCTTACTAGTTGTCCAGGATATGTTGTCTGGAGGAATGTGCAGCAGAGTTACATTGCATTTAGTTTCCACATATTTGATATGTAAACCTGGCCAATGTGTTTTGGTTGTTACTGTTTCCCACCTTAAAACGTTGTAAAAAATATGTAATTTCTTTTGGTTTTGATCTCTTCCTTTTATCTTTGTGTGGCTTTGCCTGGGGAGGTTTAGATTGGATATTAGGGAAGATTCCGTCCCTGGAAGGGTGGTGAGGCATTGGAGCAGGCTGCCTGGGGGAGTGGTGGGATCCCTGTCCCTGGAAGTGTTCAGAAGACAGGTGGGTGTGGCACCTGGGGACATGGTTTAGTGGAGGGCTTGGCACAGACCGGATGATCCCAGAGGTCTTTTCCAGCCTTAAGGCTCGTGTGTCTTGTCTCCTGCGCGGAAGGTTCCAGCACTCCCAGGAAGCAGCCCCGCAAGAGCCCGCTGGTGCCGCGCAGTCTGGAGCCCCCCGTGCTGGAGCTGTCACCTGGAGCCAAGGCTCAGCTGGAAGATCTGATGATGGTGGGAGATCTGCTGGAGGTGTCTCTGGATGAGACTCAGCACATCTGGAGGATTTTGCAGGCCACTCATCCACCCTCTGAGGACAGGTTTCTTCATGTCATGGAGGTAGGGAACCCAAAGAAATATTTTGGTGTGGAGCAAAAAACCCACCACATTCTGTTGATGAATTTATATAAACATGATCTTGAGTAGTTGAGTGCTCAGTTGCTTGTCATGTTTGGATTTCACCTGGAGAGATAGTAGATTACAGAAAATAACAGAGTAAGTGATTCAGAAATTCAGTTCTTGATCACTCATGCCATAGCACTGTCCTCCACAATTAACCATATTTAGAACAGTTTTCTCAAGTAGGTCCATGTGCAAACCTTAGTTTAGAAGATAACAGGTTAAGGGAGGAAACACTCTTCTTATGCCTGGACACAGAACTAATCTGCACAACAGTTATAAGAAACATTTAGGAAGATGAAAAGTTACACTTAGCTTATATAACATGATACTTCTATGTTTCTGAACTTCGTTACTGGGGAAAACATGTTCTGATAGTGCAGACAATAAGGTTCCTCTCCTTCCTCAGAATGACATAGACATAGGAGTTTTTTTTATTGATACACTGTGAAGGTGTCCTGATTGCTTTGCCCAGCTGCCAGTGGGTCAGGCAGGTTTACCTGCTGATTCTGAGGTCTAGTGAAAATCACTTAGCTACATTGACGCAGAGGGCAAGGGGCGTGTGCTGGAAGGGAAGGTCAGCTGCTGGGTTGAAGAGCTTCAGTGGAACCCATTTTTTATCATCTGTCAGCTGCAGTTAGGGGTCAGTTTGACCACGTGTAGCTATGGATTTTATGATGGCTTGTTGGGTTACTGAGCTGCACAGGAAGAATATAAGATGATGGTTCTTTCTTGGCTCTTTGGTGGTGTACAGTAGTACAAGATGGAAGGTTGCATGCTGTGGACAATGAGGCGAGGTGAACATATTAATAGGTGTCTCATTTTGTGGGTGCCATCCATACACAGTGGGTGAGTTAAAGTGTTGCCAAACTGCATCACTTACAGGTGTGGAGTATAAAACTGCCCCTGCCTCCCAAGTACTGCTGCTTTACCACCTTTCACCCCCAGTACTACCTAAGCTTAATGTTCTTTTAATGTAATGGGTTTGGCAGGGGGTTAATTGAAGAGCAGTTTGAATGCCAGTGAATAACAATTTATAAATAATATGCCAGACTGTTATATTAATAGATAAGCAAAGTTTTTTCCAGGGGAGTGGGGTGAGGAGCATAGAGTGTGTGTACATTACAACATTTTCTGGTTAACCTTTATGAATACTTGCTAGACCAGAAGTGCTCATTTTGAATTGAATGTATTCTATGTCTATTTACATACAAAATAAGTAGACTTCTGTGATATAATCTTGAGAGGATTTGGTTTTGGGTGGAGTAGCTATATTAAGTCATGTACAGTAAACAGACTCTTTGCTGGCTTGTAGTATGTTCTTAATCTATTAATAATTAAGGTTAAAGTATATAGCTGCATTGACTGAAATCAAGTCAATCCTGTTTGTACAAAGGACAGCACAAGTGAATCTTTCAGGTGTGAATGGGACTTGTCATTGTGAGTTCTGCCTGCAGGGACAGAGCTGGCCAGTTGTAAGCCCCCCCTTGTGATCAGACTCTGTTATTTACGAGCCCCTGATGACACCAGGATATTTACACTGACTGCCAGTTTGGAAGCCGTTCAGATAACGGATGTTGCTTTCTCTTCTTGCTTGAGTTGATGATACATTTTAAGAATTCACCAATTACTCTTCCTTAATCTCCAAAATAGCAGTTGCTTTCTCTCAAAAATAATTACAGGCAAGACTGACTTCGGATGAAAAATAAGCAAGAGCATCTAACAAATGATTAATCTTCTCAACTTCTGTTAAAAAACAATGTGAGAAGGGAGTTGTAATTATTGCTTATTTTGCCTTCTTACCCTTCCCGATAATTTACTTTTTCCACTGGGTATTTTTGGCTGATTCTACTTTGACACAGTTGATAACACTTAGGAAGTTTTTATAGTATGATGAAAATGAAGTTTAAGTGCTTTTTTTGTTTAGAATTTGTAACAGTGTGTTGTTGATTAGGTTTCTTCATGCCATATCAGGGTAAAGGTAGAGGTAAGTACATTTCTCACATCTCAGGTTTGCAGGAAATTTGTATTTGAGTAAAATAAGTATCTTTTTCTGTGAAGGATGACAGCATGGATGAAAAACCACTGAAAATGAGAGGGAGGGACTCTTCTGAGAGGAAGCGGAAACGAAAACTGGAGAGAGCAGAGCAGTTCTTTGGAGATATGAAGCAAAAATCTAAAGAGCTGAAAAAACTGGAAAAACCCAAGAAGAAGAAGCTAAAACTCACCATGGAAAAGACAAAGGAGCTGAACAAGCTGGCAAAGAAACTGGCCAAGGAAGAGGAGAGGAAGAAGAAGCGGGAGAAGGCAGTTGTGGCCAAGGTAGAACTGGCAAAGGAGAGCACAGAGAAGAAAAGAGAGAAGAAGGTTCTGGATATTCCTTCCAAGTATGACTGGTCAGGAGCAGAGGAGTCGGATGATGAGAATGCTGTGTGTGCTGCTCAGAACTGCCAAAGGCCCTGCAAGGACAAAGTGAGTTTCTTCCCCTTAGTTCTGTCACAGGCAATTTAGTGCTCAGTCAGAGCCCCCATGCCAGGTAATGTTTGAGTTGAGCAGCATGAGAAACCAAAGTGGTGTGGTGGGAAGTGAGAGAGGATTGAGCAGTACTTGGGTAGGTGCATGGATTTAGCAGACTAAACTACAACTTCCTTATTTTCTCAGGTACTTCAAAACAGAATATGGGAAATCAGAATCTGGGAAAAGGTGTTCTGTTTTGGTTGGGAAGTTTAACAACTTCAAGCTGTGTAATTTTTTGTTGACTATGTGCAACGTGCATTCAAAGGCTGGTTCAAAGGACTAATTCATGGACTCAGAAATGTTCCTGTCTTTACTGTGTATCTGAGCAGGAGTGGGGTGTGTGATGTTCCTAAATGAAGTAGGTTTTCTGTATCTCTTGCATACACTCTGTTAACAGTGATGCTGCTGGCTGAGTGATCCACAGACTTCAGTGGTTCATTTTGCTTGTTAGGGATGAATAATCTATTATTTTAGACCTGATTGGATTATTGCAGAAGAAACTTGATCTACCCCTCTCTGTGGTACTACCTGTCATGACTGTCAGCTTTTAACACAGACTGATGATCAAAAACTTTTTCAAAATGTTTTTTTCTGTACATTCCTGTACTTTTGTACTTTCGACAGGTGAACACCATACTTGTCAAAAAATGGCAGATACAGGAATGTAATGACTGAAGCTGTAGCTGTTGATGTCCATTACTAATCACTTCGGAAAATTTGTGCAGTAGTTGGCTACAAACTGAAGTAAAATCTGTATGATGATGATGTTTCTTCATTTTATATAGGTTGCCACTACTGTTGTTTTTCTGATACAGTTTTACATTCTCCTGTAAATGGAAAGCAGAGCCAGAGTAGTAACAATTTGATAGCAGTACCAGTGGATGCCATTAAAATGGAGAATCTGTGTTCCTTACCCTGCAAATCGGAGTTTCCGCCCCCTGACTCCAAGTAACATGTACTTTTATTCAAGGAATTACAGAAATCAAATCATTCTTTTTTTTCCCTTCCTACATTCTAACTCATTTTTTGTCTTTTCCAAATTGTTCTACAGCAAGTTGAGCTCAAAGTTTGTATTGTAGCTTAAATGTTCTGACACTTAGACTTAGAAAAGCCCTGTTTGGTAATGCAGTCTTAAGAGGGTGTGTTTGGAGACTGTCACCTATGCTGAAGTAACTGTCCCTGAGCATTTTAAATGTGCTTTAGCACACCTCCTTTCATCTGGGGAGAGCTGAGTCATCTTCCTCAGGAGAAACAGTGTTTTTGTATTGTTGCAGTGTAAGGAGGATGCAACTGGAGCAAGGTTTTTACTAAACCGGAGTAGCTTGTTTAGACAAGCTCTGTAGGGGCATTAATTTTTGCCCTAGAGCTTTTATATTCTCGGTGGGTTTAACAGAAGGTGTTTTCTTCTCAGGAGCTGTGTCTGTGTGTCCTTGCCTGTAACAGGCTGTTCTGTGCTCTGTTGCAGGTGGACTGGGTGCAGTGTGACGGGGGCTGCGATGAGTGGTTCCACCAGGTGTGTGTGGGGGTGTCACCAGAGATGGCTGAGAACGAGGACTACATCTGCACAAACTGTGCCAAGAAGGCCCTGCAGGGGTCCAGCAGCCCTGCCCACGCCCCCCCTCCTCCCTTCCTGCTCAGCTACAAACTGCCCATGGAGGAGCTCAAGGAGACCAGTTAGCAACGACTCTGTGCCCAGGACTCGTTGGGACATGGACCGTGGAACCCTTGGGAAGGAGAGGGTTTGAAGCTGATGTAGCCCTGAGCTTCTCTTGCAAGGATGTACAGACGTGCAGGGGTTGGCCCATCCCTCCTGCCCCTCCCCTGGGCCAGGGGAGTGTCAGGGCACAGGGACATGGCTCATCTATGCACACACTGCCCTGGGGGAGCTCACACAGTGCTCCTGACTCCAGTCTGTCCATCCTGGAGTGTGGCTGCTGCTCTCTGGGACTGAGCAGACTCGAGGCTGTTAGATTAGACCCTTCAGGGTGTTACAAGTACGTGTTGGCAGTGGAGCTGGCCTGGAACTGGTGGGCACAGGCTGGAGCTCCTAGACCTACCAGGTTTCCCTAAGGAGGTGACTTTGGAAGTTATCTTTTGCCTCTCCATGCCAACCCAGTGTGTAGAGCAATGTCTTGGGAGAATGAAATTGCCTCTGTATCCAGGCAGCTAACACTACACTGTAAGGGTGGGAGCAAGTGGATGAATTTCTTTTAATTTCTCTTCTGTAGCTAAAGGGCAGAGAAGCTCATAATCTCAGAAATCAGCAAAGGTTCTGTTTACCAAAAAAGAAACCCAACTCTACTCCACTAGGCAAAAATTTTTCCTCAGTGGGAAACAACAGATCTTCCTGTCCTGAGGAGGGCCAGAAAGCATTGATAATGCTTAGCCAGACCAGAACTTGGGAAGAGCAGAGTGCTTCCCTTTCCACAGGGATGCTCTCTCCTGTTCTAGGCTTTGCTCAGAGTTCTGCACTCCTGCACATGAAAGTGGTGTGGCGCAGGATGGAGCTGGCAAGGAGGTACAGCACCCAGGGTGCAGCTTTGAGATCTGTACCCAGGGATAGGAAGGAAAGAAGACAGCCCACTTACCTCAGAGGTTACACTGACATGTGCTTCTGTGAAAAGTTTCACTCACAACTCTTTCCAGTATCCCCAGGCTATGGGCATGGCCTCCTGTGATACCAGCAGGCAGTCTGCAGATACTGTTCACAGTGCAAACCCCTCCCTGCTGGCCTTGCTGGCTGTGTACCAGTGTACAATCAGCAACAGTTCTTGTTTGAAGTTGCCCCTGGCTTTGCCAGAGGACCGGAGGGCTTGGGGTCATCCTGGGTGACAGTTGTTTTAGTAAATCCATTTTTAAAGAAGGACTTGTTTTTACTTTTTTCTAAATGTCTCAGACTACTGACTTGTTCTATAAATAGATTATTTTTCTTTGATTTTTTTATACTTACCACTGTTAACCAGCAGCACAGACAGAGGTTCACAAAGCAAAAACCTGCCCGTGGGCTTGGGTTTTTTTACTCCATTCCTTCCTTGTAGTACAAGGAATTAGCAGTTACCTTCCCCATTCTAGCTTGACCAGCTGCCTGTGTTTAAATAGGTAAATACATTTCATGTGCTACCTTTGTGTTTGGGTTTGTTCCTGTTAGTGGGGCATCTGGGCCTTAATGACTCCAGTGGATGCTGGCCTTGTGTATGTGAATGTCTGATCAGCCCCTGGGCTGTCTTGTCCCCTCTCCACTCGCTCCCTATTGTTTCCATTCTTCTGCAGTTCTAGGAGTGTTGTAAGTAGTGTCCAGTCTTACTAGGAGCTGGATTGGGATTTAAAGAAATATTGACAAAAACAAAAGTGTGCTGTCTTGACTGTTCTGTGTCCCTTCTCTTGTTCCCTAGTATTTGGAAATTTATTTATCTGGCAGAATTATCCATCCAAAAAAAAAAACCAACTCAGCTCAGGTAGACAGAACTTTATTGTTTTCTTCTATGTGTGCCTGCTACCTGGGAAGAGGAAAATGTGCAAAAGAAAAAGAAATAAAATGGAGGGCAGAAGATCCAGAGTCTTGGGAGCTTTGAGTGCAAATTGGACACAGACTTGTAATTCCTGCTCCTTAAAGACTTAACGTGGTGTTAAAAGCAAAAGCAAGCTGTGGTTAAGCATGTGGCTGAACAGGCACCCTAGCAAATTTAAGAGTATTATTTGTTTACTTATTTATAAAGGAGTCTATGCTTTAGATAGACATACCCTCTTTTTGCCTCCAATTACTTTTTTTTTTCTACTCAATGTACACTTAGTTTTGGTAAACTGATTTAAACAGTTGTTACTTTTCCTTCAAGCTTTAACTGATGGTACTACATAAATGTTTCCCTTTATGGAGTGGATAAACTCTCTGTCACAGATGTTTAATCGTTCCAGAAGTAGACTAGTATAAGATTTCTTAAAGAATCCCAGTGTTCTGTATTCTTTCCTGACTCCTAGAATTTGTGACACAACAGGGAAAACGTGGTCAGCATCTGCTGTTAGCCATGAGCATATCCTGGTAACCATTCCTGCATTCTCTGTCGTTGTATGTAATTTCCATCAACTGGAAAAGAGACCTCTGGGTAAACCTGCACTGCATCTTCCTGTTTCTCTGCGTGGAGGGTTGCTGGAGAGTGTTGGCACAGCACTGGTTACAGCAAGATGGACACAAACAGCTCTACAACGCAGCCGTGGTCACTCTGCTGGTAACAAGCACAGAAAAGAGCAAACAGCAGAAAGAAATGTGCAAGTCGTATGCAAAAGTCACGTTTTTAGTAGCTGTTTTTCATGTAGCCACACCGAGAGCCTCTGTTCCACTGTTGGAAGGAGGTTGCCACATTTTTTTCTGGTCACAGATGTCTCGTCTGCTTTTGGATAAGGTGTTCATAAACTGAAGACCATTATTAGCTTTACATCTTATTGTTTTAAGCTTGTTTTTTTAAGAGCATAATTCCTATCAAAGGATTGCTGATAGTATGAACTTATGAATAAATGTTAACTTTTGGAAAAACCTGTAGTTAGTGGTTGAAAAACCTGAAGCTACAGCTGTGGTATTGTCTCCAGATCCTAGGAGTTTGAATTTTTATAAAAGTATATGCAGAGAAGCCAGCCAAAGCCAAGGTAAAAATGTTCTTACAGGTCTGCTGCAGCTATGGGAAAACTCTCTCATGCTTTGGGGACAAAATCTCAGTACACAAAAATACTAGCTCGAGTATCTAGAAAGGTACATGTCTTAATGCTGTAGTCTACAAAAGCTACTTGCCACTGCTGGTGTTATTTCTTTTCATGTGTCTGACACAAAAGATCAAAGAAATTACCTGAGCTGTTGTGAGCAGCTGAAAATGGCCAGGGCTTGAGTTGTATAGCTTGTACAAACTATGTGTTTTCAGGGTTTTCTTGTGAAAAACAGGGTTTAGAATTTGGCAGTTTTGCTTGCAGAGAGAGAAATGTCACTGCTGACCTTCAGTACCATTGCCTTTAGGATTTATGCTTTTGACAGATCTGTAGCTGAATGTGCAGCCTGGACCATTGGTAATGAAGACTTAAGAGGTAATGTTGATATTATGGGAGTTACCTGAAGGGCTTGGAACACAGTCACACTGCATAAGGTAACAGGCAGTTGTCTGTTGTATCAGCCACACTGAAACGTGCATTGATCTTTTCAGTTTTTAGAATCATAATTTAGTTTGAGGGTCATCTGGGTCAACCTCATGACCAGAGCAGTGCTGACTTTAAAAGTAGGTGAAAATTTTCAGGGCTGCGTCCATTAAAATTCTGAGTATTCCCAGGGATGAGCATTCAATGACTTCTCTGATTTCCCATTTGGTTTTGTAGCATCTTCAGTGCAAAATGCACTTGGTGTAATGTGCCTGTTGCCAGAGTCTGGCTCCTTTTCTCTAATGTTCTGATTTTCTCTAATCATCTATTAGGTAGTTGGAGACTGCAGGTCCTGCAGCCTTGGTTTCCAAGCTGAACAAACCCAGCTCAGCCTCCCTTGAGCCATGGCATGAGCTGCAGCCTTCTGACAGTGGTAGGTCCATGTTGCAGGTTAGTCAATGTCCTGAGGAGCCCAGTAATGCTGGATATGTTACTCCAGATACAGCTTAGAAGTGTTGGATACCTGGGGGAAATAACTTCCTTTAACCTGCTGCTGCTGCTTTGCTGTGCAGCCTCCTACAGGGCTGGCCTGTATAGCTGCAAGTTCTGCTGACTCCTTTTCATTCTTAGCCCCAGGTCTTCTGGTTTATAATTTCTCAGGTGCAGAACTTAAAACTTTCCATCAGCACACTGCTTCAGCCAGGAAAGATCCAACTGAATGGGGGTTCCCTCCTCCCATGCCTTGGGCTCTGCTGCTCCTGTCCTCTGCCAGCCTTGTTTGATGTCATCTTAGTGTGCTCTGTGCCACTACCCAGGTGGGTGAGACAAAACACCTGAGGTACTTGCTCTTGCAGCTGTCCATCCCCAAGATTTCAAACTGCTGACTGCTGAAACCTAAGCATAGAAGTCCACCCCATTTTTCACTGCCATTGTAGGTTGTCTGTCCACTCCCTAAGTGTGTTTTTGCTGTAAAGTCAGGGTAAACACCCACTGCTCTCCCCTTGTCCATATAGTTCATCACAGAAGGCAGCCAGATTGGGCTAAGGTTATAGTGGTGACTATTAACAATCACATTATCCCTCATGTGGGTGTGGATGTTGGTTTGAGGAGGATTGGTTCCATCATCTTTCTCCTCTTCATTGAATGGGCATGATGTACAGAGGGTTCATCACAGTCTATTAAGAAAATGGTCTGCCTGTTTTTCCTAGGATTCAGATCTTTTCCTGGGGGTGGAAGAAGTTTCTTAATATCATTCCTGAAATAACCGTTAAAATTGCTGTAAGAAGTTGAGTGCTGTGGTCTGCTAAAAGCAAGACTTGAGGCTTACTGCAGTTAGATGCAAAGGAAAAGCAGGGAACTGCTTCACATCCTCTCCAGCTGTGGTCACTAAGAATGTGTTTGGTCAGCCTGCCTGAACCAAACAGGAACTCTGCTTGGAGCACCAGGCAGCAGGAGGTGCAATAAATCCAGCCCTTATCAGCATTCCAGGCACGCTGGCTTTGGGAGGTGATAAATGTGTGCAGCAGCTGGAGGCTGCACAGCAAGACATGAGAGCACTGAGCCTTGTGTCATGGGATGGCACAGCACAAGTGAGTGTTAGATTGTAGGTAAAGGAAATGAAAGTAGCAAGGATTTATTGAAAAATATTTGCAGGGAGCTGTGCTCGGGATGCTTTGGAACAGAAGCTGTGCTGCAGTGAATAGTTCTAATCCAAGGCAGAACGTTGTGTCTTAACTGGAGGCTTTTCAGAGGTCAGTTTTTGACAGTCTGTATATCACCCCTCACGCCCCGCTAGAAAGGCTTTGAAGCCAAGTGCCGGAGGAGCTGCTGTGGGTGTTTGTATCTGAGGAGAGCAGCCACCCTGCACACAGGCCCTGGGGTGATGGTTGCTCTGTGGCCAGCCTGGTGTTGCTTTTGACAGGTGGGTGACAGGCCAGCAGAGCAAAGGGCTGCATCCTGCTGAGGCTGGTGCAGCCCGTGCTCAGCTCACCCCCAAGCACTGGGCACAGCTGCTGCTCCCCAGGGAAAGGTGTTTGCTGCTGCTGGGCTGCGGCAGGAGCAGCAGAGCCCACACAACTCCATGCTGTGTGTTTGAGAAACAGCTCAGGTTTTAGTGGGATGTGGGATGAATACCACACTGTTTACTTCTGTCAGCTAAGGATTTACCTTTCCACTTCATACTGGAAATTCAGTTAATCTAAACATTGTCAGTGTATTGATAGTGCTACATCCCATTGTTTCCTTTCCCATAGTCTCTTAGACAGGAGTAGATGCTTTAGCTTTGCCTAGAAACATTCCTGGGAGAGAGTGGCTGCTGAGAACACCTGGTGGAGAGGTGGAATCACCGATGCTGAGGGACCAGCCCCAGGAGAGTGTGGTGCTGCTGCCAGAAGGGGAGGCTCCACCAGTGTAACCAGGTTTGTATCCTACTGGTGAGCTTTGAACACAGCCCAGGTTCTCACTTTGGGCCTTCCCATCTGCCATGGCACTGGTTTTCTCTGCCTTCTGCTACAAATGGTCTTGGGATGGTCAGACTCTGGGATTTAGGGCACACAAAGAGAGTACACAAAGCTGAATAAATAAATAATGGAAGAGTGCACAGCCACAGGGAAAGGTGCTCATAACTTAAAGGATTTTTTTTCTTGCTGAGTAATGTGATTCTAGGAAGCTGGAGGGTCAGATACCTGTTTGGAGCAGGTAGTGGGCATGACCTTTGTGTAACTCCTGTTTACAGAATGTGCAGGGAGTGCTGCTGGCCAAGCAACACCTGAGATTTCTGCAAAAAGGAACTGGCTTTGCCCTAAGCAGCAGCTGTTCCATGTCCCCGTTTCTCAGCTTTGGTGATCTCAGAGAAACATGATTGTTTCTTGTGGGTTTTTTTGCTTTTGTCCCCCAGGGCCTTTCCATTACACCTTGGGCAGTCCCTGTTCTCAGAGAAGTCAGGCCAAAGGAAATCAGGACAAAGCCCCTTTGCAGCCTTTTGTTTTGCTCCTCCCAAACTCCTTTTCCTTTGCAGCCCTCCTGGGGCTGCCTGGCTCCTTCCACAGAAGCTGTGTGACTGCAGACTGTCCATTGGCATCACTAGGACCAGATTTGGGCAGCAGTAACACAGCTGTTTCCTGGTTTGCTCATGTGAGTCCAAGGGTTCTGTTATAGCACTAGGGTGTGTGCAGTTCAAACCTTGTAGTAGGAACCTTTCAAGGTAAATCAGAATATCAAAGACCAGTCTCCTTTTTCCTCTAGATCCCAGTTATGGTGAACACCAAAATTACAGGCTCCATATTTTCAATTATTTCCCCAATCTGAACACATCACCATGTCTTTTTTTTTTCCCCTAATCACCATGAAAGCTTTGTATTTGGGCTGTGACAGACTTAGTGAAACCACATTCCCTGCACTTGTCACATGGTTGGCAGGCAGTGCCTGACCCTCTGCATTAGCTTGCAGGGATCAGGAATGAAGTGTCCTTGTCAAAAAAAGCAGTGATGCTCTGAGCCTCTCTGGCTGAAGGGGAGCAATTAATGCTCATGGTGGAAGTACCTTGTGTTTGGGTATATTTCTTCATGTGACTTCTTGATCTGGTCAGCATCATTGTTTGAATTCATGGTGGCAGAAGGGTGACGTTGCTTGGAATGTGACAGAAATGGCAAAGAGTGAAGCTGATGAGCAGCAGCAGCCACCCCTTTGTTCCTCCAAGGGTCTCTCAGGCCACCTTCTCCTCTGAGGGTGTGTGAGTCAACCCAAGCAGACAAATCCGTGTGCCACTGAACCCTGTGTGCCTGGGCACCCCTTCCCTGCTCCCCTGCCTCTCCTGCTCTTGGCTGGAAGGGTTATTAGCTTTCTGCAGGCATCACCTCCATCTATTTTGAACTTAACTTTTTCATCTCTGGCACTCATCAGTAGAAAAATAAGATTGCCTTAAGTTATCAAAACTGACAAATTACTTTTTTTTTTCCATTGAGGAGAGATGAATAAGCCTGGAAGAGACTTGGTGCCCTATGTTGCAACTGACTACTAGAACAGGAATGACTTGTAGCCAGGGGATCAAGCCATGGTATGAAGGCTTGTGATTCTTGCTTCAGGTGGAATTCCACCCACCTGGGGAGCTGTGTGGAGGCTCCAGGTCTGGCTCATGTTGTGTCTGAGCCCCACCAGGCACAGAGCCCGTGCAGTGGGTGAGTGCAGGGACCTCAGCAGGGCAGCCAGGGGCAGGTGGGAGAAGCCTGGCAGCAGCACAGGTGTCTGCTTCCTCCTGCACTGCCTTGGCTGCTGGTGACCAGAGCAGCAAAACAAGAGACAAACTGCTGCTGCTGAGTAGTGGCCAGGAGCTCTCACTCTCTCCTTGTGCTCAGATGAGGGCTGTTTTTAAGAGAGAACATCTCCTGGCAATGCAGAGACTTTTTAAAAATCTGCTGTAATTCTGGTTTTTGGAAGCTGGAAAAACTGAACTCATGTTTTATTTATTTTTGACCATTTTTTTGAATGCCCAGGTTTTCACTTTGTCAACATTTGCATAGAAAACTACTTTTTTGAGAAACTTCTGAAGACCTCTCACTCTGTCGACCAATTATTGGCTTCTTCCCTGAATGGAAACGTTGTGTTCTGAGTAGTTACCAGCCCAGTAGCTGTGAATTAAACAGTTCCAGCATGGAAACATTGTGTTCTGAATAGTTACCAGCCCAGTAGTCCTGAATTAAGAAGTATCTTTTTGTTTTTTTCTTTTTAAAGTAAGTAAGTATGAGCTGTTGCTCTGAGATCACTGCCCAAATCTTGCTTCTTTAAAAGTAGATCATGGATTTTCTGTCAGGTTTCAGTTAAGTGAGTACCTGTCTAACCTCTGAGAAAAGTTTTTCCTTTTTCCTGCCGAAACATCCCCCTTGCAGGCAGACAGGGTGCAGGGACATGCAAATCCCTGCCCAGTCCATGGCTTTGATGTCATTCTGTCTGCAGGCAGGTGCTTTCAGACTTCTATCTTCACCACAAAGGACTAGGATGTGCAGAGGGTAAGGAAAGACCATTGTGGTCCCAGTACAGAGCTCCCTTTCTGTCCCTGAGTTTACCCTGACCTAAGCAATCTGCTCATCCTGTGCTCTCACTTCTGGGCCACTTCAGCACCGCTGCTGGAATTATGATCTCCTCTGATGTGTGGTTCTTGGTATGAAAATGTCCTCCAGTTGTTTCCTTGGCTGCAACAACAAACTGGTGGGTTTTAATTGCTTGATGCAACTATCAACTTTCACATCAGGAGGCCCATGACTAGATTTTGGAAGAGCAGTGACTTCTGCCCTCTCCCTAAGATGTGTTCAGACTCTATTCCCACAGCTACTCTGCAAGGGTTTGCTCAGGTTGCTGGTTGTTGGTTACCCCAGGAGCAGCTGCTGCTTTCCTCCTGCTCTGGGGGAAACTGCTGGCACTGGGCATAGCCCAGAGAGTGCTGACAGCAATCTGCAGCTCTGCTGCTGCTGCTGGGAGTTCCTGTTGTAACCAAAGCAGGTCTAGGGGCACTGTTCTTTTGGTGCCAGCTGATTCCTCCTGTGCTCTGCCATGGCCATGGAGAGGGACAATCCAGCACACTGTCACCTACACACTGAGCACTGTGTGAGCACTCTGTCCCTGCCTGCAGAGGAGTGGGGGAACAGCAGGGACATCCTCAGGAGCAGGTTTTCCAGCACTCTGAGCTGTCCCTGAGCTCTGGCTCATGCAGAAATGTCACCTGTTTGTCTCCAGTGTGCAGAGCACAGTGTCCACACAGAGCATGTCACACACAAACCTGGGCACAGACGTGAGGCCTCTGCTGCTCTGCAGGCAGCCAGCAAGGACAGCATTCTTCCAGCCTCAGGATTCTGCCTCTTCAAGCCATTTCTTGGAAGCAGTTATTCACTAGGGAGGCTGTCTCTGAATTAGGTTGTTTGAAAGGCTGCAGCAGGACCTTCTGTCAGGCAGGGACTGCAGGCCCTGGTTTTGTGCTTCTGCTACTGTAGTTTCAAAGTGTATGTGCCTTTCTGGGACAGAGCTTAGTGGCTCAAGTAGGAGTCCATCCTTTGTGCTTACTTTGGCTTCTTTCTCTGCTGAGCAGTCTCTATGTCCTGTAATGTGTCAGGCTCTATTTATCCCCTTCCTATGCATATTTGTCACAATTTTGCTCACTACAGCCATGGTTGCTTTAAGCTGAACAACATTTTCAGGCTGATCAGGCCAGTAGCAGGGTGGTTATCAGATGGAGGAAATGCATCATGTTTGCTCTGGCCTTTGGTTCCCAGATAATGTCACTGGCAAAGGGTGTTCTGGGAGCTGGGAGCTGGCTCACAGGATTGTGCCTTGACACACGTGGAGCCAGTTTGTCCTGAGTGACAGAGGAGCAGAGGGGGAGGTGGCACTGGGGGCACAGTTGCTCTCAGTGCTCAGCAAAGGCCAGATATGGCTGATGGCTTTTCCTGTTGGGAATGCTAAACAGCAGCAGCAGTTGTGCCCAGGCCACTCTCCTGAAAAGACTTTGGTGGTTTGGGGCATAATGCATTTTGAAGTAGCTGCTACTTGCACAGCAATGAGAGATTGTCTCCCCATAAACATTTCTCTCTCCTCTTTTCCCCTCCTCATTCCTCTTTGGAGGTGCCTTTTGAGACCCTCCTCTTTTTAGGTCTGAGCTATCTCTCCTGGTGGCTGGAAGGTGGCTTGATGCTTTGGAGGAGAGAAATCCAACACTTGTTCCCTGCTCAGCTGGACATAAATGTGAAGCAGGACCAGACTGGGAGTGGGTTCTGTGGTTCCTCCCAGAGCATGAAGCATCAGCATTCCTGGGGTGGGCTGGGGCCAGTTCTTATGCACATCTGTCCCAGACAAAGTCAAAGGACCATATTATCTCCAGAGGCTTTTGTTCCACATTTGCTTTCTTTGGGCTGTAAGCACTTCCCTGGTAGCACAGCCATGGCTGCTGGTGGAAGACTGGGATCAAGCTGAAGGCAGAAATCTTGGCAAATGTTCTAAGGTAAAAAGAAAGATAGGAACAAAATCCAAGATGAATCAATAACCTTTAGGATTTTCCAGCTCTTTTCCTGGCCGAGGCATGGGGCACTCTGACGGTGGCCCCCTGGTCCAGAGCTCTTGCTCTTCTCTAGAATGGGTGTTGGGGAGAAGTGTCTAAGCCAGCTGTGCCCCAGCTGTGGCACAGCTGCTCAGTGCTTGGCAGCCTGCCTGGATCTGCAGGACCTGCCCTGGAGCCTTGCTGCAGCCTGGGCTGTCCCAGGAGAGGGTGGGTGACAGCCAGGCTGTCATGGCATGGGGCTGGAGGAGTGGCTGCTCTGGCTGGTGCCTCATCAGCCCTGTGCTGGGAGGAGGTTACTGAGCAGGCAGCCTCTCCTTTCACCTCTCCTTTCACACCCTCTTCAGGGAGGCCACCCCTGCAGGAACCCCCTTGGGCCAGGCTGGGGGTTGGCATGAGAGAGATGCTCATGGAACAGTGCCAGTGTCAGGGCTGCCACTTGCAGCTCTTGTGGCACTGGAAGGTGCCCTGCAGCTGCCAGGGGGTTCAGCCTGCACCATTCCAGGTGGCACACACTGCTGCAAAAGCCCTTCCCTGGTGTTCTCCTTAGCCATAGAAATATATGTGTGTTTATCTATCCAAATTACTTTTAAATGCTGTTATTTTGGTGGATCTCTGGATGAAATTTTCCTATTACCATAGCATGCATATTACCTAGGTTTGTTCCTTTTTAATTTTTTTTTTAAAGATTCACATTTTTCCATTTCTCTTATTTGTTCTTGCAAACCTGTTTGGTAAACTTTGTTTCTGACTGTCCCTCTTCTTTCCCTTGCCTTAGATAGTTACACTCAAAATCCTAGACATTGAGATTTCATCCTTTGCATTTTTCCCTTCAGATTTTTCATTGCCTCTAATGGGTTGATTAAAATCCCACTCAATTTCTTTGCCTTCTACCATTTCAAAAATATGTACTGAAAGTATATCTTATTTTCTGTAGTCTTAACTGGTCCTTTGTGCTATTGTTGGTTCTTCTCTCTTTCTGTTTTCTGTAGAAAGATTGTTTAAAAAAATCAGTTTTCAAGTAATATCTCCCAGAACCATATGGACTTTTTCTTAGTTCACTCCAGAATATGTGTAAAGTGGTGTTTTACCTTAAACATGCTTTGCTCAGGATTTTCCAGCTTGCTTTTGCACTTGTAGATTTAATATTTCCCCTTGCTGCTTATGTTTACACTGAACATTTGTTTTCATTTTCGGGTTGTTGTTGTGTTCAGCACAGTCCTTATCTCACTGGGTGGAAGTCAAATAGTCTGTAATTGACTGCACATTTTCCTACCGTAGTCTATTAGTTCCTGCCAATTAGCTTGTCGTCTTGTTGATAAGATTACTGCTGTCTGTACACTGCAGTGATTGTGCTTACCCGGGGATATTCATGCAGCGGGGCTGACCAATGCAAGAGTTTGATAATCTATAGAAATATTTCCTTAGTCAATCTCCTCTCTCCTTACACCAGTCTCCTGCACAAGGCAAGATTTGTCTTTACTGTTGTTTTTAATCCCTGCATTCTTACCCTGTTTAAGCTGCATTATTCACTGTGAGACAGTTTCTGCACAAAAGGGGATGTTTTCTGTTTCTCACCGTATTGCATGATTTCTCTTCTGGAAGAGGAATTATGGGAAAACCATCTTCCCTGGTTTTCAAGAATCACTGATTTGGACCACCCTGTTTAATTGCTGTGGAAGAGGAGCAGCTCTGTGTGGGTTTGCCTGGTTCTTTTCCAAATGATATTCTGTGGTCATGGGCACAGGTACCACATTTAATTAATTATGCACAATGGGAGGAAAAAGTATTTAAATTTATTTTAAATCTGAATTATTCCTCAAATGGCATTAGTTGTTACACTAGGAGACGTGAATAACATATTCATCTTTCTCTTCCTTTTTCCTGGACCTTTGTTGTCAACCTCTTTCCAGCCAAGCATCTGTTCCTGAAATGAGGAGTTGCATGTTTGATCACTCCTTGGCTGAATGAATTCCTTACCTCTGCTTGCCTTTCTTCCGTTTCCCTGTTTCTCTGGTGCTGTGTGGATTTACCACAGATTCATGTGGTGACACCACAGTGTTTGCTGGTTCTTTCCTGTTGTTCTACCTTCTCACACTGCCTGTACACCTTTTGCCAATTTACATACCTCATACAAGGACACTGACCCCAAAAGTGTTACTTTTCCCCCTGTTCTCTCTTGCCTTAGATATTTATCAACAGATGCAATGAAAATATTTTAAAACCTTGTCTCATGTATATCCTTGGATCATCACAGCTGTAGCATATCCACCATGAATAATATCCTGTTCTGATTGCCTCTCTTATGGCCTCTAAGCAGGGAGCTAATGTCATCATTACCTGCTGTAGTCCCAAGACCTCCTTCTGGAGCAAGAACAGCTGATCTTGCAGCCCAGCGCTGGCTGTGCATAACTGGGGCTGCTTGTCTCCTTGCTATAAAACTTTTCATCTCCTGCTTGGTTATCTCTTCCCATTGGTGTCCTGGGATGGGGCAGTGCTGCTTCTGGGAAAGACCAGTGGCAAAGATCCCTGTATGTGAGGGAAGAGAGTTTGCAACCTGCCAGATTTCTGAATGGGGCTGTTTTGGGCCCTTAGTAAGAAGCAGCAGAGCGCTCAGCTGAGCTGATTTCCAGCTTTGCTGCCTGCCACTGCTCCTGGCTACATCACAGTCCTGGAAACTGTGGGTCAGGCTGCGATGTGGGACCTTGCCCTGTGCCCATGACCTCGCCGCTAAGGAGCAGCCCTGGGAGGGAATTCGCTGGAAATTCAGATTTTGTCTCTTACCTCTTCCCGGCAGGTCTCGGGGCTTCAGCTCCCTCAGGCAGCGCTGCGGAGGCACCTGTGAGCGGTGGTGTCCCCTCTGTCCGGGGACAGAGCCGGGCAGGGAGGCGATGGAGAGCGGGAGCCCAGCGGTGCCGGCCGGGACACAGCCCGGCGGAGGCAGCGAGAGCCCTTCTCCCAGGCGGGGGGAACGAGCCCCTTTGCACTGGCCATGAAATCAGTCATGTGTAGGTTTTTGTCCAGCCCTGGGGGGTGGGGGAAGGAATGTGGGTTGGGCGAAGTCTAGGATTACACCAGCACTGAATTTTTTCTTTCCACACTTTAAATAGCCAGCACCTTTCGGTCCTGCCTTCGCCTCTCCCGTCGCCCCGACAGCGCCGTCCGCAAGGTAACACCTCTGTCCCCGTTCGCTGCTGCCCTGCTCCCCTGTGCCCCTCACCCTGCCGGGGCTGCCCCGGGGGAGAGGTCACGGAGCATTTTCTGCCTGTTTAATAATTTTCTAGCGTGGAGGGGTCCTCCCAGCCCTTCCTTTCGGCTGCTGTCAAACGCTTGCCAGTGTTTCTTATTCCTCTTCATGTCCCCAAGTGTTTTATGGGGGGACCATGCAGGGGGAGGGAGAGGTTGAAAGTGCTGATTTGCCCTTTTTAAGTTCTCCCCAGACAGAGGAGCATGTCATTTGCTGCCAGTGCCTTTTCCTGCTCTCCTGGCGAGGAGGTTGCAGGCAGGGATGAATGTCAGGGCAAGGCTGAGGCTGGGGGAGCACACTCTGCAGGGCACGGAGCGGGCTTGAGGGCTGCCACTGTGCGGGGGAAACTGCCCTCCTTGGCACGAGGGTTCAGCAATCCTGGCTTTGACACAAGGAATTGGTAAGAACCACAGTCCTTGCCCTTTTTGCTATGGAACTTTGCAGCCAGCAGGGATTCCAGGCTCAACCCTCCCTGATCCTTCCAAATGGTGTCCACCACCTCTTGGAGGTACCTGGGGGGAGGTGGGACAGTGAAGTGGTGCCCACCTGCTCTCTGCTGATCTTCTCTTAGCACAGATGTGTTTAGAGATGGTGCCATAGGATCTGGGAGCAGTACTGTGGGGAGCTTTGCAGGAAATGGGCACACCTTGAGAAAGGCAAGATCCCAGATGCCAATGACTTCTGCACAATTTTCCTGCTGTTAGAAGGATAGCACCATTCTGAAAATCACCCTTTCATGCAGCCTTGAAGATTGTCAGCAAAAGTTGCTGCTATTGAAAGGATAAACTTGTTTTCCTATTGTTTCAGTTTGTTCCCTTCCTGTGTCTAGGATTTCTGTGTGCTTTGTGCATCCATTGCATGGTCTGTAAAACCAGGCCTCGGTAGGCAGCAACAGAAGAGAAGAGAAACCCTTATAAAATACCTTGTCAAGTACTTGATCCTGCTGTGATCCCCCTCCAGTCCTAAGTCTGTTCCCCACACCTGACACAGTGGGAGCTCCAGCCTGAACTGCTGGGTCTTCTGTGTAACACTGGGCTTAGAGGATGGGCTTCCAGAGACAGGAGTGTTTTGAGATGAGGCAATTTAAAATAATGAAACTAATAGTGGCTTTTAAGGACTGGTTTTGGACTCAGTAGTGAAAATGCATGTATACTCTGAGAACCAGCAGGAATGGGTATGGGGAGAAAGAGAAGAACAGTTTGAGGGGTGTGTGTGCATGTTCTTGCCTCTCTTGCCTCCCATGGTCCAAATTTCTGCCTCTTTGCATGGCTTGTGCTGACTGTAATGAGGGAAACTCTTTTTGAAGGTGGGATGGATTACAGAGTCCCCGGTGCTGTCAGCAATGGTGAAATGGTGCCCACACACCCTGGCATGGAAAAGGAGAAGGAGGAAGAAGAGGAGGAGGACCAGACCCTAGAGCGTGGCCAGTGGAACAACAAGCTGGAGTATGTCCTGTCTGTGGCTGGGGAAATCATTGGCCTGGGAAACGTCTGGCGCTTCCCCTACCTCTGCTACAAGAATGGTGGAGGTAAGGCAGCCAGGGCAGCTGGGCACAGCACCACCCCTCCATTCCTGCCAGCTCCTCAGCTCTGCCCAAATCATCAGGCCAAAGACAAGATGCCAACCTGCTGATAGGGTACTGCCAGCTGGGCCCCAACCAGGGCCTTGTTTGGAACCAAATGGGACATGGATGACAGTGGCAATATCCCAGGGTTTCTGATGGCTGTAGCTGTGTTTCCCTGGGATGAATGGAGCTCCCCTCCTGCTGGTGCAGTGGGTGGTTATATGCAGAGGGAAGGCTGGAAGAGCAGGGAGACAACTCAGCTTTCTGAGCCGTGTGTCTCCCTTCAGGCATCCTGTGCAAATCAGATGGTGGGTCCTGGTGGGAGAGCGGGGAGTGCTGAGAGGGGCCACAGGGCCCCAGTGTCTTTGGAGGCTCTGTGAGTAGGAAAGTTCCAGAGGAACTCCCAGGAGTTCTGAGCACAGGTCCTGCTCCTGTGTGTCCACGGGGGACTGTGCCCTGGGTGCTGGAGGCAGGGACAGGGCAGAGTGAAGGGTTTCTCCTGCCTTGGGTAGAAGTACAACACCACTCCTGCCCCACATGGTACTCCCTTGGCATCTACTGGAGCTGTAAGGCTGGGGAGAGGGGGCCCCTGCCTCTGATCCCCACAGCAGGGCTGTGAGATGATGCAGAGCCAGGGAAGCAGGGTGTTCCTGCTGGCACCCCAGAGCTGCCCAGGCTGTGCTCAGCCATGCCCCTGAGGCCAGGCTGTACTGTGCCTTGGCAGCAGACCTGGGCTTGCTGTGCAGGTGGAGGCTTGCTGGGGGCTTCCATTGTTTGTGGCTGCCTTTTAAAGGACAAAACTTTCAAAAATGAAGACACAAAAGTTTTTCTCAACTTTGGCTCAGAGACGTGTAGAGAGAGGGAGCTGCTCTCCCTGTCTGGTGGTTGGCTGCTAATTGGACCCTCTGGAAGGGCAGGGGAAAGGGGAAGCAGCCCTACGCTGGGAGCTGGCAGGGAGTGAGCACTGAGGACCCGGGGCTGAAATCCCCTGCCTTGAGCCTGGGGCAGCCTCATGGGCCTCACTAAACTGCTTTCATCCCAGTGGTATAAAAGAGGATTAAACACTGTTTAGCTACTTTCACGCCATGCTTTGTTCAGTGCCTGTTTCTTTTTGCCAGGTGGTCAGGCAGTCTCTTTTCCTGTTAAAGGAGAATTTTTCCACATGTTCTTTTTTCTGTGGGAAATGCTTCTGGGCTGCTTGTTGAGCTGTGTCTGGTCCCACTGCTGCAACTTTCCTTGGGTGCTATTCCATCCATGGGGGCAGGACCTGGACTCCTGTCCAGGCACCCCTTGCCCTGGCTGCCGGGGGGAGCTCAGGGGGTGCTCTGGGGAGAGAGGAGCTGCAGCCTGAGCAGCAGAGGCAGGACACAAAGGGATTTCTTATCCTTTTTTCCCTGGAGAAATGGGCGTGAGGCAAAGTCCTGGGAAGCAGTAGAGGCTGTGAGGAATTTGAAGTCCCAGGCAGATTTTTCATCTCCTGCCCCCTTTCCATAAGGTTAGAGCAAGGATGGGACACAAGACTCTTGTGTGGCAAGGAAAGCAGTTTCTGTAAGATTTCTCCTGGGGCAGAGCAGTGTGAATAGGTGGTGCAGGACACAAGGCTCCTATGGGACCCAGCCCACTGCAGACAGCACTATATTAAACCCCTTGGAATGCCTCAAGTTGAATTTTAAAAGTTGCCAGAGGTTTTGCCTTATGCTCCTTTAGGAATGCTGGTCCAGGCACTTGCTTCTCCCATTCTTCTATAAAGGTGCAGGGCCTTTATTTAATTTCCAGCCCCAGGTCAATCATAGGCAGCCTACAACCATCAACTCCTGTGCCAGCACTCCCATCAATCTGAGGTAGTTCTGCCCTGCTGGATAACTCTCTCTCTCCCTTCTGAACTGTGTGCAGGCAGTGGTGATAACTGCTCTCAACTCCTGCCTTGCTTGCCTAAATATGAGCCTCCTCAAGAAAAAGGTATCTGCAAAATCTGAGTAATGCAAAGAGCCAGTCACTCTTCCTTCCTTTAGGAATATTTTCACATAACAAAGGAAGAGTAGTCCCTTACACATGAATGCTCAATGCATGGTACCAAAGCCCTACATAGTAGTGAAAAACAGCAAAGAAAAGCAAAAAAATTGTTCTTTTTGCTCTTGTTTGCTCTTGCTTTCCCCTGCAGTGGCAGGGTCAGGCCCTCCCTGGGCAGGCTGGCCCTGCTGATTGGGAAATACCAGGGAAGCCTGTCTGGTGGTGTGGCTGCCAGCACTGCACCCCCTCCCCAGCTCCCCACACCTGCCAGTCCCGAGGTCCCTCTGCTGAAAATGATATGGGGAGGGCACTGGGCCTGCTTAGGGAGCCATTTCTCCTTGTGTCCCCTGTTCTGCCAGTTGACAGGGGCCTTTTAAAGAACACAGACACCCATGGAAAGAATGGTCTTCTTTTACTATGACTACAAAGGCAACACAAAAATAAAATTATACATTCAATAAAGCTACAAGTTGGGCTTTAGCAACAAGCAAAAGGAAGCAAGGTAATGCACCTAATCATTGCTGGATGAGAGAAAGGATAGGGATTGAGGACGATCCATCACCACTTGCCTGAGTACCCCACCTTCAGCCAGAGCCTGGGGAGCCCCATTCCACAGCCAGGACCTGGAGAGCCCTTCCTGGGGATTGGGGAAATCCCACACTGGGCATCCACCCATAACTGAGGTCTCCCAGCTTGTCCCAAAAGTGGGTCCAGCTTTTATAGGCCCAAATCAGCAAGTCAAAGTGACTTGACAATCCTTTTAGCACAGAAACCCCTGGATCTGATGGCACATGGAGGGTTTTCCCCTAAAATACCCTACAAACAAGCAGTTGAAAAAAGTTTCTTAAAATTATACATTTCTGGCAGATAACGACACAAGGTTATACAGAGCTAGCTTAAGGGTCTTTGTCATCTATTTTAGCTAAATAGTACTGATGGTGTTAATCACACAGGGCCTGGGACTCATCCTCTGAGTCAGCTCTGGCTGAGCCCAATTGCTCAGGCCTCAGCACACCAGTCCCCCACCCGGGATGTGAGGGCACCAGGGCAGATTGCAGAGACATGCCTCTGCAAATTCTTCCTTCTCTCCACCATAATTCTGTGCTACTTCACAGCCTACATGTCAGGACCCTCCTGAAACCTTCCTGAAACTCAAGATAACCAGAGGTTTGGGGACAGGTCAGACTGCAGGTTGAAAATAGGGGAAAACTGGGATGGAAAGCTTGACTTGCTGCCTCAGAGATGCCTCCTGGAGTTTAGCTAAATACAAACTTTTATATGACAGCAATCTTTCTTGGAAACAGGCTTGACTTTCATGGTGATATGATTTTGTGCAAATGGGGAGTTGAGGGGAAGGTGTTGGGACAACCATTTCCCCTGCTATTTGCCTTCACCAATTTTTGTTTACTGGTAGAGGGGCAGCATGCAGGCAGCTGTGCATTGTTCCTGCAGGCCTGCCAGGGAACAGAGTCACTGAGATTAGAAGAAACCCCTCTCAGCTCCTGTTTGTCCACAGGGAGCTGCCAAGCTGTCTTCCCTGTCTACTTTGCTCATGCTTTGTTGTTTTTGGTTTGTTTTTTTTCTTCAAGTGCGGGCTGTGGTTCTGTACCCAGCTGAGATGAGCACAGGGTGGGAATCCAAGCCAGTCCCCAAAGTGCCCCTTCCCTTTCCCAGCCCCTGCATGCTAGCTAAGCTTCTTAATGAAATCTCCTGGGGTTTGAGTTCTCTGGTGCACCAGGATTGTTATTTCCCATCCCTCCCCACCGAGCTGAGCCCAAAGCCAGTTAGCATCACACAGGCAGGAAAAGGCCTGTGCAGGGAAGTCACCATTAGTGCTGGGTTGCCACCTCTGGCCCTGCATGCCCTCTGAGCCCACCACAGCCAAGATGCTGCTCTCTGCTTGAGTCTGCCTCTTTCCTGACCTGTGTCCCTGCCTTTCAGCAGGGCTTGAGCAGCTCCAGTGGCACATGACGTGTGAGTGGCACATGATGTGCATGGACCATCTTGTGGGGCTGTCTCCTGTGCTCTGAGGGGTAAAGGCCATTACTGCAATTAGCATTAGCCTGGGGTAATCAAAAGCCTGAAGCATTTAATCACTCCCTGCCTGTTCCATGACAGGGCTGGAGCAGGAGGGCAGCCCTGGCTGCTGCTCTGAGGTGCACTTTCCTGCACTACTTTCTCTTCCTTTGCATGTTTGCTGCTTTTTGCCAAGCAAATGATTGAGCAACCCAGACTGGACGAAAGTGTCAGTCTCCATGTGCTCCTCAGAGCCTTGGTATTGGCATCCAGGGGTTTGTCAGCTTATTCAGCCACAATAATCAATGTGAAAGGAGCCACCAACCTGATTAGAAGTTGTAATGTCTTTACAGCAGAGTGTTCCTCTGTATTTCCATACAGCTATTCACAACTTTCTTCTCCATTCTTCGTACATACTGAATTATTCATGTAATCACATCACTCCAGAAGGTGAAATGTGAGGAAAACGTTTTTTCCTGGCATCCTGTGATGTTCCTATCTCCCCAGCCACCATCCCTCCAAGGCTGCCTGGTGACTGGCTGGAGACAGCCTGACCTCAGTCCTCTCGTGGGCCTTATTTTTCTGTCTGCCAGGTGCCTTCTTCATCCCCTACCTCATCTTCCTCTTCACCTGTGGGATCCCAGTGTTCTTCCTGGAGACGGCGCTGGGGCAGTACACGAGCCAGGGAGGGGTGACAGCCTGGAGGAAGATCTGTCCCCTCTTTGAAGGTCAGTGGAGGGAGCTGGGAGGGCTTGGCCAGGTGGGCAGACCCTGGCACCCCGGGGGGATGAGCAGAGAGGTGTCTCCCCACAGCCTGGATCATCATACACCTCCACACATCCCCTGCCCACCTCCCTGACAGGGCCACTGGCTGCCCCCTTTCCTAAGTCCTGCTGGAAAAATGGATCCCCTTCTTCACCAAACAGTTCTCACTGTTACATTGCATCCCAGTTTCCTTCTTCATGGCCACAGCTTTGGCCAGGAGCTTTGTGCCCAACCAAGGTGGTTCTTTAAGAGGTAAATGGGGAAAATGCTGCTGGTGGTTATGAGGAACCTAAAGCATGCTGTTGGGTTTTTTTTAAGGTGATGCTCTGTCATCTCTGTGAGTTTGCAGGTCAGGTAAAACCTTACTGGTGAGGGTGTCAGCTCTCTAAATGAATTGTTAGTAGTCAGATCCTCTGTTTTTAGCACTGTTTCATCACAGTTATCCAGCCCCAGTCCAATTTCCCTGATTTCTCTGAAAGTCACATTTGCCTCCTCCTCACATGCCAGAACCTTTACATGTTTCTCCAACGCCTCCCAGAGAAGGTGTGCAGTGTTAATAAAAGAGCTTTCCAAAAAAAGGGAAAAATATTTAAACATGAATTTTGTTAGAGGAGATGTGACTCAGCAGGTGCCACACCATTGTACGTGTCTGCCCCTTTGGGTGGTGTTCCAACCATAACCTGCCCAGCCCCTGCCCAGTGTCCCTCCCATTGCCACCCTTTCAGCAGGGAGGGCTGTGGCAGGGGGACAGGACGAGGGGCCTGGGGCCCCTGACTGGATCCCCACTGACGTGGCACAGTGGCCTTTGGGGAGGGGATGGTGGCCCTGGTGCCACCCCACTGACCTTGATCCAGCAGCACACCCAGAACACAGAGCAGCAGGACAGACACTGGGGGAGAGCTCCCAAGGGGAATCCTGTCCCTGGCCTGAGGGTCACCTGCCTTTGGGGCCCCCTTTCTGCAGGAATTGGCTACGCCTCACAGGTCATCGTCATACTGCTCAACTTCTACTACATCATTGTCCTGGCCTGGGCCTTGTTTTATCTCTTCAGTTCCTTCACTATTGACCTCCCCTGGGGCAGCTGTGACCACGAGTGGAACACAGGTGGGTGTGGAGCCCCCTCCCTGTCCTCCAGCAGATCCCAGCTGAGGGAAACCTGCTGCTGCCCAGGGCTAAGCCCCAGGAGAGTGTCTTGCTCCTGTGTGGGTGGGACAGAGGGTTTGGGGTGCTGGGTCACTGCAGTGCTGTTGTCACTTCTGTGGGAGAGGCTTGGTTGATTTTGGTCTTTGCTAGAGAGCACCAGTGCTGTGCAGTGGTGACCTCCCTGGTGACTCCTGCTCTGGGCTGCAGCTAACATGGGTGCTCTCCTTCATGGCATCTTTCAGTCCTGTTCTGTGTGTTAGCCACAGCCCCAGTGCAGATCAGGATTGTACCCACTGGAAGGAAAAATTAAATGTTATTGTCTTAAGTGTCCTAGATTTCTTGCCAGCCTTTCCATAGAGGGTTTTGGGGTTTTTTTGTGCATCCTTGGGACTATACAAAACTTGTCCCAGCGTCAATGTCAGTGAGTCTCAACACTGTGGATTTTTCAGATCCTCTGGTACTCTGAGCACTGCTGCTCACAGTTCTCCTGTCCCTGGGCCTTTCCACAGGGAACTGCCTGGAGCTCCAGAAGGCAAACTCCACTCTGAACGTGACCAGCGAAAACGCCACGTCCCCGGTCATCGAGTTCTGGGAGTAAGTGAAGGACACCCCTTCCCTCTCAGACAGAATTGCCCTGGGCAGGGGATGAACTGCAGTGGCACTTGCTGTTAACCCACCCCTGCCAGAAGAGGACACAAGGGGGGCAGGTCAGAGTGAAGGCTCTCAGGGGCAGCCCTGGCAGTCAGGGTTAACTTCACTGTGCCCGTGGTGTTGCTCTGGGTTGTGCTGGCATGCCTCACAGCCATCTGATGATGTCCTTCTATGATGCTTTGTCCCTGTCCCTCTGGACCTTTTGGCCGTTTTGGTCTCACTGACCTCTTCCCTTTGAATCCATGCTGCTGTGTGATACCAGCATGTTCCCAGGAGGCTCTGGCATGGTGGGTGGTGACTTTTGTATGTGCACTGGTCTTATCTCAAAAATAGAAAAAGTACTGTTTTCACTATAGGGCAGCTAATATTCAAGTTATGCTGAGGAGAGAAACTCACCAAAATTGAAATGAAGTGCTAGGGTCAGATAACTTCACACTGAAATTCAGTCCCTCGTGTTCATTGTTCTCTCCCCTTGTGTTAGTTACCCTGAGGTACAGAGTAGCTTTAGATCTGTCACAAGGGGATGGGTCTGTTGGCTCAGGAGCTCTGATGACCCTCAGCAGGCTGAGTTAAGCACTGAGCCCTGGCTAAATGCCTGCAGGGATCCCCTCTGCTGCCACCGTGCATTTCCCTTGTGTGTTTGGACGGATGGAGGGCTCTGTCCTCACCTCCCCTTGGGGGTGGATGGAGCACACACACAGTACCCCCAGGGCTTCCTCAGCTCAGGAAGGGTCACTGCTTTTAAACTTCAAAGTTTTTGAATTTTCTTTGTCTCCTGTGTGCTCCCTGAGCCTGTGCTCTCCCTCTGCCTGTTGCTCACGAGTGATTAGATGGTGGCCTTAGACTGCTTTTCCTGTGGCTGAACGCTGGAAAAGTTGTTGTTTCTATCACTGCTGTGACCATCCCTGTGTTACTGGGGAAAAAGTAGCATGGGATTGGAAATTTCCACTGTCAATTGCTTCTGATGCAGCATCTGTTCCTGCCCTCCCTGGGCAGGGAGGTAGGAGGGCAGCATTTCTTTGAGGAGCTCTGACCTGCCAGTGGGCTGATGGAACACTCCACAGGTCTCCTCTGGCTGCAGTGCACCCAGTTAGTTCCAGTCCAGTGGCACCCTTTGCACTGGGTAGAGTCCACATCCTTAAAAGCAGGCAAAAAGCAACATGACAAAGCATATCAGAGAGAGCAGTAAGATTTTTCCAGCCCTTCTCTCACCCCCTCAGCCCCTGCAAGGCTGTGAGGCAAGGAGGGCAGCAGTGTGCCTTAGACAAGGGTTCTCCAGCAGCACCTTTATTTTGGGACAGTTGCTGTCTTTTGCAACAGGCTGGGCTCCAGTGTTGTTCAAGTCCCTCTCTGCCTGTCTCAGGCTTGGGTTTTGGGACTGCACCCTGGGGTTTCACACTTGGGTCCAGCTGTGTGGTGTAGGAGATGGAGGAGGATGAGTCCTTACTTTTGTAGGTGCTGAGGAAGATTTGACATATACGTGACATGAAAAGGCTGCCATTATCTGACCTCAGTTGTACCACATAACTCAGGATTTTATCTCCACACTGGCTGCAAGAGGATGCTCTAGGTGGCCTGCTCTGACTGTGCAGTGGGGATTATGGTGGTCTTGGTTGGGTCTTAGTCACAGAGTAGGATGCTGTGCTGCTCTACGTCCTGAGGTCAATTATGTGGCTGCCTCGGAAGAGAGAAGTGTGCTGTGGAGAAGGGGTTGGACAGCATTGCTTCTTGGGTGGTCCTGATGGATTCTGCATGGTAAGTGCAGTGTATCCCTCACTTTGAGGATTGGAGCATGTCAGAAATGTAGGTGAACTTTGTGTGCCCATGTGTGTCCTGCCAAGCTGGCAGTATTTTCCAGAGAAGAGCACTGCTTAATCCCTCCAGGCTTTCAGCTCAGACCTGAACCTTGTTAGACAGACAGATTTTCTCCCCAAAGCCATCAGGCACTGAGGAGGAGAGAGCTGGCATGGTGTTGGGAGCACTGGTGGCCAGCAGCAGTGACCCTTGGCTGTTCCTTTGCTCCCCCCACGCAGGAGGAGAGTGCTGAAGATCTCTGATGGCATCCAGCACCTGGGGGGGCTCCGCTGGGAGCTGGCCCTGTGCCTGCTGCTGGCCTGGATCATCTGCTACTTCTGCATCTGGAAAGGGGTCAAGTCCACGGGCAAGGTGAGTCCTTGGTCCCAGCACTGGCTCTGCTCACCTTTTATAGGCTCAGAGAGATCCTTGTCCTCTGGGAGCCACTGTCTGCATAGGCTGGCAGGACTCACTGTAGGACTGAGTGTGCAGCAGGAGTGTGAGCCAGGCTCTGTGGTTTTGGGCAGGAAGGATGCGAGCACTGAGGCCTCTGAGAACATTAACTTCCAAGCTATATATATCCCCATCTAGTCCCTCTCCATCCACAGGAGACCCTGCAGTCTTCCTCTGTATGGGGTGATTGCATGCTCCCTTCCTTCCCAGCACAGTGTGAGCAAGCAGCATGTTTTTGCCTCTGCTGGCAAGTGCAGCTGGAAAATCTTCAAATTTGTTAGATATAAACAAAGGTAGTGATGATGGCCACAAAGCCCTCTCTGCCTCAGCACCATAGGAGTTGCCTTTTTATGCTTTTTGTTTCTTCCAGCTCTTCCTGCAGTTGTTCCTGTTCTCCAGCAATAAGGGTCTCCTTTTTCTTTCCCCACACTAGTCACAATGAATGTTTTTGGGCAGAGCTGGTGTGGCTGTCCAGCTCCATTCCATGCTGTCTGTTACAGAGTGTGCCACTCTCATTTGCACTGACCCCATTACTTACTTTCTGCCACCGCCTCCTGACCCCATTCCCAGCCAGCTTTGTCTGGAGCCAGCAAGAGCAGATGGAAATGAAAAGGTTTAGTGTGTTTCCTAAATGGTGTCTTTGCGTGTCCTGAACAAGCCATCGTGTGTGATGGGGTGTAAGTTTTAGCTGCACCTGTTTCCATCAAGTTGATGGCATGGATGTTAGCAGTTTCTCTTGCTTCCAGAATGGTCTGGGATTATGAAACGTGGCAGGGAAATCAAGAAGCTTGCAGGGATATTTTCTGGTTTCCATGGAGTAAAATTAGAAAAAAAGAGCAACTGCTTGCTGTGGTGGCCTGGTACAAGAGAACAGAGGCAGTCTAATAACAGCAAATGTCAACTAAGATACAGCAAATGTAGTGTGGGAAGTCCTGAGAACAAATTCCATCCATTTTAGATACAACTTCTCAGTCAAATGCAAGTGATTTTTTAGCAAAGTACTAGTGATGGTGAGATCTTGAAAGCAGAAACCTTTCAGTGAAGCAACAGTGTCCATAGGTTTATCAACCCTCCATGTATTTCATAACCTGACTAAAATGATGGCTGTGGGAATACAACCCCACTGGGAAAGAAATATTCCTGAATTCTGAGGATTTGCCTGTGGAGGGTCAAACACCCTGAGCTGAAATCACCCTAGTCAGGTCAGCAGTGGTTCTCATCCTCCAGCACAGGGACTGGCTGACCCCAGGGGTGCTCCCTCAGGCAGGAGGTTGTCACAGATGGAACCACTTGGCCGAGGCATGTGGATCAGATTCAAATAAAACCCTGGGTGTTGTTGACCAGCGTGTGACAGAACGATCACACTGATCCCGGCAAGGTTCCTAGTGATGTAGCTAGTCCTAACAATGCCCAAAAAATAAAAAAGATTGGGTTTGAGCCAAGCACTGAGTAATCTCTCATGGGATCCAGATGTTCCTGTTGTTAGATAGAAGCTTGGCAATCTTAATCCACCAAAACATTTTCCAAATTCAGGCCTCTGGTCTCGGTGGAGGTGTGAGTGACTGTGGAGGGAAAAGCTTATCACCCTAATTCACACAGGCCGTAAGGCACATAGGATGTTACCAAAATGGGAATCCAGACCACAGGCCAGACAAGTACCAGTTTGTACCCTGAGCTCCTAAAACTGATGTTATTTAGAGACTAAGCCAGGAATGTGCAACCTGGCATCCTGGAAGAACAGGCACTAAGGTTCTAAAGACAATGACTTGTTTTTATGATCTTTGTTTTTAATCTTGCTTTCATGGGTTGAGAAAGCTTAGGCTTGCATCTTGTTATTTCCTGCAGGAAGACTTTGGTTGTGTGGTAAATACAGTGATGATGGTTAAACTTGCAGGACCTGCAGATTTGATTTACTGTCACTGTACAGCTCTAAATCAGAGGCTCCTTGAAAATCTGAGACTATGGAGAATGATGGCATTTACTTGTGCTGAAAGAGCCTATCCTTGGTTTCTAGAGTGTTCAGGATGCAGATTCAGAGGGACAGGGATGAACCTGCTCCAGACATCTCAGGCAATTCAGAGCCTCAGCAAGGAGGTATTTTTCACTGATCTCTGTGTCAGTGTTGTCCATGAGTGCTGAGATCCATAGAACAGGGCACATGAAATGCATAGACGACCTGGAGCTGCAGATAGAGATGATAGCTGAGTATTGGGTTTTTTCAAGGATGGGATATCTTTCAAATCCTGTCCTGCAATACAAAACTGAATACTGGAGAGTGTGTGTCCTCGCCTGGGGGAGGACTCGCAGAGTCCAGTGCTTTGGACATTGCTTTATTCAGATGGAGTCTAAAAGAGTGGATCCAGAAAACAAAATCTCTTTTTGAATCACTACTGAGATCATAAAGATTACCCAGGGGCAGAGCAGAAGTGGTCATACTGTCCAGGGAAATCATATGCTTGTTCTCAGTAGCATGTCCCCTAATGCAGAAACTGCCAAGGATGAGTCGCAGCCTGCGACTCCCACTAAGAGATGGTGGGCTTTAGGTGGATTTTAAACAACTTATTCTGGATGGATGGGCAGGTGTGAGAAATGGGTCACTTCACATTACTACATTTTGCACTTTCTCCAGAGCATAGCTGCCAGAGCTGAGAAAAGAGCTGTAGGGTAGCGTTCAGGTGAAGCATGCTGATGCAAGTTCTCACTCAGCATGTCCACACAGGAAAAACCTGAAGAAGCAACATTTCTTTTTTTGGCCTAGCATGATAATGAACAACCTCTTCTCAAGGTGGTCAATAATTCTTTAAGGTGTGGAAGCAATGCAAAAGGATTAATTACGTTATTTGAATTGTTGAGGAGGTTGCATGAGCCCTCGATATCAGTTTGTGTGGGAAACAGGATGCAATGTGGTGTCACTGTGGCATGCTACAGCAGTTAGTCTGAAAGTACCCTGGTAGTCCCCAGATGTGATTGAGTATCACATTTACCAGAGGTGAAGTCCCTGAAAGGATTAGCTGACACTGCTTTCCAGCTTTCCCTCAAGGGATGCAGCTCCTTTGCTAGAGGAGAAGGATTTTAACCTTCCCTGAGTGTGTCTGCAATGCTCATGGGCCTAGTGGCAGAAAAAGCAAGAGGACACATGTTCCAGGTCCTGTTTGGGTCTGGAATTTGGATTTGGCAATTCTGAGGTGTGCAGCCCTGCTGTGCCTGAAATGCCCATGGTGGGTGATTGAAGTGGGGTCACTCAGAGACAGTGGCTGTGAGTCACTGCAGTGAGAAGGGCTGGGCACAACCCCTTTGCCAGTTCCCCTGAGCTGGGAACCCCCAGCACTGTCCCTGGTGGTTCTTCAGTGGCAATCATGTTCCAGGGAATTACCTGCACACCCCTTCACTCTTGCCACTAAATGCCATGGAGAAGAGACTGTTTGTATGTCACTCAGACTCTCTTTGGAGTAGGGATGTGAAGATGGATACTGGGGGCAGCTCCTTCTCTGATGCATGTAGATATTACACCACTGGCTTCAGCAGACCCACTCTGACTCCCACCTGCTGACAGCCTGGCTCAGGGTCTGGATCTCTGCTAGGACTAGAAGGGTTTCCTCTGGCTCCAGACATGCAATGGCATGTCATAATTTTCCTGAGTGCATTTGAAAATGCCTTTCTTTCTGCTGCAGGAGACAGCAAGGTGCTCAGCACAGCAGCCTGACCTTACCCCTGCCCACCTCACCCAGCCTGGGGGTCAGTGCTGTGCTCCTGGCTGGCACTGTGTGCTCTGGCCTGTGCTGCTCTCTCACACTTGTCCCTTCCTGCTCCTCCCAGGTGGTTTATTTCACTGCCACGTTCCCATATGTCATGCTGATTGTGCTGCTGATCAGGGGAGTCTCCTTGCCAGGGGCATCCCAGGGAATCCTCTTTTACCTTTATCCAGACATCAGTCGCCTTGGGGACCCTCAGGTAAGGTGGAGCTGGGGGAATGAATGGCTAAACTGTGCTTGCATGGATTCCTCTGTCAGCCCTCACTCTCTCCTTTTTGTTTTCCTACTCTCTTTCTTCCAATTTCTACTTTCTGATCCTTCTTTTCCCCCTCTGTGCCCATAAGGCAGAGCTGTGATGTTGCTGTGTTTTCTCGTAGTCCCTGCTGTCTTGCCCTCCAGTGCCATTGCCATATTTTCCTGTCTGAGTTGCTCAGGGGTGAGGGCAGTGGGGATTTAATCCTTTATCATGAGTGGTCCAAGCTATCCCTCCCATTTCCTGGGGAGGCTCCTCTGCTGTGTAACCTGACAGTCCTTGGGGTGCTGCTTTGCACCGTGCCAGCAGCTTGTGGGGCTGAGCCCTGCTCCTGGCATATTTGCTCCACCATGCATGGATGGTGGCAGCCATGGCATGCTGCAGCAGCAGTCCCTGGGACCTGGCTGCCTTCCTCTCCTTCCCATCCCTGGTGAGAAATTCTTGCCTGTTTGACAGGAGGGTCAGTGCCCGACTGCTGCTTTTAATCTCTTTGGGACAAGTTCTTCCACATTAAATCCTGGCTCCAGCTGAGCTGCTGTACCAGCCTTTGTGTGAAGGTGTTTCCAAAGGAGATTAAAGGGTGCCTGCCTGGAAAATAGGCCAGCAAAACCCTTGGTGACCCCATTAACTCTTTCTGGTCTGGCCCCAGAGCTGCCTGGGTTATTAATGCTGTGAATGGAAGGTAAGTGCTGGTGCTGTATGGCAGGAGGTGAGTAGGACAGCTGCTCCCTCAGCATGGAGCTGCAGGGAGGGCATGAGGACAGGTCTGTGTTTGCTGTCATTGTGTCTCCCTTTGCACTGATGAGGTGCAAGAGGCTTCTGAAATGAAATAGTATTTTTGGACGGTGCTCCTTCTCACGTGAAAAGTCCTGTTGCTACCGTGGCTGTGCTGCCCAGGGGACTGAACTCAGCCCCCTCAGGTGTGGCATGGTTGGTTCTAGCTGTGTCCTCATTAGGTCTGTCCTAGCAAACTTTTTCAATTGCAGCCTGTGCTTTAGGAGCAGGGCTTCCTTCCAGCCTAGATAATGCTGGTGGAAAGGCAGAGTAACCCTTCAGAGTAAGAGGATGGCTCTGAACCAGGGGAGGAAACTGCTGAACCACGGAGGGAAAACTTGCTTCTCCCTGCCCACTCCACTTTCCCCAGTGAATGCTTTGCTACTGAGGGAGAAAAGCAGGATTTGGCAGCAATGATTGCCTTCCTCTAGCATGTTTTAACCATCCTACTGAACTGTGTGGCAGGGCTTGAGTCTTCTCTTGTGTCTTCCCATCAGGGAGGGAAAGGTTAGTGCCCACATGTGTGTGGCTGTGCCCCCCTGTCTCTGTGCAGGGACTGTGGTGAGAGGCCTGCCAGCCCATGGGGACCAAGCTGATAGTAACTGATTTGTGCTCAGAGGACAGTGAGCTGTAATTGTTCACCAGCAATCCTGCACTGCCTGGAAAAATGGGAGATTTAGTTCTTGGGAAGGGATTCTGGAAATTAGCAAAAAAATTGAAAATAACCTCTCCAGTCTGAGCCTTATGAGAAGGCATCTCAAGGGGAGGTTTAAACAAAGGGCAAACAATATGCAAGGGGACAAAATCAAAGCTCTTCTAAAGTATATGAAAAACTAGGTGAAAAGAGGGGATGAATTATTTATCAGATTCTACCAGGGGAGCAGCAACAGCTGAGATGTGATTAAATGTCAGAATATCAGGCTGGTGTGTGGAAATCATTGCTTTTCACCTGCCAAGTGACCTTGGACAGAACTGGGAAATCCTGTCTATGAGAGCTCAGTCGAGCTGATTGATGATGGCCTCTTCTGGCTGTGAAGTCTACAGTGCCCTAAATCTTCCTGCATCTTCATTTCCTCAATCTGTGAAATGCTGTAATTAAAATGGTAAATTAATTACATTTGATAGGTAGATCAGACTATACAGAGAACTGCCAAACCAAGGTGTTGAATAATGAAGATCAGTTATGCCCAAATATGAGCAGATAACAGCAAAACCACCAAAGAGATCATTTATTTTGAACTGCGTGTCCCCAAACAAACAAAAATCGAAAAAAATAAGCTCATAGCTCATTTTTTTCATATGCAGGTGATTTAATATTATGGTGTTAGCATGTCAGCCATAACTAGGCCTGAAGTCTTTTCCCACTCCTTGACTGCATTGCTGTGCTCCAGATGTATCCTGTGTACTTCACAGTGTGGACCAACAGAGGGTCTTGGGATCATCTTCCATTTCTACTTTTGATCACTCCACCCTTTGCATTTATTAGTTTTATCAACTGTTTTATTCAGCAGGAAATTCTGGAAATTTATGGGTGTGATTAAGGAGAGGGATACATAGTGGGATCCACCAGTGAGAAGATGAAATGAGAGGAATTCAGAGCAGAACTAAGATTTAAGTGTGTAAAACTTGTCATTCAAAGAACTTTTTTCAGGTCCTGTCAGGCTTTCTGTTGATGGAAGCTTTCCTATCACTGCCAATCACTGTTTAGATAGACAGATATAAAGAGGGAATGGATGGGCTTGATGTAGAAAGGGCTGTCTTGTGTGTTTGGGTTTGCTTTAAAGAGAAGAAATGTAATAGTCTCCTTTCACTCTGGTACCAAGTCTCTTAGCTAAATTTCCTTAGGTTTAATGAATGAGAATGGAGGAATTGTGCTCAGAGGCTGCTGAGTTTCTGTCTCTCTGGAAAAGCAGCAAACATTTCTCAAAGCCTCCCACTCTTATTTTCCTCTTGAAATTTCCAGAAAACACCCACCATGCTGTATTTGCTAGTACTTTATCCAGTCTTTATATAATAAAGATGCTTCTGTGATAAGCTGCTTTCCACCCATCCCAGATGTGCTGAAGGCCCCTGAATTTGGGGGCTGTATCCCAGTCCTGGGATACACAGGGAAGCAGTGGAGGTGCCAATGTCAGTGGAGTTGTGCATTTCTTTCTGAATATCCTTCCCTACATCCCTCTCATTTTCTTTCACCAATTTCCCTGACGATTGGTTTTTGGAGTGTTTGCCCCTGCAGATTTCCCTGGTGGCTCTTGCTTCCCAACAGATAGGACAGAAAGGAAAGGCAAGAGAAGATGACCCCAGGTTTTTGGGGGGGTCTGTCCGCCCTGCCTGTGTCTGCAGTGGGAGAACGCTGAGGTCATGGTTTGGACCAGGGCAACTCTTACAGTCAGTGCTAGCAGAAGATGAGCCCCTCCAGCCACCGCAGGGAGGATGAGAGATGTGTCTCTTGCAGGGCTGCGACCTGCTGGGTTAACCGTGGGCCCCTGTACCACGCTGGGAAGGGGTCAGAGCCCCAAATTCAGGCCCTTCCTGCCGCTGCTCTGTGGCCAGCAAACGCTGCTGCTTCCCTGGGAGAGGGGAGGGCCACCGCAGGCCGCCTAAATATTATTTGTTCCCCATATTTATTGTTTTCCCAGCAGGTCTTTGCCTTGAGGCAGCGTGCTGGGTTTGCAAAGCTTTCCCCTGCTGCAGGCTGGTGTTTGATGCGGTGTTATGCGGAGGAGCTGCGGCCGTGCCCGTGTGCCGTGCCCGTGCGGGCTCCGGGCGGCCGTGCCCCTCGGCGGGCAGGCGGAGGCCCGCGGCGGAGGCGCCGGGAGGGATGGCAGCCCCCGGCGCTCACGCGTGTCCGCGGCAAATCCCGGCGGGGATCGGGGGTGCTGGCACGGTGAGAGGAGAGGGCTCTGCACGGCGCTGAGCGGGTCGCAGAGGGCACCGAGAGTGGTTTTTTTTACTGCTCGATTGCGTTCGTAATCCAGCGAGTTCTTCTAGGACATGGTTTTCCAGATAATGGATCGCTAGAAAGCTATGCTGCTGTTGCAAGGGAAAAGTGGAAATTAGCAGGGGGAAAGGTTCCTTGACGCTGTGTGTTGTATTTGACTTGGCCTTACTTTCTCCAGCTTGAAATAGTCACTGCCTTGAAAGGCACTGCCTATCCCAAAGATAACCTTTCTTCACTCAGATGGACGCAGCTTCTGCCCCTACTCGTGTGCTTATCTGTTGCCGTCTGCTTTTTAAATGGTTGTGGATGGTTTGTTGGGCAGAATCCATTGCCCTCTGCCTCCCTTCAGAGCCAGCTGCTCTACCCTTATGTGGAGGTCCTTTCTACTAGCTTTACGACTTTCCTTGGGTGTTGGGCTTTGAGCCGAGAGGTGCTCAGCCATGTGACTGAGGTTGTTTTTAAATGTTTTTAATTTTTTTTTTAATCCCTTTCTCATGTGTTACCTGCCAGATCATGCAGGAGTGAAGAGTGACTTCCTCATTTCTCATTAAAGAGACAAGATTTGTGCTGAGAGATGGCATCTTTTTTCTGATATCTGATACAGCAAATACTGGACAAGCTTTCTGTGCACCCAACCCCTACTTCAGGCTATAGCAGCAAGCTCTTTTGCCCTCTTGAAAGGAGGAGCTGGGCTACAGCATTGAAGCCAAACACCATCTTGCTCGTGTTGCACTGCCCAGAGCCAAATGCCTTTTGCAATGTTGCAGAACTGTCTTCACTGTTGCCTCTTGACAGCCTCGCTACCTTTTGTCCTAATGTGCACATAGTTGGGTATTCCAACAAGCCCACGGCATCACAGGCTCACTGCTTCTCATTTCAAAGTCTCTGTTTTCCCTCTGTCAGGGCTCTTCTCCACCCCTCCTTCAGCACTGCACTGTTTTCTAGCCTGACTCATCTTGTTCTTCTCCACACACTTCTCAGCTGTGATGGTCTGCTGCCTTTTCTCCAGATACTGTGGTTTTGCATAATATTGGAAATATGTCGCTTGCTTCCCACCCTCCATGGTGTATTTGGTAAAGTCAAACAGATACGGAAACAGTCTGGTCTATCTCATTACTGATTTTCTTTGCCCAAGTTTTACTTTCATTCACCCAAAGGATCATTTGATTTATCTTTACAAAAGATCCTGAATTAACCTTTTGTAAGAGGCACCAGTCCTCTGTTGCCAGATGTGTAGCTCCTATTCCCCAGAGCTATATTGTGCTACTAAATGTGGTGTTTGCAGATGAATTATTATACTTTTCTGTGTGCTGCTTCACTGTTCTTCAGGTGCGTGGAATTTTTGTGAAAGCACAGCTAGAGGGAAGGAGACTGTGATCTGCCTTCTGATGCTTTTTTCCTCTATAGCTGACAGTCATTTGCACATCATGAGCTAGGAAGACTGTCTTCACTTCTCTGTTCAGGCAGAGACCTGTAGACAGAAGATCTTCACTTGGTAAAATTACCAGGCTCCTGGAAGAAACAGGACATAAAGTTGTGTTCCATGACTCCATGGTGCTAAATGCCCCCATGTTCTCGGGCACACGGCTGCAGCACAACGGGAGGCTCAGTGGTTCTCTAGCCCATCCCCAGCTCGCAGCAGACCTCTCCTCAGATAGGGAGGTTCTGGCCTCATATGGCCTGTGTCTGTAAATCCCCAAAGATGGAGATCCCCCCTCCCTGAAGTCTTGCATTACAGCTGCATCATCCTCCTGGGAGGGAATTCTTCCTACTTCTTCATGGCGAATGAGATGGACACGTAACAGAGGCTATCCTGGGTCAGACCAGAGTCTGTACATCCAGGGTCCTCTGGCTGGCAGCTGCCTGGGGAGAAGCTTGGAAACAAGGTTGCAGTGATGCATCCCCAGAGCTCTCCCCCATTCAGGCACTGTGCAGTGTAACTCTCCCAGCTGGAGCTGGTTCCTTTGTTTCTGCAGGCCTTGCATGATTGTGTGAGGGTCTCACCTCTGTTAAGTGCCTCATTCAGGTTTGGTGCACACTGTACACTGCATACTCATTGCTGCTGGAACAGTGCTCATTTTGCTTCGGTGTTAATTAAGCATCGACCTGTCTGGGGCTTACTAGCTGCACCTTGGTGGGGCATTTCACTGCCATTTCCTGTGCTTCAGCTACACAACCGTAGGGTGGGATTGGGATGTGCAGACATTGATATGTTGCTGCCAGCTCACTGTGCTTTGGCTTCTGGCAGTCTGGCAAGGCTCTTTTATGGGACATGGCCATTGCCTATCTAAGGATCTGAGGCACTGCTCAGTGTAAGACAGGAGCCTTTCTGCTCCTGTATTCACAGTGCACCCATCAGGTTCCCTGCAAAACCAGAGTGTGCCACAGAAACAGGGGTGTCCATCTGAGGACTAAGAGAAACTCAGGCAAGAAACCCATGATCACTTTCCAGAGGAGATTGTGCTGGCTGTAAAGCTTCCAAGTGGAAGGATTCAAGTTACAGAGCAGGAACTGAGTGCACAGTGTCACTAATGACTCAAGTGTGCCCACATGCTTTTCACAGGGATTAGTAATTAAGCAACTGAGTGCGTGCCAGGTGCATGACAGAACCTTACTCCAAATAGAAGAACACATAACTATGTTTACAAGTGTGTGTCTTAAAAGTATGTAAAGTGGGGGAGATACAGCTGGGATGCTTTTGTGTTTGGGCTTTGGCAGATCTTGGCCTGGTCACCTGACATCAGCACTATTTGCTGATGAGAAAGACCACTTGGTGAGAGCCAGCAGGGAGTTGTGTGGCTTGCAGGCTGCAGTATTGACAAGAGGAGAGCCAGGAGATACAGGCAGTCTCTGGATATTGGGTTAGGAGTTGGGTGAGCTGAGAAGACTGAGGAGAGTGCAAGCAGTGTGAGACTTTCCTCAGCACTAGTGGATAAAGGGAGAGGTCACTTAGCTTGACCACAAGGAGCCTTCCCTAGTGTGTGCAGGACTTCAGACAACAAGCTGTTTGCTGTGAAGCTATCAAGTGCCAGGATGGGAATGTCAGTTCTCACATGAGGATATCCATGGGAATGAAGCTGCATCATCAGTAAGTCTTGGCCTATTGAACTTCACTGCTGCAGGGGCTTGGGTGGTGACGAAAACTCCAGATAATGTTACGTGTTCTACATGGCTGGTGTGTCACTTCAAGAGTCAGAAGTCATGTGCTTTGATAGGCCCAAAATGCTTTCTTCCAGATGTTTCCTTTCAAATATGAATTTCAGGATGTCTTAGATTAACAGCTGCTAGGTGTAAGGAAACCTAGATCTTCCTTGGAGAAGTCTGAATTTCCTGAAGGGGCAGCAAATTGGCTGTTAGATTTCCTCAAGCATGAGCCACTTGCAGGCAGGCTGAGAGTGCCTCAGTCTTTCTTGTTGATGGCTGACTTGCCTGGAGCAATGAGAGCGTGTGCTCTGCTTTCTACATCTCACAAGGCAGAGCTTCTCACCATCTGGAGCATCATCTCCTGTCTTCCCTCTGTCCACTCTCTTCATTCAGAACATGAATTTGTGTTTTTTCTTCTTTAAAAGTCATTTCCCTTTAGGCAGCATATGACCGACTGCAGTTGGGTCCCTCTGCAGCCTTCCCCTCTCCAGGCTGAATAAGTCCAATTCCCTTTGGTTGTTCAGCTTGGAAAGACCTATCTTTTACTAGAGGACATCAAATTGCATGCAGCATCCAGCTGCATGCTCAGTGGTGCAAAGCAGAGTCCCCTTTGGGTGTCTCACATGGGTCTCCTGGATAAACCCTTCCTGATGCAGTTTGGACTCCAAGCCCAGAGCAGAGTCTATTGAAAGTCTTTTGTAGCTTTGACAAGAGTTTTCATCATCTTGTACATTCAAGGTGGTGATGCAGAGCCCAGCCAGGCCTGCAGTGCAGTGCTTGATGCTGCAGCCTGCATGTGTGTTTATGGCTTGTTAAAATGATGCTTTTGTCTCTGACTAGAAAATGAGATCTGCTTGAAAAGGGATCTACAGAAATGTACAGGAGGCCATTACCTTAAAATGGCCTTAGGCATTTATCTTCCATTCACTTTAAGAAGAACAATGTTCATTTGAAGTGGAGTAAACTTTTGAATGTCTGTACCTCAGGTGCAGGGCATGTTGTCACTTGCAGAGCCACTACTGGATGCTGATTGTGTCTGTGAGAGAAGGGACTATTGGACTGAGGTCTGATGTTTGTACCTGTGTGCTGGGAGGAGACACACCCCTACCAATACACCTGCACTGAGTTCCCTCCTGAACAGGGTAAATTGTGATAGCAGGCACCCAGCAGTGAAGACTTCTGTTGTGCATGGCTGTGTGATGACACGGGGGATGGATCCAGCTCCTCCTCTGCTCTGCTCCGATTTCCTCCTGAGTTTTGCACAATTCACATAGATTCACATTTTTAGATGTGGTCTCAGTAGGAGCTGATGTGCAGCTTTCCCTTTGTTGCTGCTGGATCTGGCCATAATTTGTTGGTCAGTTCCTGAAACTGCAAGTAGCTGGTTATGTTTGATTGCCCAGTAACTCAAAAAGCGGGGTTGACCATGGAATCACCAGCACCCAACTATGTTGGGATACAAGCTCAGGGTTTGAAAGTTGTCCCAGGAGGGGAGAATCAGCAGATACTCACTTTTTGGTGGATTGATCTCCTTCATCTCTACATCCCCACCATGCCTGCTCCAGCGCTAGGTGTGTAACAGCTACCCCTTCTATGAGTGCTTCTGGTACCCCCCACCTTGCTTTAGAGCACTGAGCCCCTGCTCTCCTTCATTTCCTGACTGTCAGCCAAAGGAGAATTCTAGGCTGATAGACCCTTGGCACACATGTGCAGCTTCCCAAGAAAGTAGGGTGTGAGTCCTGCATGAGATTTCGTTGAGTTTAGCTGCTGGCTTTAAGCTTTGTCAGAGGACTGGCTGCACAAGAAGACACTTTTCACTTACAAACAAGCTGGGGTTGATTCGTTCCTCTCATCTGCACAGCATGCATCTTGGACCTGCACTTGGGAGACTCACTGAGATTTAAGTGTATGCACAGAAAGTACCTAGCTTCTCTTGAATTTATAGGAAATGGTCACTTGAGGTATGTATAGCTCCTCCATCAGAAAACCTCAGACCCTGGCATTTATATTTTAAGTTATGCTGCAAGTCAAAGAAAAGAAAAAAAAAAAAAAAAGGTGATTGTAGCAACTACAGAGGGGATGGTTGATATTGGTTTGTTATTTTTTATTGCAAAAGTAATAGCTCTGAACTTTGACTCAGATTTATACTTAAGCTGTAAAAAAAAAAGTCATAAATCAAAATCCTGTGTGAGTCAAACAGGAACAGTTTCAAGCAATCCCTCATGATATGAATTCCTGCCTTCACTGCTTCTTAAATACAGCTTTTATCCTGAAAGGGCTAGTGCCTTCAAACTTGGCGGTTTTTTCAAGAATCGTCAATAGCTATCCTGGTCATGCTTGGCTACCTTCTTATTCCAAAACCCAAGCCCCATGGTCTGCTTTCACATTTCAGAGCACAGAAAAGGTTTTGCGGTAGATTTGAGGGTTGTCTGGGGCAAGGATGTTAATTTTTTCAGGCATGGCTCTCATTGTGTGGCAGAACACACACAATTCCTGTCCTCTGCCTTTGGTGGTTGTTGGGTGTGGCAGTGACCAGGGATGCCCCAAAGCCTCCCAGCACTTGGGCATGGTGGCTGCATGCTGCAGCCTGCGCAGACCCCCGAAGGCAGGGACAACAGAATTTATACGTGGAAAGCCCTGCACCTTTGCTGGGGTTAGTTGCTCTTTCTCCCTGTGTTTTGCATGGAAGGAAGTGCTTTCTGTGCTGTCCTGGTGTTGGCATGCTGGTGCATGTGGGAGGTTGTGCAGGGAGGCACTGGGCTGACAGGCACAGTGTGCGCCAGGTGTGTCACACAGCGTGCCTGACACAGCAACCATGGCTTTCACTGTGACATTTTTGTATTTTCTTGAAATTTGTCTTGCTGCTGTTCTGTCACTTTACCCAGTTCTTCCTCGTTTGTTCTTTTCACTATGGCTGTGGGATCATGGGGGGATAATCCAGCAGACCCTTCGACTTGGCAATATGGGTGCTGCTCCACCACCTCCCTGAACAGCCTGCTGTAGCCTAAGCCCATTGCTGCCCTGCTTCTGTCCTCCCTGCTTGCCCACCTGAAGAGCACAACCAGGTACTGATGGTTGCCCTCAGCTGGGGGTGAAACACAGTGAGCCCATGTGGGCCACTTTCCTGGATGGATTTCCACCGTTTCTCTGTGCAGACGTCAGTGCTGCTCTCAGGTTTCAGCACTCCAAAAAGGTCATGGTGCTGCAGGGGGCTGTACCCATCCAATTAAAATTTTCTCCTTTAACAGTTTTAATGATTCTTGTGCATTCCAACTTGTGTGCTCTTCAGACTTTCCAAGTGCGAGTGCTCGGGCTGTCTTCCCGTGTGTCTGACAAGTACTTTGAACAAAGAAGCCTAATATTTTCCTATCTTTGTGATCTATATGAATTTCGATGTTTTGAGGACTTAAAGTTGCAACAGTGTCAGTTCTGTGCAGTACCTGTATATTGCACTTACATTCTTTTGTGATGCTTCCTTCGTTGATTGAATGAAGACCAATAGGGTTAGTGAAAAAGAGAACTCAAGTTGTGCTTGTTTCGTTTGAGCTCATGTGAAAGAGGGACTTACGTTAAACCATGTTTGTAACTCTGGCACAAGTCAGGGAGAGCTATTTGTGGTGGTGGGTGTTTCAGCACTCTGTATAAATGAAAACAATTACACTTAAACAGAATTTACCTGCTTTCTTATCACTGGCAGTTTAAAGCCCTCTTGCCATTTACAGCAGGAGGTTTGCTTTTTCTCCCAGCACTCATTAGCAAGATAGGATAGAAGAGGCCTGGGATGTGGAGATAAGGGTGTGCCAGCGAACATACTGGTCCTGGAGGCTGTGCTGGGGGACACGATGCTGGTTCTGTGGGTGGGGGAGCAGCACAGAATGTCCTGCTGCCGTGGGCAAGGCTGGTGCTCCTGACGAGCAGTCCTCTCAGCCTGCTCTCTGAGAGATGCACGAGGTGCCAGCGCTGTCCGGCTCCACCAGCAAGTCTGGGAGGGCACTGTGCCCCCCGACACCTCTCTTTGGGGTTTGTAGCAAATTAAATTCTCCCCACAGGGATTTCAGCTACGTTTCAGCAGGCTCTGCACCTGTCTTCAACCCTCAGGGCCTTTGCTATATGCAGCCCCGGCTTCATATCTCTGCAAGATGCTTGAAACTTGAAGCGTTTTCCAGAAGCGTTGCCTGTGTGCACTGACAGCCATGCCTGTCCTGCCTTTTGCCTCTTGGTGCTGACATCTCCGTGTCCTTCTGGAAGGAGGCAACAAGGTCACCCTGCAGGGCTGCACTCTGGTTCTGGACAGCCCCCTGCTTGCAGTCTTGCCTGCATTCCTGGGAAGGGTCTGTGGCTGCTTTTGGGAATAATTGTCTTCATGTAGCCAAGACGGATATTTCCATGTGTGTGGCAGGTGTGGGTATTTTAAGCCATTATAGAGAATTTAGCAGCCTGGAGTGGGTTATTTTCTGCCTTCCTGCTTGGCCCCAGCTCCAGTTCCTTCCACAGCAGAGTGGTCAAAACTACGTATGGTATATGAAATCCAGGCTAGTCGTGGCTCATGCACTGCAATCTAAGGCTGCAGGAGCACAGCACATATCCAGATCTGAGTCCAAGCTGCTTTTCTAGGATGTCCCACATCAGTGTTCATGGGTAACTGGAGTAAAGGCTCTGCCTTTCTCTATGCCTGCAGGAAGAGCAGGCTTGCAGGGGCTGAGCTGCTGGACATGGCTCATAGGCTGGCCAGTGTGTGGCTGCTGCCTGCCAGCCCCACAGGACAGGGAGCCCTGCTCTGAGGGCTGCAGGGTGCTGGTGAAGTGCAGGAGTGTGGGGTTCCTTCCACCTCACTCACCCAGACACTCTGAGCCCCATGGCTCCTGCTTCTCCACCCTCTTGGCTGCCCCTGGCTCCAGTGCCCACAGCTTGGAGCAAACCAGCCCAATGAAAATCTGATTTTCACTCGCTCAGTTCCCAGCTGAGGGAGCTTCAGGGGCTTTTTCCTCCCATCAAGAAGGCACCATCTCCTCACACTTCACCTCCTAAGTGGTGAGTGGCAGGAATGTGAGTGATGCAGGAATTGCCATCACACTAGTGGGGAACCAAACGTCTGACAAGATGACAGCTTCTAAATTTAAGGGCTTGCTGTTGAGCAAGCATGTGTGCATTACTGTGCCCTTTTGTGACCAAGCTAAAGATAATTTTCCGATCTGGAACAGCAGCTGTGTTGTAACTAGTATAAAGAAACTTCTCCACTAATGAAGAGTGATCATAAGAGCATAATCTGTCCTGAGGGGACAAGCAAAGCTAGAGAGATGTGATTCAGGGTAGGGCTCTGATGCTCCACAGGAGCTGAAAAGAGACTGTTTATAGAAACTCAAAGGATGTTTGGCTCCCTAGAAAATACACAGGCCTTGCTGTTATTTTTAATGTAAATGTCACTCAAAACTTTAAGAAAAGTTACTTTAAATTATCTAGGACTCAGTATTTTCTGCAAAAACAGCCAAAAAAAAAAAAGTACAGACAATTCTGTGGAGCAGAAGGAGACTGTCAGCAAAAGAACAGCGTTGGTTACGCTTTAGTGTGTTATGCTGAGTGTACTTTTAACCCACCTGGGTATTTTAAACACATTGACCTTTGTCTCTGCGGTCTTTTTGCTTGCAGAGGTCTAATACATGCATGTGATTGTGTATGGCACACTATATTAGGAGACGTGGGCCAGACCTCAGGGTCAGCAGGGATTATCCAGATAGACCATTCACTTCTCTTCTTGAAGGATTGGTTTATTACATGCAGTAGCACACAGGTCAGCTGCCTAGCTGGCAGCAGTGCAAACGTGTGTTGTCTCAGGAAAGGTGGGTCACTAAATAGCACATTTAACTGGCAGCCTCCTGAACCTGAGTGGATAATACTTCCTGATCTCCTTGTGGCTTTAAAACACAGGAAGAAGTGCCATGCACTGTAGCCTTGTGGGGGTTTTCAGGGCTCAGAGGTACTCAGTGGTGCTACAGATCTGTTTTCCCATCTGGTAGCAATGTTATCTGGAGTGCCATGTGCAGGGCAGTGTTACTGGGGCCTTGTAAGGACATGAGAGTTGCATGCTTTATACTTCTGGTTTGTTGTCCCTCAAAGAAATAAATGCCTAGGATGCTTTGTTAACATCTAGCACTGCTTGCAGAAAGATATCACTAGCCAGGGTCCTGTACAAAGAATTTCTTCAGTCCTGCCCTGTAAATGTGTGATGGGGCAATTTGCTACCAGAGTTGCGTCGCTCTCACATTCGTGGGTGATTCTGTGCATGTAGGGTATGAATGGGGGCCCTGAGCAATCTTCTGAAATCAGCCATGCTTTAAGCATAAATCTGTAACTCTGGGATGTTCAGTGCTCCCCAGCCAGGCAGGCTGCAGCATCATGCTTCATGTGCTCAGTGTTAACACTTCTTGTTTTCCTACCAGGTTCTGTTACAGCATAGAAGTGAGATCCACGAGACTCCTCTAAGATGTCTTACAGAAAGGAGCTAGAAAAATACCGAGACCTAGATGAAGATCAGATCCTTGGAGCTCTGACAGAGGAGGAGCTCAGGAAGTTAGAGAATGAACTGGAAGAGCTGGATCCTGATGTAAGTCATTTTTAATTGAGGTGTTAGGTAGTGATTCTTAGTAATTGTGGGGGAGTGGGCTGCATTAGTAATATGTATTTCAGTGGGATTCTTTGCAAGCCTGTACTTGGTGCAAGAGTGGAAGAGACTGGCTGGAGATATACAGAAGAATTTTTTGCCATTGGAAGCACAGTCTACATATGTGTCTTTGTTTCTGTCTTCCTGCCCTTTTCCTGATAGGATGAGCAACTGTGACTTGCAGCAGCAATATAAGCCAGTGCTGCTGCAGGGCAGTAATCCTGTGGAAAATGGATCTCTGTTTCTGACCATGCTACCTTGGAGGGAATGTTTTGTGGGTTGCTTGGTTTGAGGGTTTTCTGGGCATTTTTGGTGTTTCAGGTTTGGGGTTTTTCAAACTTCAAATGACTTGTATTTTCCTCCATTTAGGCAGAAATCCAAATCCCAGAGTTTTGAAAAGTGGGACAGTTTATTTTTAGCAACCTCCTAGCATCAGCAGGAGCTGCGCATTCGCAAACATGGGGTCTGCTGGTGCCAGGCTGGTAAAAGGTTTTTGGAGCCAGCACTGTCCTGTTGCAGGGGATGTGCAGAGCCAACTGGCAGGCCTTTGGCTTACGGCAGTGTTACTCGAGGAGCTTGGGCACTGCCAAGTGAGAAATTGTTCCTGCAGCATGCAGTTAGTGTTTCTGGAGTAAATGATGGGTGGTGTAGATTGCATCATCGGTATTTTTAATTGCAATGCAGGAAAATATTTGAGAGCTGGCAAGCCAGCTCCCAGGATTAAGTGCATGGGTTGTTGGGCTGGTTACAGCTACCTCAGAAGACAGAGTCAGGCAGCATTCTGTGAAAGATGAAGAAAGGTAAAATAATTATGGACATCTGTCAGTGCAGGTGTAGTCTGATTGAAGATTGCATAGTTGCCTCTCACAGCGTGAAGCCTGTGGAAGCAAGCTGTCTCCTATGCCTCCTTGCTTGTGCGATTCACACGCTTCTCTGTTGCCCTCCAAGGTTACCTGGGTCTAACTGCTTCCTATTAGTAATTTTCCTTCCCAGGCTTTTCACTGATACACATATAAATTATAATTAACTACTTTTATCAGGCAGACATGGAAAAATCTGTGTGTTGTACAGCATCACCTTGGATGTCTTAAAAAGTAAATGTTGACTTCTACCCAGTAAAGCTTTAAAGAACATGCTTAGTGTCAGATCTGGAAATAGTCTTACTTACTGCATTAAGGCTGTTCTATATTTAAATATAAGCAGGTGTTTACGTGCCGTATGTGTCAAGCACAAACCAACTTCCCGTGGCAGCTTACGTGACTGAATAACAAGGAGGCAGCTTGAAAAAAGACTGAGGTTCACAAGGGTTTTGCTCTGCAACCAAGTGATCTCCCCTGTGAGACCCTCTCTGTAGTTTTGTGATGAAAGGCAGAAGAGACCACCACAACTCTCTGATCTCTTCTGTGAAAGATCATCAGATTTAACAGAAGTGATTCTTGTTGGGACATGTGGGGCATTGTGGGGACTTGGACAGACTCATAGAATGGGGAGAAGATGGCTGAGAGTCTCCAGAAAGAAAGGACTGGAGCTGATGCAGAGGAACATTCACTGGGCAGCGTTTGAAACTGAAGACGGGAAGGAGCATCACATGTCTTGGGTTATCAGTGGGGCTGGATGGAGGTAACCTTTGACACAAGGAGAAGCAAATTTTCCAGCCATGTGGAGGAAGAGTAGTGCAATCAGGGAAGTGTAGAGGGGAGAGTGTTTGATGGATGGGGATTGTGGCCTACAGAGATAACCTGTGTTTCTCACCTCCATGTCTAGAACGCACTGCTGCCGGCAGGGCTCCGGCAGCGGGATCAGACACAAAAGCCACCAACTGGCCCATTCAAAAGGGAGGAACTCATGGCCCATCTAGAACAACAGGCAAAGGACATTAAAGACAGAGAAGACTTGGTTCCTTTCACGGGCGAAAAGAGAGG
>JBBMKD010000053.1:66616967-66627799 GCA_037834095.1 Argya squamiceps | reverse complement strand
CTCCGGGCGGCCGTGCCAGTGTGCCGGCTCCGGGCGGCCGTGCCCGTGTGCCGGCTCCGGGCGGCCGTGCCCGTGTGCTGTGCCCATGCGCTGCGGCTGTCCCGTGTCCCCACCGCGCTCCCCATTGCCTGGGACGGGCTGCGAGCCCGGGCACTGCTCCCGCTCCGCGGGGACAGAGGGCAGGCGTCGGGCAGCAGGCAGGGAGAGCGTGCTGCTCTGCTCCCACAGCGAGCCAGAGGGGCTGGAATCCTGCTCCGCCTTGCTGCAGCAGCGCAGCCCCGTGCGGCCAAGCACAGCTGTATTTACCTTAGACGGCTGCCTTGCCTCCCTGTCCCGTGCCTGTTCGCAGCCCCGCTGAGCCTGATCTCAGCGCTGACATAGCAGGAAGGAATGATGCTCTTTGTCTGTCTGTGTGTGTGTGCCCGCCAGCAGCGGGGCGGGAGCACCATAAAGCCGGCGTCCCAGGCAGCAAGGAGCGACCCTCGGGGCACCGCTCGCCCCTTTGCACCTCCGGGACAGGCAGCTGCGTTCCTTGGGGCCAACCAGAAATGTGTTTGTTTTCCTGTGGTGTTTAAAGTAACCCCAGCGGTGGGAGAGCTCTCCTGGGTGCAGAATGTCCCTCCAGGTCGCCAGGTGTCCTGAGGTGTGGGGATAACATGAGGTCAGTGTTCTCAGGCAGGGCACTGCAGGGCCTTGAGTGCTGGCACGGGGAGATGAACTGGGGAACAAAGCCCCCGTTGCTCCCACCCGAGGAGTATTTTACAAACAGATGGGGCTCAGGATTGGGAACATCATGCTTGGCCGGGTGTTGGCTGGGCAGAACAGGAACACTTTACAAATGTCAGTGAGCCATTCCCTATCTCCTCTCTGCTGGGATCAATCGGGATGAGGGGGAGCATTGTCCTGGGCTGTGCAGCAGGGCCTCAGCTCTGTGCTGCTGCAGCGCTGTGGGACATGGGCTGCATCTTTGGGCTGGGGAGCATCAGTCATCTGGAAATTGTGCCCTGGGAGTCTTGCAGTAAAGCCTTAGGAGTCACCATCTCCCCTTCTAAGGCAGGGATGTGTTTTTGTGGTGCAGTGGGTGGCCGGTGGGTAGTGCCAGTGCCACAGGCTGACTCCTGAGCCATGATGTCATGAGCAAAAGAAGTGCTGCTTCAACTGTAGCTCAAGACTTGGCTGGTTTTTGCTCTCTGCTGTGCATTACACCAAGTGTGACCCTCCACACAGCAGGTACCCACTCCGTGCTGTTCTGTCTCTGCTGATGGGGACAGTTCAGTGCTTCTCAGCATGCCACCTAAATTTGATGTATGGCATCCACCGGCGTTCAATAACGTTTTGCTTGAAAGTGGCCTTTCTGTTATTTGTGTGTGCTTTGAGAACTTCCTAAGAAAGGATCTGTTTCGGTACTGGGAGCTGTTAAATTCCAGTACATGTAATAAAGTGAATATTGCTGAGACAATTAAGGGACGAAGGAATGGCCATAAGCATCTTGGATAACTGCAGCTCAGGTGTAAATGTTTTGGCTAAAAACAGAGCAGGAGGCTATTGCAAACTGGAGCAAACAACATGTTCAAAGAAATTGAATTATGAATTAAATAAACTGGATGGCTTAGAAGAATGCAGACAATAATTAAATCAAAATACCCATGCTGCCAATATGCCAGCAAAATCTGAACAGGATAAACTTTACCAGTCTCTTTGGGAGCAGTGGCCAGAGAACAGCAGGATGCTTTTATCTGCAGTGGAAAGAGAGTCCTGCCTGACCCTGCAAGGCCTTTTAGTCAGAGTGGTCTGGGAACAGCTGATAAAAACCATTTCCCTGAGTCACTCCAGGGAGAGAAATGAGGACAGGCAGCAGGCTGGGGAGAAAAGGTTTGAGTTGCTGTTTGCTGTGAGTGGTCCGTGTAGCCCAGTGGTGCTGCTGGTGAGAGGCTGGAGGAGGCTGGACCCCTTCCACTACCAGTGACCTCACAGTCCTGGGACTTGCTGCTGCTGTTTGACCCCATCACCAGTGGATCAGGGGCACACATGGCATCAGTCCTGTGGAAGTCCTTTGACCCCCAAGCAATTTGGGAATTGCAAGGAAACTGGGAAGGTTGGAGATGTCTCTTGTCTTTGGCCCAAGAGCTGCAGTAACCTTGTAATGTGTGAAATAATGTGCAGGCAGCCTGAGCTGGTGCTCACAGTCATGCTAAGTAGGATCATAAGCTCTGCAAGTCAAGCTTAGCTTTATTTACAGGTTCAGCCACAGGCTGCCTTGCTTCAAACAGGAGCATATGCTAAGACAGGTCCTGTATTCCCTAAAGATATCCCTTTGGGGCTGGACACCCAGACAGGCAGGTGTGCACCCCACAGGTGTGAGACTGGGAAGAGCAGGCAGTGAAGTGAGGAGCCCACAGACCCCGTGCTGGTCTCTGCTACACAGTCAGGGCTATCACTGGATTTTAGAAATGAGTCACGTCATAAGCCACAGAGCTAATGAAGCTTGGCCCCTTGGTATTTGGCTTCCACCGTGGCTGGTAAAGCACCAGTTCTTTTCCTGCCTGAGGGGTATTTCTCCTGTGCTTGTGTGATTTGTGTGATATTTGACACTGGTTGAGTCTTCTTCCCTGTAGCTTTCTGCTCAGTGGGGACCCTGAGTTCCTGTCCTTTTCCCATTCCCTAACTGTTGTGCAATCCATAGGTAGTTGATATCCTTGAGGTTTCTGACAACTGTTAAATCTGGTTGAAAAGCATCAACTGAGTCTAATGTTATGACAAGCATGGGGTAGGCAGTGTAATGGCAAAAGTCTTGTTATCTTGACAAATTAAGCTACAAGAGCTACAAACCCCATGACAGGGTGTGTTTCGAGCTCAGATTTGATGGAAAACAAGAGCTCTAACAATGAACAGCAAAATAAAAAGCAAACCTAACAAAGCATTTGATCCCAGTCTGTGCAAAGATGTTTAAATGATTGATGCAAAGGTGTCTGCTGGTCCAGCTCACCTTAGTGCCTTGCTGTGCCCTTACTGCTCACGAGCACATTGATGCTTTAGGAATAAAATTTAAAAAGAGCTTTGATCTTTTTCTAATATTTTTGAACTGAAAAAATGAATACCTTGCTCTCTAACCCCATCTTCCCGTTCATCTCCAAAAAGAGTAAAATACACTGAGGTCAATTACATTTTTCACTTCCCAGTGCCTCGAATTAGTTGTTCCAGTCCCATCTCATCACCTGTCCCTTCCCATTCTACAAATCAGAGATTTGATCTCTCTCCCTGTTGGATCTGAAACCCAGAGTCCAGGGTTTCCATGGACTGAAGTGAAGGTTGAGGAGTTGAATGTTAGATAAGTGGCTTGTAGAACAGTCAGTTTTACCAAACCTAGCCCTAGAAGCACTTCACCTTCTCTCCCTGCTGGGGTTTGCAGCAGTGAGCAGGGAGAGGATTTATTGTGTGCATCTGTGTCTTGAGCTAAATCCAGAATTTCTTCTGGGAAAATGGCTGTTAATGGGATTGTAACATGCCTTCATAAGGCCCATCAGCCCAGGAAGAAGAAGAAGTAAATATAAAACAAAATCTCTCACCACATGATTGACCAGTACGAAAGAGGAAAGGCAGAACCATGTAAGGTAAGGGTGGCCTGATCAACAGGGGTGCTTGGGCAGGTGCTGCCCAACTGACCATTTCCTGAGGACATGAGGTCTTGGCTGACACACGCAGGTGTGATTTGAAGCCATCAAAACCTGTGGAAAGCACTGTGGTGCTTTCCATTGGCTCCTGTTCTTTGTCAGAGGGGCTCTGGGGCAAGGCTGGCATTTGTCTGAGGGCTTACTGGCACTGCCACTCTGAGAGAGGAGAGTGTAGTCAAACAGAGACTTTTCTCATAAAGTTGTCCCAGCAATATTTTATTTCTGCTTTTGTCTTGACAATGTGGCTACCCTTCAGCAATGGTTGAATGATTGTCTTCTCTCTGTTTTATAAAACCCCTGGGGAAAAAAGATCTTAGAGAAGAGAGGTTTATTTAATAATCTTTGTCATTGCTTCATTCCTCACCCTTGGTTCCTGCTTTTGCTGTTGTCTGCAGAAGGCAGTGACAGTGCCTGCATTGGTGACTGCACACAGCTAGGCTTTCAGATGAAATTTGGCATTGACAAATGTCAGCCTTAGAGCCCTGGGATGTGTTATTGACAGTGAGAGCAAAGGGCCTCATGGGAATAACAGTGTTCTTGTATGTTCTTTTAGGAGCTGTCTTTTGCAGTCAACTCTGTTTGTTTCCAGTATTCCTCCCTAGTTGAATTTCTTTGCAGTTTTGGAGGCTTTACATTAGGTCTTGGAGGGAAGGGCCACCACCACAAGCTGTATGTGCCTGCACTGGCCAGTGGGAGACTGAGCTTGCCCAAATCAATACCCTCCCTCTGGTGGCAGAGGGCTCCTTCAGCTCTCATGGAATGAGTTCATCTGGTCTCCTCTTGCTGGAAGGCTCTTGGGTGTCACAGGGTGCTGCAGATTTGTCAAAGAAAGAAAGAAAGAGGTGGTGATGAAGACTGCATGTGATTTGGGCTGATGAGGCTCCTGATGTATCCCTTCCCTTTGGCACTCACACTTCCCTCACTGGGCACTGTAATTCCTGGCACTGTACAACTTGCCTCTAGAAAAGGCTTGTTTCAATGCAGAGTCCTGCTGGCCTTCTGATCCCTGGCCTTTCTGGGGCTTACAGCAGCCTTTGGGCTCTTCCTCTTCCCACCTGTGCAGTGTCTGTGCTGGCCTTGTCTTCTCACCCATGTTTGATCTCCCTTGCAGGTCTGGATGGATGCAGGCACTCAAATCTTCTTTTCGTATGCAATTTGTCTGGGATGCCTGACAGCCCTGGGCAGCTATAACAAATACCATAACAACTGCTACAGGTAACTGCTGCCTCGAGCCTTCCCCTCTCTGAACATCAGGGATCTGCTGGAGGCTGCTGGCCTTTGGAAGTGTCATGATTTCTGTTTCTACTCAAGGCATAGGAAAACTCTTTCCAGGTGTTTTCTCCCCAAATCCAGTTCTCTGTTCTTTATACCCAAGGGAGTTGTCTGTCTGTCTCCTCTTCCACACTCTGCAAAGGTAGATCCTCTTCACTAGCTTTGTGACTCCAGCCCACACTACAACCTCCCTCCATTACATGGGTGCATGAGCAGCCACGGGGGAAGCAGAACTGTGAAATTTAATGGCTCTCAACTGGAGTCCTTTCACCTTGTGATTATCCTTCTGTGGTTCATTTGGACCCAGTGACTGGCAGAGCTGTTAGTGCCCTGGGTTCCTGTGTGCTATTTATGGTTACATATGAGCCTGTAGATGTGACTTCTGTTTATTGCATGCTGGACTGCAGGAACAGAAATGGACCAGGTTGCCAGATAGAATCAGGCTGCTGAGTTGAAGTGGTCCAGTGAAAATAAACTCATTTTGCTGTAGGTGTATCCATCCCCAGGGTTAAAAGGCTTGAGAAGAGGCCACCTCTCTTCCCATATTTTCTGTGCTGATTGGGTTCCTCCTGGCACTGACTTCTCCCTCCATCTTTTAAATTAAAAATTATGGTTGTTGCCATCAAAGGTCCGGGCACACCACTGGCTACATGATCCTTGTTTGGCAGCTTTCTTCACTTTAGGAGTTCATTGCTGCTGCAAGCCTGCCTCTCCAACAACAGCTGGGCTAGGATGCCTGTTCCTTTTCATGTCTCTTCTCCCACATTCAGTTTTGAGAGAAAAAACTGTAGGAAAAGAAGAGATAATGGATCTGGTTCTGGCCTTCAACATGTCCTTGGACATTTGCCCTTTGCAGCCCCGGTCTAATATGTAACATGGAGATGATGACAGGGGCTGCTCAGCAACAGGGTTGTAAAGACCTTCTGTAACTGCAGCTGGGAGTTTCTGTAGAAAGGGGAGAGACCTCTGTCTGCACATGGTGCTGTGCTTTTGCCCTATATGCTGTTTGGCTTTTCTGGGAACACTGGTCTTAGTTTTGGTGTCAAACCTTCAACTGGCCTTTCCCAGGCATGGACAGTTTGAATGAGTCAGTCCTGTGCTCTACAGGCTTAGTTTGGATAAGAAGAAACAACAAGGATTTAGCAGGGGAGAGGGACATCAGTATGGTTCCCCACTTTGTTATAACCAGCCAGGTGTAACCTTTGGTGACCTGGAGAAGGATGTGGGCAGTACAAACCATTGTTCATATGGCAGTGGTCCAAGATGGCATCAAACAGTATCAACCATTTCTTGTTTCCTGTCACAGCAAAGGAATTCTTCAGGTCTTCCTGGCTCCCTTTCAGGTGTAAATCTGCAGAGATCTCTCTGATCTGGCCATCCCCTCATTTTACACTCTACCATGACACCCCTTCCCACCTTCCAGATAATGGGAGAACACCTTCCAGCCCATGCCTTTCCAAGGAGGGTTTGACCTGTCATGGATACAACCAGGGGAAAGAGGGAGAAACACCAGGAAGGACGAGGAACTATTTGAAACATGTGAGAATTTGCATCAAATTACTGAGAATATAATTTGAGTGGAGAGCAGGCACTTTATAGCAACTGGAGAAATGAGGTTCTGGTTTGGGCTTCCCATTGGGTAGCTGGGATTGGTGGAGTGTGGCTTTCCTTTCCAGCTGGGAGATTCATTGGGCCTTAAAAAGCAAAAGGCAAAGCAATGGTGCTGGGTGCTGTGCAGTCCTTGACAATGCAAAGAGCTGTGCTTTGGAAGGAATAATTTGAATTTGTATGATGCAGGGGCTCTGACCTAGTTAACATGCAAGCAGGAGCACAAAGCCCCAAAAATGCTATATAACTGAAGACTGATCACGCTGGATTTGCAGAGTAGCATTTAATAAAGTCAGAGCAGGCCATGAAATGCCAGAAGGGGTGCATTCAGTTTGGTTCAGAATATCTCAGAATGATGCTGCAAATGTTATTGTTGTCCCCAGGGTTGCAGTCACAAGAGGACTAGGGAGACTCGAGCGTGAAAAGGAATTGGATAGATAAGAGATGTTCAGTTTAAGTGTTGATGGATGAGAATGAGATGAAACAGAGACAAAAGGGAATAGATCAGACAAAATAAATTGGGTGGCTGTGATTATCTTTTTCTCATAATGCAAAGACCAGGAGATACCTAGTAGTGCTGAGAACCCAGAAGATTGTAACTGCTCTGAGAAATCTATTAAGGAAAAAAAACACGTACCCTTCTCAGACAAAAATAAACTATTACATGCTGCTACAGGAGGGACCAGGGAGGGAGAGAGGAAAAAACCCCTGGCATTTAGATGTGCAGGAAGACTATCTCACAAGCAAGGAGCTTAGGTGAGCAATGCATCTTTATGCTGTCCTTGGACAAGGCTTCCCTTGGGGGTGTCCTGCTGCATTGTCCAGCCTGGGGCATCTTTCTGCAGCTCCTGGTGCTGAGTCAAGCTGCAGGCGTATTAGGAGAGACACAGTGGCTGGGGTAGAAAAGCAGGTGCTCCCCTGGGGGGCTGCCATGGGGTCTGGGTCATACCTGGCTGATGCTTTGCCCCCTTCTCCCAGGGACTGTGTGGCCTTGTGCTTCCTCAACAGTGGCACCAGCTTTGTGGCTGGCTTTGCCATCTTCTCCATCCTGGGCTTCATGGCGGAGGAGCAGGGTGTGCCCATCGCCGAGGTGGCCGAGTCAGGTGAGTGGAGACCCTGGTGGGATGGGACTGTGGGGTGCTGCCACCTGACCCTCCACTGACCAGGGGATGCCTGCAGCTGCAGCTTCCCATCCTTTGCTGTCTGCCTCCAAAAAGCAGAGAGAAATGAGTACAAGTGAGTGCCCACTCATGAATGCAGATTGAGATGCAGTAGCTGTGGGTCAAGCCTGATAAAAGCTGCCTCTAAGGGTGAGGGCTGGGGCTAGGCAGCTGCTGTCTCTTGTGAGGAGGGTGCTGAGGTGACTGCTTGGCATATGCCCAGGCTTGCGCTGTGCTCCCTGGGCTCAGAGGCTTCCCCTGGCTCCCAGCCCTTGCAACAGTGAAGCAGCCAGAGGTTGCCCTGTCCCCTTACCTCCCTTCCTGCTTCTCCTTTAAGAGCCTGAGCTCCATGCACAGCGTGTGTATTACTGGAGTGAGAGGCTGCATGGCCACAAGCTGTGCCTTGGCTGGTGGCTGCCCCAGGCAGGTCTGAACCAGCTGTGCTGTGCTGCTGCCACTGCTCTGAAAGCCCTTCTCCCTGCAGGGCCTGGCCTGGCATTCATCGCCTACCCTCGGGCTGTGGTCATGCTGCCCTTCTCCCCACTCTGGGCCTGCTGCTTCTTCCTCATGGTTGTTTTGCTGGGACTGGACAGCCAGGTAAAGCTGCAGGAGCAGAGTGATTCCCTACCAGACAAAAGCCACTGTCTCTTCAGGACAGGCTTGAGCTGAGGGGGAGCCAGTGGGGCTGGGAAGCTGGTCAGGACAGGCTGCCAGAGGTGGGATCTGTGCTTTTTGCAGTTTGTGTGCGTGGAGAGTCTTGTGACAGCTCTTGTGGACATGTACCCCACCATCTTCCGCAAGAAGAACCGCCGGGAGACCCTCATCCTGCTGGTCTCCATCCTCTCCTATCTGGTTGGCTTGGTGATGCTCACAGAGGTATTTTGGGCTCAGACCACCTGCCTGGTGCTTGAAGGACAGAGTGGGACCTGGTGGGTGGTGAGGTGTACACTGGGGCTGAGAGCTTGCTGCTGAGTCCCATCCTGCTACCCTGGGCCTGCAGGAGGCTGCCCTGCCTTTCTCATGGCACTCAGGTTCTCCCTTCCAGCCCTTACCCCTTGTGCCAGTCACAGTCCTGATACTACTTCTGCCAAGACTGATAGCTGGAGCTCTGGACAGCCTATGTTTTGGTTATAAAATTATCTTGATACAGACCAAACCTTTACAGCTGTAGCCTGTTGCATGGGAATGGGAGTGTCCTTGTCCTTCTCTCTCTTCCTGAATGGAGCTACAGGAACACTTGCTATAAAGAAACTTGTCAGGCCTGAGTGCACCCCTTATCTATTCTACTGATATCCTCTGTGTTATCCTTGTGATTAATTGCCTGGGAGCTAAACTGTTCTTGTTTAAAACTTTTAACTCTGCCTATCACTATGTGTGTGTGGATTGATGCTGTCAGAATGCTCTTGGCACTTTGTTTTCATTTGGGCATGACTGTTGGAAAAGCTGTCTCTGATGTTGCATATGCAACATCGTGCCTGGACTTACCCACAGGCCTGTTTTGTAGGCAGCCCTGCAGACCAGGGCCACAAAACAGCCAGGCTGCATGCAGTTATTTCCTTCTGCAAACTGGGACTTTAAAGCCAATCAGATGGATTGTGTATCTTACAGGGGGTTTCCATCCTCACTTTCAGCTGCAAGAGCTGCCTAGGTTTTGTCTTCTAAAACCTTCCCACAATCTCTGGCAGTCAGTTGCTGTCTGCTGTGCTGCCCTGCATTGAAATGAAGGGTTGCAGAGACTCCTGAGAGCAGCAGGGTTGGCTGCATGTCTCTGTCAAGCCTTGGGTACATGGGGTGTGCCTTTTCTGTAGGATAAAACCTTGTCCCAGAGAGGGAGATGCCTCCAGCTCTGGGGAAGACACGGAGTTTGTTTCCTGCTCTGGCTCTAGCCCTTTGCCTGATTCCTCTCCCCTCTCTCTCACCTTGCTGCCCATTTGGGCCTTCCCAGGGTGGGATGTATGTGTTCCAGCTCTTTGATTACTATGCTGCCAGTGGCATGTGCCTGCTCTTTGTGGCCATCTTTGAGACTCTCTGCATCGCCTGGGTCTATGGTGAGTATGAGCTGGGGGGGCCCACAGCTCTGGCCTCTCACGGTCTTGTCTCGTTCATTCTCAAAATGCTGGTGGGTAGCTCAACTTGGTAATTGCTTCACAGTGCAAGGCAGAATCTAAACCTTTGCTTTGGTGCCCCTGGACTCAGCTGCCAGGGACTTCCTCACAGGAGCACCCTGGGGGATCTGCTTGGCAGATATCCCCTGCATGTTCCTATGCTTTTGAGACCCTCCTTCCTTGGGGAATTGGAGCTGTCTGAAAAATCTTTTCTCAACCTGTCTTCAGAGGGCTTCAGACTCCCACATTTTTGAGAGCCCTCTCTCAGTCTTGACAGTCACCAGGTATGGGTAAAACCTGGGCTGAGGTCCCAGCCTTGGAGATGCTGAGGGGCTGGCCCTGCCCACCTACTGAGCTGTTCTGGGGGATAGGAAGTTAGTCCAGGCCAAAGACCGAAGCTGGCCACGCTCTGATTGTTGGCTCTGCTGAGGCTATTGCACCTAAAGAGTGCTGAAGCAGGACCCTGGACACGCAGACCCCGCTGCCCTCCTTCCCTGTGGCAGTGAGGGATGCTGTCCTTGCCCTCCTCTGCAGGTGCTGAGCGTTTCTACGATAACATTGAGGACATGATCGGCTACCGGCCCTGGCCCGTCATCAAATACTGCTGGCTCTTCATCACCCCTGCCGTTTGCACGGTGAGGACACACAGCAGGAAGAGCTGTGGGGAGGAAGGTGGGCACAGCTGGGTGCCTCTGAGATACAGACACCTACACACAGGGACGTGCATATGTATGGGGGGTAATGTGGCCTGGACTATGGGGGCCTTTTGTTATTTGTGCCTGTAGCTTTGGGAGCCAGGTGTGGGGCTCAACAGCAGGGAGAGGCTCAGCTGTGGCAGAGGTGTTTGCTGGTGGGATAAGCTCCTTTGTTGCAATCGGCGGGAGATCATACAGATAAATCAATGTGATTGATAAATATGTCTTGTTTATTGCAGGCTGTGTTCACACTTATATAGAGTATATAACTAAGTTCATGCATATTACAAAAGCAAGCTCATTATTGGCTACACAGTGATA